>OX235279.1:158029210-158141944 GCA_944472155.2 Trichobilharzia szidati | reverse complement strand
TAAATAGCATCGGATCACTAAAAGCAATAGATTACAGTTCAAAAGTATCTCTAAGTGATAAAACAGATAATTACAACACTAAGTTGAACATTAGATTAGGTAAACTAGCAAAAATACTGGAAAATTTGTGAATTTTCAGATTTCACAGGAGGCCATTATAGCAAAAATGGTTGGACTTGTTTCTTTTGCATACACACAGAGCTCTGGTCGTTTTTTTTAGAGAATCGCAACAGCCCCTGGCTTATGGATTATTCCATAGCTAGAGGCTTTCAGCAGTTTACTCGCTACTTGACAGATGATAGGTGGGTGGTTTGATATCAGGTGGTCCCAAACTAGGATGAAACAGCTGTCCAGTACTCCCAGGCTTTCCAATGGTTCTCTAACTGATGTCAGCTCATGATGAAATCCTCCATCCAATCAAACAAAATCCCTAGAAAACCAACACTTGAAAATAATATCAAACTGTTGGTAGTTTTTCATAACCACACTGGTAGGTGTTCCAGAGCGGGAAAGACTAAGTTCTAATGCAATGGCCAATATAACTGGCTCTACAGAAGCAATGGAACTGACGGATACAAGAAGAGGTCGAGGAATCACAACCGGCTTAACGACATTAAAAGTTCTTTGAATCTATTTCTTCTAACCCGTTGGTTATTACTTCACTCGCCAGATCATCTTTGAATTGCAGACGCTTACATAGAGGATTCTTGTTTACAGACACAGATCATTTTTTGATTTTTTTTTTGACCATGTTTTCCATTTTGAACTGTAATCGACCGATATTATTAATTCGATATTATTCAAAAGAACATTAATGTTATTAAATATAATAATCCATTCCAAAGATGTGGTGGAGAGATGTGGATATGACACTTTTACAGTGTTGAGAACAGAATATATTTCTAGTTTATTCATTCACACACACATAAACTCAATGGTAGAGGGAATAAAATTCACATTTGAATCGGAAAATGAACAAGGAAAATTAGCTATGTTAAACTGTAAAATACAACGAACAGAAATTAGACTGCACACTAGTGTTTATAGAAAACCAGCGCATTCTAATAGATAATTAGACTTTATTTCATCTCATCCATTGTCTGTAAAGGCAGGCTTAGTTAAGTGTCTAAAAAAACGAACAACAGCACTAAGTAGTACACCAACAAACTTAAACGACTAAATGAAACAGATAGAAGAAGCATTGGTGTTAAATAA
This sequence comes from Trichobilharzia szidati, assembly GCA_944472155.2. Lineage (NCBI taxonomy): Eukaryota > Metazoa > Platyhelminthes > Trematoda > Strigeidida > Schistosomatidae > Trichobilharzia > Trichobilharzia szidati. The sequence continues at coordinate 158,140,729 of OX235279.1, read as the reverse complement.
TTAACTATCGCATAAAATTCATTAGTAAGATCAAAAGAGGTCAAAAGCAAAATAAAAATAATGGTGAAACTGATAATCATAACATAAGTAAGAAAGAATATAAGGCATCTACAGTAGTTTTAACATATAACGAGGATACATCTGAGACCCTACGTAGGATTCTTAATAAAGCAGGAATTAGAGTGGCATTTAAACCTACAAACTCACTCAGATAGAGCAAGCTCTGTCGGTAGAAGGACCCTGTCGGTTGACGCAATTAGACAAAATAATATAATTTACAGAATACCTAGCAATGACTGTGAGTTAAGTCAACCACATAGGTCAAACCAGTGGATAGGAGGCAGTTAGATTATCAGAAAATGAGGATTTAGCTGAGCGTAGCATGACTGACTCCGCAATTGTACTGCATGCATTAACACACAACCACACAATAAGGTACGTGCGATAGAGTCCAAACTCTAAACAGTAATATAGATCGATGGAGATAGAAGGAGGTTAATTACTGAATCCTTGTTCATCGAATCTACTACACCCAACACGTGCAATAGGAATGACTCATCAGGAATATCAGAGATATGGAAGATATTACTACCAGTCATGTCATATGATAAGAAATAATGTTGAATTTTGTTTTTGTTTCGTTTCACATTATAAATACTTTAACAAACTATTTATTTCATTTTTCCCCCATAACAACACTCATCTTAATTCCCATCGTATTATATTTTATTGACAACACTAATATTATTTCCGAATATACTTTTCTGTTTCACGCATGTTCAAGTTTATTAAACTTTATATTGACATTGGTTTATTCATTTATATGTCTAATCGATTTTTACTCATGTATATAAACGAAGTGAGAAAGTTGTGTGAGCAGTGCCTTAATATATGATTACGAGTAGGAATAAATTGTGCTCGAAATGTGGTCGTACCAGTAAATATTACTGTATAACAACACAGCGAGACTTCATCAAAACTAAATTTTCTCCATAATGAAATAATCCAGTTAATTATTATTGGGAACAAATCACTGAAAGATCAGATGAAGAGGAAGTTGTCTAAAAGGAATATTCTTTCATCACTAATCTCTCGGTATTTTGAAATTTCAAACGGACAACTTTAATCAATTGCTACTACTATTTATTATTATTGCTTTTTTTTTATGATTGTACAAACAGTTTCGAATCTTCTGAACATATTAATCAAAAGTGTAGTACTTTTTATATTTTGAAGTGGGAGGAATATCAGCCAGCCTTTCCTTTCTATGCTCATAAATCTTTCCTTTCAAGCCTTACTGACTGAAAGATGAACTAATTAATTGCTGCAATCAATCAAATATATAGAAGTAAGTTAAGGTGTGAAGTGTCACTAACAATGGTAGGCTTGCTTTATACAGGGGTGAAATGAATGGCTAAGTTTCATGCTCAGTCTTCCCTCTTTTCCGGGCTTAGTTACGATTGGCTACCAAAACTAATCACCAGTCAGTGGGTGGGAGGGGAGGATGGGCAAGAATCTAAATGTAGGTTATCACATTGATTTGCATACCTTAGCAGCATTCTTTCAACTACAGAGTGAGGTATAGATGGGGTTGTCGAAATTGACCCAGGATCGACGGAGCAAGATAAATGCTTGTGTGAAGAAGCACAAAAACAGTTAACGCAAGAAACAAAATCCAAATTATTATTTTAACACTACTGTCAAGTTAATGAGTGCTTCCACACTGGTTCACAGAATCGAGCCAGCATCACCAAAAGCATTTTAAAATGGTTACTGTAGACTAATATCAAGAATTACGCTCTTGACTCCCTGGATAGTCTGGAAATCAGATGACAGAGCAAAAATAATAACCAACAGGGAATTGGTGTGTTAGCGAACTAATCAACAACCTATTGCCCAACCAAAAAAGTATCCATAGGTGAATGACATTCAAGTGAGATCACATGCCAGACAAGCTCCATTGAGTCAAACCTGAGTGTAAAGCAATGAAGCGGATGTCAGTCTGAGGCTGATATATTCAGCAGATCATTTGAGGCGGAAGTGAAGTTTTATTGGCAGCTAAGGAACCATTTCATCCTATTTGGGGCTCTTCATCTGGATATACCTGCATTCCTCAGTGATTGATGATGTTCCTCCCGAGGCTGGAACTCAATGCTCACAGTTTCAAACGCCAAAGCGTTATCCACTGTTAGTCACCATCCACCAATTAACCTCTAATTACATGCCCAGACATCATCGAAGCATCTGCACAAGAAGCCGACATATCCACCTGAGACCGAGCACTCCGGTCCAGTCAATCGACAGGAAAATCTAAAATTGAATTAAGTAAGTTGTGGAACCAGTTGAATGTGATTTCACAGAATCGAGAGGGTGGAGATATATTCTGATGGGCCCCATATTTCAATTGGAATGCAAGTAATGAATCATTACACCGACCACTAGAGCAGTGAAAAATAAAACGACTTTTGTTTTCAAGTGTAGGCTTATAAAACACTTGAAGCACAAACTAACATCAGTAAGAGAATCAAATGTAGCACTGAACAACTGTTTCTCCCAAGTCAGGGACTGACTTGTCAGCAGTGTGCACCCAGGACGCCACTACACGTCGAAACCAAGACTTTCAAATTAAAAGGAAACTCCTCTGACTATTCAGCTATTGGATTAACATTCATTTAGTCCACATGATACAGTACATCCACTTTACTCTTACATGATGGATCCTATGGGGCACAATTTCTTATTATAACTTCTCAACAAACATCCAGTAGCCAGTAATGAGTTGAAATTTTCGACGTTTAGATTTTGTACATATTTGGGTTCATAAATTTCAGTGTTTATTTCGTCACTAACTAAGATCAGTTAGGTTATTATTCTGTTGTATTCCTAGCAGACTATAGGGCTTCAGCTGCACACCTAGATTTCACACGGTTTCTTGAATTTTTTCTTAGGTAGCTCCATGATAGCCCATAAGTTCTCATCTCCTCCTCCCATGATCTTAACTACATCACTTTTGGATCCACACACAACTGGTTCTTTCCAATTTGAGTTCTACTCAGTCGACGGTCTGGCTAGTGATGTCGTTAAACTGTCCCCTCAGTGGGTGTCCAATCCTTCTTTATTTCCTTCGGCTTATCTTTTGTTGGGCAGTAGGTTTTTAACTGGTTCATTGCTAGAGTTTCGTGTTTTTTTATCCTTGCTGACTGGCCATCTGGTGTTCAGTGTATGGCTAGAGAAGCGAGATGTGTATGAAAGTATGCGGTAAGTAGTCTGTTGGAAATGTGTTTAGTGACGCTCACACCCTAAGTGTTTCAACCATATCGAAGAACAACATCATTTAGGGAGAGAATCATTGAAAATACCAGAGAGCAGATTGTGACAACTTTTTCACTCCGCCTTCTCTGGGATCTATCAATCACTGGTCCTTCCCATGATACTAGCATGTATCAAAGCTGAGACTTTCAGAGTATAAGGCTTATCGGTTAACTATTCAACAATCTTATCGGGTGGGGTTGTAATCTAATATATGAAATTTTTATTATACATTTTATCTAAAGTATAAATAACACGCAAATCTAAAACGCCAGTTGACCTGAAGAAAAATTATCACATTCACAGTTCTTATCTTCGTTAGTTTAACAAAGAGAACAAAGCATGAATTTGTCTGACCACTTTTCTCTCCAATTTTTATTGTAACTTTTTACTCACTAATCTAGCAAATTATATATTGTGAGGCTGATTTTTTTTTCTCTAAAGTAGTTTTCTGTCTTTACTTTGTTGCATTGTATTTTACCACTAGACACCATGTGAAGCTGTGATGAAAACACCTTCCCCGAGAACTAAGTTTTATCGAGGCTGTAAGTGGGTGGAATTTTTAATTTTTCACTTCATCTATTCCATGATAAAGTTTTTTAAAATTTTGTATTGCATACCTCGAGCTATTTGAAATTTCAGCAGTGGTTGAATTGTTTTGTTTTTTGTTGTTGTTGCTTTTTCAAGGTGCAGTGGCTAGCTCTATGTGTGCTCAACAACCGAGTTTACTATCCGGCTAATAGTAAACTAGGCTAGGTTTGTAGGAATGTATGCATCTGCCGAGAATCGAACCCGGACCTACCGCGTGGGTTGGTGAGCATTCTACAACTAAACCATAGATGCGAAGTGCAGGAACTAGAGACCAGTCTTAAAACAAGCAGCAAACGTTAATAAAGTTGGATTTAGTGATTTTAGCAAATTTCGATAGGACTCTTCTGCTGAATACTCTACATACAGGAATATATGAACCACTGAAATTATAATAGGAGATATAAGACGGATAAGCAAATAAACCACATTGAACCATTCATGCCATAAGACAGGTGTGAATGTTTTTCAGGTCATGTTCAGAGATATTAGTGAGGGAAGGGAGTATGAGAGGTTAAAATTAGGATAATATTGCACCAGGGTTCAGTTACACCCCTTAAATGAACAATTAGTTATCAGAGAAAGAACTTCAAAATATCGAGAATTGTAAACTGAATAACATTAATAATAATAATAATAACGAGTTAAGATAATGTACTGATAAAGGATAGTTTTAAGTGTGCGTCGGTAGCACAGCGGTTAGGACTCTCGCCGACTACGCACATGGTCCGGGGTTTCATCCCCTGCCGACGCACACCTGATATCTATGGTCGGCCTATAAATTTGGGCTACCGATATCATATGCTGAAAATTCCATACTTGTACCAAAAATACTGTGTGGTTTCAAGCTATAACCAAAAAAAAGAATAATAAGTCTTAGTCCTTACTAATACGCATCCATGATACCTTCACGGATCAGACATAGGACCTTCAAGTTACGAGGCAATAGCGGTGACCACACACAGCCTCTGGGTCATTTAAACACTGGTTTTCCGAAGAACCCAACACACTCATAAACTAGCCATTTTGTAACACCAAACAGAACCGTACACAGTCTCATCTTGTAGGGCAGTCACTCATTTTATTTTATTCCTTTGCGCTTCAAATGAAACATAGGGCTTCATGGTTTGATTTATGAAATTTAGTTAGCTGTGATGTTACTAGCCTAAAGCCTAGCCTTCCCTGTTTACTGGGCTTACTAACGGCTAAGCAAAAAGGATGAGTGTATCGGTCGGGAATCGAACCCCGAACGACGCGCGTGGTTTGCGAGTGTTCTACTCTTCAGTCACCAGCACAATCACTCAAGTGCTCTCTAACCCCCTGAATTATATTGTGAACAACTTTGAGGACAACAGTTTTTTCTTGTTGTTTTCATATGGAGCGAAACTCAGTTGCCAAACTGAAATCTTACATTGCAGCATACAGTTTTGTGGGATTCAAAAGTCACTTATAACTGTTGTCACTGTTCCCTTGGGTTTCCAGTGGAATATAAGATTCTAAGAACTGTTGACTGAAAACTTTTAGTGGGAAAGTTGAAAAATTTTTCACACAGACGCAAGTTTTTATTCAATGTCTGTTACATATATATTAACATTCTGAAAATCTTGACTAATCTTCATTTAATTAATTCACTCTCTTCTTACATGAATAGCTAACCATCTGTTGTATTTCCGTTACATTTCGGTGCTTTTTTCTTAGAATACAGAAAGTCGAATTGATAATCCACTAACGTGCAACGTTCTATAACCGTAATTCACTTCACCTTAGTCATTTCGAACCTCAGCATAGATAGATACTAATGCTCAAATTAGTTGGTTTGTCAAGGGGAGTGATCGATTTCAAGTTAGACTACAAAAATTGATGACATCACAGTTAGACAACAAACCACTGGAAAGTAGTAGGGATTACTGGACATCTAGCTAATTTTTCCTAGTCTGAGACACTTCAGTTTTGATGTTCACCAAGTCCGGGTGTAAGGGCGTGCACTAGCAAATGATACTGGCTAGTAGTGACGCTATGTTTATGTCGCTAATTGGCAGAATTTAGGTTCCTTCCCTATGGCTGGATGGTAATCGAGTAACATTCTCTTGCCATGAAACCATTCAGCCAGTAAGCGAAAGACAAACTGTCTTAGCGGAGCACATCAACATGCTTATACCAGTTCAGTTACTCCTGTAGAGCTGATAACGTTGGCTGTACCATACGTCCGTCTGTGAAACGGACTTGGAAACATTATCCAGAGTGGGATAGCAAAAGGAGGACGTAGACGTGTTTATAGGTCAGTAACAGAATATCTGCTAAACTCTGGATACTGTGTTCCATTTGAGAAATCCTTCAAAGTCCTACAAAATATCCGATCAAATCTCTCAAAGAGAGTGAGATCAAGACATCTCATAGCATAGCTGCAGTATCAGAGTTCCAGAAATTCTCTCCAACACTATATACCCAAAAGAAGTATGCCCAACCCTTGGCTTTACCGTGACCAGCATAAAGAGTCTATTTTCTCAATAAATATTACCATATTATGCTTTTTATCCGAGATGTTTATTTTCTTAATTATTATGCTTCGCGTAATATAGTTTCATACTGTTATTCATAATAACTTGACATTCGTCTGGAGATAGTTTTGAAGCTCTTGTTGAAGGCAGTCGGCAGGAAGGCTTAGATCTAGGTTTCGTACACGTCGGTGCTCGTCAGTGAGGTTTATCTGCAGTCTTGATGGAACTCACGTTCCTTTTTAGATTCGAACCCAGGCCATCTAGTCCAACTAGTAGTACGTTACGACTGAACCATGCAGGCTTTGTCATTGACCTCCTGTAGGACATGGATACATTGACTGGTCACCAGGTTGGAACGGATGTCATGCATCTAGTCCTTCGTTGTTTGGTGCACTCGGTCCCCCCCCCCAAAGTCAAATTTGTACCAAATTAACGGGCCAGTCGCACAACATTAGTTACTACATAGAGTCTAGTCGAAGTCCAGGAATTTTCATGAATGTACGGTAGTCTAGTTGGTGACTTCAGTGTAACCGTCGTTTCGTTGTTTATTTTCTTATGGTCTACATGTGTACATTCTGCAGTTTACTTTTTGAATTTTAGGTAATCCATCGTTACCCCAGGAATTACAAAACCAATCACCATTATCTCCATTAATACAACATACAGTTCAAAACCTAACGATTACACAAACAACAAAGTTAACAAATCTGTCAGTAGGTATACCTGAAGCACTTCAGAGAGACAACAGTGCATTAAATACACCAAAAAGATTGTGTAACTCAGACATTAATAACAATAATAATAATAAATCATATTGCAAAAGCGTAAACTGTGATTCAAATTTAAACAATTCTAAGTGTATAATATCCCCTCCCAACCATCAGCAACAGCAGGATTATTCAGTCGGTAAAAATCATCTGTGTCGGCAAGACGGAACAAGTAGGAGAAGAATAGAAAAGACGTTCAAACAAAATTCATGCTGTTGTCATAGTGATAACTGTTGTATTATTTATTATAGCTGAATTATTATTCATGCGTTGATTCATTTCCATATACTTATTTTCACTAAGTTTTTTATGCTGAGCCCACCTTACTTAGTGATGTATTATTTATTGATTGGTTGGTTTGATTTATGCCCACATGGTCTAAGTATAAAAAGTGACCTTCATTATTTGATGATTACGTATACCATGTTTTTTAAATTCATCCAGACTTTTATTTAATTCACTGTGGGTTTGAAGTGAAGTTTTGCAGAGACAATATAAATGTAAATAAGAGAGACAGTCTTTTTCTGATAATCCCGTCACTTTTGTTGGTACAAGAAGTTGAAAAATGACTTCTAGACGAACTGGCAAGTTTAAATTTATGAATCGCAATATTATTGGCCTTAAACAGACGTTTACCAAACAACAGGATTTGGGAGTCGATTTCCGTTGGCAAACTAACAAGCAGATGGTATCTCATAGGGCTTTATACACACACACATAATAACTGCGGTTCTATTATTTTAACTGCAGACTAGCACAACAGGCTTTCAGTCAGAATTCAAATTATACAAATATTGATTGCTAACTATACGTTAGTTAGATAAACTACCAATCAGATTTCACCACTCTCTGGTTTACAGAGTTTGTCTAACTGAAGTCACTTCGTGATCACCACCGCCACAGAGAACGGAATATAACGAAGACGTCGTCCTGTGGAAGCTTTATTTCATACTCCGGACGGAAAGGACGAATAATAATAGTAATAACAACGTCCCAATTTTGTAATCCTTCGTTACTCACTCACTTTGATTTCCCACGTGAACAGAATATCACATACTGACACAAAAATGACTATTGAGTCAAAAAGAACCTCAGTATAACCAATTTATTCAGCTTTGCATACATGGCTTTATATCAATAAAAACGACTGAATAGTTCAAATAATCTGGCATGAAATAAATACCAATTATTACTGCCTACTAATTCCAATGGTTGATTTTCTAATTGATTTGTGTTGAAGACGGAATCTATATTGGCTGGCGATGGCACTAAACATAGAGAAATGATAGAAGTTAGAATTTGTAGCCAATTGGATTCTGTTCCAGTGGTTGAAGTATGCGCAGACTGGCCTCACAACTTGAGGACCTTGGATTCGACCTCAGACGATGGGTGCATTCTGTTAAGGATTCCCAAAGCTAGGATGAAACAGCTCTTTTGTACTCCCTCAAAATCAATTTTCTAGATGATGTTGGTTTTATCTTATTTCGCTGTTGAGTCTTTTGGTCGACATAGAACTGAGTGAAGTCGCACACAAACCAACAAAATCACTTCATTTGATATTAGATAGTTGGAGGCAATCTGCAGGAAGCCCTCGAATTGTGTTTCGTGCTAGTTGGCACTCATCAGCAAGGCATATCTGCAACATTGAAGGAACTCATGTCCCTTCTGCGATTCGAACCCGCGTCACTCAGTGCCACAGTCACAGACGTTTCCACTGAGCTATTCGGGCTCGCGATTGACCTCCTGTAGTGGATATTTTGATTGGATACTAGTAAAAATCACTTCATTCAGTACGTCAACCAAGACTCAACAACGAAAGAAGATAAAACCAACATCATCTACAAAATAAATTGTAACTGCGAAAAACACTACATTGGCCAAAGTGGACGTCCCCTTCGTATTCGTATGCATGATCATAAGCTAGCCGTCAAAAGACACGACATTCATTCCCTCATATCACTACATACAGACAACCATGGACATTATTTCGACTGGGACAAAGTTTAAATATTAGACAAAGGAAACACCAAGAATGCTAGAGAATTTTTTTTAGAAGCCTGGTATTCCAGTGAATCGTCGATCAATAGATACACAGAGATAGAAAAAATCTACCAACCAATAAGAAGGAAATCTCACACACAAAGGGTCCAAGTTCAAGTCAAGGAAACAATCAGTTCCAATACAAGTAGCCTTGAGGGTGTGAAAACACACAAAAATAACCAGTCACGTTCAACGTCACAAGGAGAGATGGCTAATAAACTCGTGGAGAAATCTAAAAGCTCACTTCAAATTGAAGTATGCACTGAAGATGTTGCCTAGTAGGGCTATGAAAGCTTCGCAAATTAACTATCCAGCTCAAAAACTGACTAATGCCCACTAGTGATTGACTACAGGATGAAGCTGCCTAGTGTTCCCGTGAGACGTTGTGACCACCTTGGGGTCCACCAATTTGTCAGATGTGAGGACAAATACCCATTAATGACATTGGCTGGAGTTAAATATCGCGAATGGGGCGGGAGTTACAATTCATAGCCTACTGAATTCCGTTTTAAAGGGCTAAGGGATTTTCTCACTGGTGATCAATCCTTGACCAAACTTGCTACCAGTCAAATTCCAACAAACTGATAGTTGGGAAATCTATACTTGAAGCCTAAAATGACTTAAACGCAAACTGTGCATGCAGTTTTTTCAACTTCATTTCTGATGTACGTCGAGGATGTAAATTCTTATATTCGGTCGTTCGTGCATGCAGCCTAGCTAGCTGCTCTACATTTCTGATCCGGAAATGTATCTCGTATTTTGGACAATAAGTTTGTTATTTTCATTTGTCTTTGGTCACAATAGAACAAGTACTTTGGGGGTTTCAGGATAAACACTTGAATTTGTATACATCGCATTTTGCGTAACCGTCTATATCCTAAAGTCTTTTGGATTGCCGTAAGACTAAAAGCAGTTACCAAAAATCACATGCTGTAGTGTAATTCGTTCACACTAGGTTGGGGGGGTGGGGTGAGAAGTAGTTTTACTGGTGAATTAGGTAGGGATGTAACAGCACTGTAATGGGTAATGAGAGGGTAAAGACCATAATCATCCTCTGATTGGCCTTTATACCAACAGACGTTAATCTACAGAACATGGAAGTGGCCAAAAGCATGACAGCTACAACTACTACCACCCTCACCGTAGGCGAACTACACAGGTTCCCTGATTGGTAGATTTTAGATTACTGATATCAGGACCAATCAGCTTAGATAGAGAAAAGGAACGAAAGAATGCCATATAGATCCCAACAGCTCGATAGTGTCTTTCACTGCAGCACTGAGTGACGCTGGTTTGAATCCCACTGGGAACATGAGTTCCTTTAAGGGGTGCACATATGCCATGGCTAACGAGTGTCGAAAATCACGAAACCTAGGTGTCACGAGGGTACCTCAGTAGTTGAATGATTAACGAGCTCGCCTTGTAACCTGAGGATCCGGAGGTGGGGTTGTGGCTTCGTACTGGTGAAATCCCAAAGAAGGAGGACGAAACAGCTTTCGAATACTCCCTGGTTTGTGCGTTGGTTGATTGAATAGTAGAGTGCTCTAAAACCACGCCGCAAATGGTCCAGGTTCGATTCCTTGTTACCGATGCGTACTTCTAAATCTCGATTAACCGGTAAAAACGGGAGGATGGGAGTAAGGGACAGCAGCCTCACCGCGTAAATAAAATACATCACCACTACTGGAACGTCAGAGCTCAAACCTGAAGCCCTATGTATCACCCAGAAAGCAAAGGAACGTAAACTAAAGTACCGCATAGAACACCCAGAGATTTATTTTTTAAAGTTTGTGATTTGAAAGAGGACATCATAGAGAAAGAGTAATGTTTGCGTGTGTGTCATTTACTCGACATACGTACGTATGAACACGTACATACATACACACAAACACAAAATATGAACACAAACAAATACACAAAAACCATACACACACACACAATAAAAACAAATTGTAATGCATAAATGCATGATTTGAGAGAGAAAGAGAGGAAAGTCGAAATGTCTTGTGAAAAGTAAGGGAAAGGATACTAAAACACCTTGTCACATGTGTGCTCACACAAAGACACACACACAAATGATGAATATTGTTGATGTTAGTGGCGTATTTTGTTTCGAGTGTTTACACATCCGCAAACACACACACACACACAGACGCATATCATTCATTGCCCACTTCATTTATTGATTCATTCATTCACCAGGTGCTTGACCTCACCCCACACACTCCTGAAGAAGCATAGATGACAACTCAAAATTAAACAAAATAAATAATAATAATAATGGTAATAAAGTCAGTCAAACAAGGGGTATCTTTTCCTCGTTATTCTCAGAATGATGTCGAGATGGCAGAGGTGATGACGGCGAAGACGATGATGATGATGATGAGGTGGGGGAAGGTGGTTTCTCAGATTGTTTAAATTTCGTTGGATTTGAATGATGGTATCCAGACGATGGCGGCAGCAGTGGAGGCCCGTGTTGTTCTCCTGCTTGATGATTACTCAGCCCAGTCATCATGTATGACGACGCTGGTGGCAGCTTTTGTTTCTCTTGTCTAGTAGGCTCAATCATCACTGGTTGCGATAATGAAGGTTGCAAATTATGCATAGAATTACTTTTATTGTTATTAGATTCGTGTGATTTCCGTTCAGCTTCATTTCTACAAGGGAATGGGAGGGATGAGAGAAAACAAACGAAAATAGAGTATGTAAAAACAACTAATTTCATCATAAATATACATTCCGGGATGAATAACAAAGTGCCGATTACAGTTCCCTTTTGAAACAATTAGTCCCCTATAATATGACAGAATCTCTGATGGAAAATAATTACCCAGAGAAGTTCATAAGGAGATAATAAAAAGCAGTCAGAAATCCAACTCGCCAATAAAATAGATGCGTATGTATCAAGCTACCTACCTTACATAAGCGATCATAGCAAATTGGTAATTAGATAAAGATTGAATGCTGTGGTGAGAAAGACTTTTTATGAAGTTAAGATCTGGATAATTGACAATGTGGAGCCTATATCCTGTATCCATTTAAGCCCTCAAAGCACACGAAAAACAATGTCACATCCCCCTATATCTATCAATATAGATGTACGTGTAGTCACACATACATAAGAAGGACTGATTTATCCCTGTTAGTAACGACTTCAGAGCATATCCCTATATGGTTTCAAAAGCGAATCGTATCGAATCCTCTAAACACATTAATGATGAAAATAGACGGAAGACCTAGCTCTGCCATTGCGAAATATATTAACTTAACACTAATATTTTCCAAACGGGAAGCAATGAGTTGCGAGTGAGTCCAAGGGTTGCATGGGAAAAGATTAAGTGCAGGAAGGAAATGAAAGCTTGTGAGCAATAGTGCAACTAGTTGAAAGTGTGTGACACAGAAGAGAGTGTTCAATAGAGGGAGATATTCCAAATCGACAAGCATGAACTGGATAATAATAAATATTCTCATAATGATAATTATAGAACACGATTTAAGCAAATATGTATTTTCAGTAAATTCTCATCAGGCTTTAGAATCACATAATGAAATATTAGTCATAGGAATGTGAATTAATATGGTTAATATATATATATATATATATATATATATATATAGGAGACAGCCAGTAATTCTACTGGCATCGAAACGTCGAAAAATAATAGTTAAAAGATTCTTTGCCACAACACTGTGCCTAAAATTCGCCAGTCGTTGAATAATTCCAACACAGGTGAAGGATAATCCACTAAGTCTGACCACTTCAATGTGCATTTATAAATTTAACTGACTCATGGGGAGACAGATACATAAGCAGACCGACTCGGAAAGCCCACCATTGTCCAAAGTGGTTAGGTAAAGGCGTTGTAAAGTCAATCAGAATTTCTATACTGGCACACCTAGTGGCTACGGAGTACAAGATTGAAGAAAATTCAGCTTTTAAAATTGTTTACAGGGTGGCGCACCTCAACTCCCTAGGTTGGTACATCTTTGGTTGCTAAGCGTAGATAGTTGAGGCAGTTGCTGTAATGATTTCTCAACCCGATTTCTGTGTTTAGAAAAAGCTTGTTCAATGTCTCTCCCTCCCTTGGTCTTCGCCCCAAACCTGAAATAGTTATCTCCCCTGGTGATACCGGATAACTGTAAATATTATCTTATTATATTTTTTATATTATATTTTATTTATGACGCGAACTGTATTATCAATATCATGCTGTGCTGTAGTTGTACATTTTATTCTCTGTTTCACAATTCATTATTATTATTATTACTATATTATCTAACTGCTATGTGACCATAGTTATTTCTCCCTCTAGCCCTACTAGTATGCACATTCTCCACCTATACACTCACCACTGCCTAGATTACATACACACAAATGAATTTAGCCCTATTATTATTATTATTATTATTATTATTATTATTATTATTATTATTATTATTATTATTATGACCACGTCGGTTTTTATCCACAATCAATTCACATCTAGTCCTGTGTATCTTATTAACCGGATTAATTCAAATGCATATGACTAGTATTTCATCATTGTGTGATTGTAAAGTCTGGTGAGAATTTGCTTAATCATTTTCGATAATAATAAAATCAATTTTTTATTACATCATTTCATCTTCCCTCCTGGCACTTCTTTAATCACTTACTTTGATGGGTAAGAAAGTTAAAACTAACTGCAAATAGATACACCTCAAATTAATAGGTACAATTAAATATCTTATATGTCTTATATATATATATATATATATATATATATATATATATATATATATATATATATATAATGTTACTACCCAGTTAGTCAAGTCGTATGAGATATTCGGGGATTCAAACCCTGGCGCTATTAGTTTCAGCAAAACAATGAGAAGACGTAATTTATCTCAAAAGTGTAATGTATGTTTTTCTGAGTAACACATTTCGGACAGACTGGTCACGCAGACACTAGAAACACATTTTTTATATAAAAGTTGACAGAGTAGAAAAGGTGGAGACTGAAACAATAAAGATCGGAATGCATGACATTCAAGGTCAAGGATAAAGAAGTAAAAAAAGGTTTAGGGGGGAAATTATTTTGTGAAATAACCCTTAGCTTTTGAATTGGACTACAAAGACAAGCTTAGTTCTTGAAGCCAATTAGGAATATATTCTATAGTCCTGACCTGGAGAGATTGATGGATCCTTCCCCTATGCCGTAAGGGTTTAAACTTCGATCCTTTGTCTTCGGATACCTTTTATATAGACAGATAGACAGGTGCATTACAAGTACTCGTGTGTATGTGTATGTAACCAGAATCGCCAAAGTGTACTGTCCGTGAGTCAGTGGTTCAGCAGTGGACTGCTAGCCAGCTACACTGCAAGTAGTCCACGCTCGAATCCTGGCAACCAAAGCACACCTTAACCTCTTTTAGCCAGTAAACAGTGGAAATTGGGCGTGAGGCTAGTAGCGACCTGACCCCCTGTGAAAAAAAAACCAATAACACTACTTCTACTGAAGCTTCAAAAAATCGCACTTGAAGCGCTATGTTCTACTCGGGATGCAAAGGGAATGCAAAAAATGTATTGTCCACAGATACACAAAATAAAGGCAATTTAATTGCTTCCACTGGATACTTTGAACACCGATCATCGTTTCATGTATAACAACTTTTGTTTTAAGCAAATAAGAAACAACAGTGTATAAACCGTGGAGAGAAGGTAAAAACGAATAAAAAAAATCGAAGAGAAACTCTCTGTCCTTGTTGATTTTGTTAACTTACTTTTGTTCAGAAACAATCCATACTGTGTTTGTGTGTCACAGGTTGTGAGTTAGTGAGTAGTCGTCAATCAAATAAAAGGAAAGAACGTAAAAGAAAAGAGTTAATCAATAAGCAATCCAAAAAAATGAACGTATTTGTACATATATATACACACATGCACAGGATAGTAGGATACACATTAGGACAAGACAACAACCAGAAATACACACCCTGTCTTTATTGTTTTGAGGAAAACACAGGAACAAAGAACATCACACATTAAAGACTATATTGTTCTACTAGTTAGTTAGTTAGTTAAAGAAGTGTGATACTTGATGCATCAAAAGATTTTTTTGGGTAATTTATGTAGAAGAAACAGAAGTGATTAGCTGTTGTTGTTTTTTTATTTCCCTTACATTCTGATTGAAGAAAAGGCTTCAAACTTTCCTTAAGTTTCAGTAGCTGTGATGGTGGTGTCGCCAGTCAGTCCTGCGATTAACCTTCCCTGTTTTCAGGGGCTTACACTGACTGTTGCGAGTAAAGTAGGTACGGTTTAGCAGTGGAAATGAATTGGACATACGCCAAGGAGACATGTGAGTGACATCACATGCTGCCCAGGCCGTCGAGTGTAACCTGACTTGGAATCTAATCTGTTGAGCATACGAGGGTCACACGGGAAAGATTATGTACAGATGAAGTGAAAGCTAGTGGACAATTAGGAAGAAAGTTAGTCGTGATAGCAGAAAATTGAGTGGCGTGGATATGTTCTACTGAAGGTCTATGTGCCTAGTGAGACGCCAGCAACGAATAATAATAATAATTTCTTGGCTAAAATGAAAAGAAAGAACTATCTGTACAAGTATCTTCATTTGACAGAATCAACCGACCGACTGTGTTTTCATAGCACAGGTTCGGTAGTTTAAGTCACCATATTCCACATAACACACAAAAGTAGGGAAAACATTGACAGGAGCTATAATGCATAATTGGATGGAGAATAATGAGAGGAATTGTCGAATCTGGGAGTGAGTGCATCTGAATCATTGGACACAATTTTCAGTCATATGTATCATCAGCAGTCTGCGGTCACTGCTTCTTAGTGTCTCGAGGAATCCGGCCAGGCAGTCTACACCTCTCCAAATGGCTGGGACAAGTCAGCAGTCAAGGACTACAAAACTCCTTTCCAAACTAATCCTATGTTGGCAAACACCATCCGTTGAGTAAGGTGGTAGTTCGGCATGCACAACGCGTGTCCTAGCCATCTCAGTCAATTAACCTTTACAACCCCATTGATTGACTTAATCTACTTACCTAGCACTAGGAGTAAATTTAATATTGTTCATCATAAAATTTTACCACTTAACACAACAGAATGCAAACATCTATAGTCAAAGACAGATAAGCCCTTGAAATTCTTTCAATTTTAACGGCCACGCAAAATCAATCCTCTTTCTGGTAGTACCACAATTTGTATAATAAAAGTTGACTTTGGAAGACAACGAAGATATGAATACAGATAGTTTCCCGAGGCCCGAGGAAGCCTCGTACAACATACACTTAGCTATAGACATAGCTATAAAGGCTGCTAATAAGCTAAAACCAAAAGTTAGCTAGAGCCAGTGGGTTTCTACCACCTCATTCGAACTGATTGACGCAAGAAGACTGATTCCGGTGAGCTCCGAATATGATGAAGAACGAAAGCTACTCCAAAGCAAACCAACATGAAGTCTTCGTAACGACCATGAACAGCAGTGGGAGACAAAATCGAAAGAGGTAGGAAAGGCATCCGTGATTGGTAACACCAGGCAACTATTTAGGCTGATCAGGGAAACTGGTGGTAAAAGGCAAATGATAAGTGAAACAATCTTCGAGATAAATGGCATCATGAATAACTATCAAGGTAGACTACTAGAACGTTGGAAAGAGCACTTTGTCACTGATTACCCCCTTATACAAGAAGGGAGACAGGTCTCCCTGTGATAGTCACAGGGGGATCAGTTTGACTAATATAGTATCTGAAGTTCTAGGCTCAATAATCATGCGTAGACTAAGTGGTCCACAGGAGACATAAACACGAGAGAACCAGGAAGGCTTCAGACAAGGAAGAGGGTGTATGGATCACATCTTCACCATTCGACAGATTCTGGAACATAGGGACACTTATTGGTGTCCAATAATCGTCATATTTCTTGACTTGAAAGCAACATTCCATTCTGTCGAATGAGAGGTACTCTGGAGATGCTTGGCTGTAAAGGGAATGCCGAGAAAATACATTGCACTGATCAAGGTACTCACTCCACTCTAACCCACGCAGCCAGGTGAGAGAATGCGATGAGTTGCCATCTGAAGTGGTGACAACCAGTGCTGTCCGTCAAGGATGCCCACTATTCCCATTTCTATTTAATTTCACCATAGACGTACTAATGGAATTAACCCCAACTCACTTCAAAGACTCACGGATTGACTTGTTATCAGGGAATAGTAGTCTCGTTCATTTGGAATGTGCAGATGATATAGTCCTCCCTCCTAGGGGAGGAAGACGCTGACAAAATGCAGAGTCTTCTGAACACCTTGAGCTGCAATCTGCGAATGTTCACCATGCGATTCTCTCCCACCAAATGAAAGATGATGTTACAGGACTGGACTACATTGACTCCTAGCTTAGAAATAGGGAGTGAAGTGGTAAAGCGTGTTGACCACTTCACTTATTTGGGAAGTTGCATCAGCTAACGCAAACGGGTTGATCACTCACAAAATCTCAGCACGGATATAGAGGGCTCGTTTCGCATATGCCAGTTTACGCCGTCTCTGGCGTAGACGTGATATACGGTTGGCTATCGACCAAAGGACGTGTGTACTGCTCATCAGTCCGCTCCGTCCTCCTTTATGGCTGTGAGACCTGGTCATTGATAGTGGAAGACATGAAAAGCTTAGCTAGCTATCTTTGATCATAGGTGCCTGCTTTATATCTCCCGTGTGAAGTGGTATAATAAGGTGAGCAATATTGAGGTTAGGCGTCGAGTGCTATGTAAGGAGGAAAAATCAGTAGATGAGGTTGTGAAGTAGCTACATCGACTGAGATGGTTAGGACATGTGTTGCGCACGCCTAGCCTTTCATCGCCTTCCTCGACGGGCAATGTTAGCTGACATAGAATCTGATCGGAAAAGAGCTAGTAGTGGTCAATGAAATTTGTAACAGTTAGTTTAGGCCAGTCACATAGGACGATGTGGACTTCCTGGGCGGGGTCCTCGGGACGGTAGAAACTAATGGCTGAAGACAATCGGTGATATGGCTTAAAATCGTTTTTCTCAATGGCTGGCGCCAGATGCATCCACTCCTTGTGACTTATGATTTCCGTTGAAACTACATTGTTCTTCGTTATTGCTATTCCTTTTGTCTCACATCTCTGTTTACTGTCTCTATCTCGCATTTCTCTTTACTTTCTTCTCTTGCTTTGTGCACTAAGTGAAATGTAGCGACTCGAACTGCAGTACATCTGTGCAAAGTTCTATGTTGAAACCAGTCAGTCTATCAGCCATACGGATAGTTTTAAAGTTATACACTATGTACCGAATGTCTTATTTACTCAGTAGACACGCATAAGTCGAGAGGATGAAAACAGTTAGCAGGTAGACGGTGAATAGCAGTGGGATATATGATGCGAATTCCATCCTAATTGGGACTCTTCATCTGGATGTCCCCATGTCCCCAGTGAGTAACAGTGTTTCCACTGAGATTCCAATCTAGTATTTATTGTTCCAAACACAAAAGCGTTATCCACCAGACCGCTTAGGTCACAAGAATAACCTCTTGTACAACAATTGTCAACCAGTATATGTTCAGGTCGATTTTGTCTTTCGCGCCAATTGATTGGACCGAAATGTTTGGCCTCTGTTAACCTGTCCGCACTCACGTAGGTACGGACACTTCGATGATGTCTGATGATTAACATGACGTGTTATATTGGTGGGTGAATACTATCAGTGGAACCCAAGATGCACATCTCGTCCCATTCGGAACTCGTCATTCAGGTGCACCTGCAACCCCTAATGAGTGATGTTCTGTCGAAGCATCTGAACAAGGAGATAACATGACAACAGAGACTGAACATTTCGGTTCAATCAACAGCAACGGAAAAAACATGGCTGTTTCGAACATAGACAAAAATAGATTGAATTGTATTTATACCCTTTATTCTATTTCTGTTTTACTAAGACTTAATGAAATTCCCTATTGAGTTGAAATATAATTTTTTTTAATTGTTATATATACATTTATATTTATTGATACTAACATGTCATATTTTAGAATGTCGGCGACTGAAGAAAAGCCATGAAAGCCATATAATAAATATATATATATATGCTTTGTACTTCAAACTAATCAACGGACAGAGAATGTATGAAACAAAGGCGACGCCAGCAAGAATTACAACAACAATCTGAGCCTCAATGCATGCAGCATATAGGAATACTCTAATTGCAAGCATAGAAATACACAGATACACATACACACACACACGTGAGTGTACAACATCATAGTCTCACCGATAAGTACGATTATTAAAATCAACACTAGTAGAGCCAATACAGTCAACATCTGAATAAAGAGGCAGTGAGAGTGAGATATAGAAGGAGGGGAAGAGAGACAGAGTGAGTTAGAATAATCAATAACTATCAAATTACGAATAAGCAAAAATAATAATAATAATACAAATAATAGTAATGATATATAAACCAAATAACCTAATAAATGTTTTAGAAATATAATGAGAACAATAAAGAAAGATAGGCATGTCGTTGGACATTAGAAGAGATTCTGGACACTGATAGAGTAATATGATTGCAATAAACGTACCAATAGAAGAAAAAAACTCTTGAGCAGTGAACATCTAGTACTACCACTTCCAGGGATCTAACTCAGCACCTTCAGGTTATAAAGTCAAGCTTGTTGATTATAATACAGCCACTTGGACAGGAATTTAATCAGCCATGTACTCTAATTTCTGTCATTTCCAACCAAGGAACCACTGACGCTCAATTGGTTAGAGAGACGATACAATCAGCTGCAGTAAAATCGTCTAGTCAGTCAATACACACGTGGCTGAATGATCCCTTAACTTGGCCTCGTAGCCACCTAAAGGAACTGAATTGCAGAAATTCAGGGGGGAAGTCAAGGGTGTTGTGCACTGATGAAGAGACCTAAGTCGGGGGGAGGGGGGTAAAACAGCTGCCCTGTAATTACTGAAGGTTCTCAACGATACGCAAACTGATATTAATTTTTAACGAGATCTACATTAAAACTAATCCAGACACCTACAACAGAAACTTATAATCTAAATAATAACAGAATATAAAAGACCATTTAGCAAAGAAAATAACTTCTCTCTTCATCGATGAAGTCATCTTCAAAGACTGTACATAATCGTGTTTGCTTATAATATTTACTAAAATTGTATGGTAAACAGTTTATTGTTGGTTAACAGGTGTGTGTGTGTGTGTGTGTGTGTGGTATCGTTGATACAATTACAGACCAACTTTTCTACAGTCGGGAAATGATCAATGGAAGTGCGCCTTGTGAGCTCGTAACTTACTAGTGAGTAAAATGCATGAAAGGAAATAGCTATGTTATTCGTTTTAAAATTGAGTTTGATTTTGCTGTTGGTTGATTAGAACAAAATATTCGGCCTCTGTGAACATGTCGGCGCTCCTAGTGAGGACGATTCTCCCGTGTCTGGGGATTAAGTGTTTTTATCACTCCAACATGAAATGATAATATCAGTCTTGGAGCACCGGTTTCAGCGCTCCGTTTTCAGTCCATGGGTCACTGATAAGATTTGTCAGTAGTATAAAAACCGACATTCATCGGCACAAAAATATCAAATAGCTGAGAGACTGATTTGGTGTCAAAGACAGTAAATGAACCAGCGTTGCAGCAAAACATGGGAGACACGAAAAGAAGACAAAGAAACACAACACAAGAAGGGTAGAAGTGGCAAAATACGGTAGATCTGTACAAATGACGGTTTTCAGATAAGGCATACACATAATTTTCCTGTTTATCGATATCAAGTCGCAAATAAACATTCCGCTACCAAATCTCTTGTCTTCTACCGTTAAATTGTCATCAACCCTTTCACACGGTATAAGTGTGGCTCTTAGTCAAGTACATGTAAAATCTATTCCAGATAACTGAGTTTAAAGATAACGCATCAATGGATGAAAATATCCCATGAATATGGAAAAAAAAGACAGCACAATATATATATATATAATTGTAGTTGATTAGATACAGTCACAATTCATGTCAAATTTTTATGCAATCTCTTGATACTACTGCCATTTAACCGAACTTTTAATGGCTGGTGGTGGCTAGAGAAGGCAAGCGGGGAAACTGAAGGCGATAAACTGAAATATTCAATAGGCAATATAAACAATTAATAATCATAATAACAATACACTTGTAAGCTTACTTTACAATTTTTCCACCAAAATTTCCTTTTCAGTTTACCAGCGCTTGCTTCAAACTGTGAAGCACCAGCTTGTAATGCATCTAGTAGAAGTAATAAAATAAGTGAATAATAATAATAATAAATAATATAAGCATTATTTCTAGAACAAACCTCTAACAAGTACAAGTACAAATGCAATCGATCCTAATAGCAAACAAAATTTGACTGACAGCTTTCATCCTATGAAGGCATTTGGTGGCTTACATCATCTTTCCTGACGATGTGGTACTTAACCATCGATCAAAGTACATGTGCACTGCGCTGTATAGTAGTTCGCTCTGTCCTTCTTTACAGATGATGCCAAAATGGCCATTAAAAGTAGAAGATATATGAAACGGTTAGCTGTCTTTGACCACAGATGTTTTTGTTCCAATGCCCATCTTAAGCGGTATAATTTGGGTGAGTAATACTGAGGTTCGACGCAGGCTGTTAGGTAAGGAAGTTAAATCAGCCAATGAAGTTTTGAAGTCACATAGATTACGATGGCTGTGGAAGTGTTGCGAATACTGAGCCAGCAACGTAGGGAAGTGCAGACTGCTTAGTTAGTGTTCTCAAGACGCTAGGAATCAAATGGCTAGAGACTGTTGGTAGTATGGATCAAAATACTTTCCTTCTCAATATCGCAAATGTATTCACTCTTTTTAATGTCCCATATCCTCTAAACGCTGTCGTTTTTCCGTGTTACTATTTTATTCCTCTTGTAAACTCCTGCTCATTTTAGTTCTTTTGCATTTCTTTTTTCTCTTTGTGTGCTACATGGTGTCTGGCAACTTCATGCACTACACTTTTGTGCATAGTTGTATGTTGAAACCCAGTCGGTCAGGTTTCTTATACATCAGGCTGCGGTTCACATTTAATGTGCAAGTGACACCTGATTAGACTACTATCCAGTTGCATCCAGGTTGGTATATATTAATGTCAATTCATTGAGCGTTTCAATATAGTTCAAAGACCTGGCAAATCATGAAGTCTGCTGAAGACTTTCATCAACAAATATCTTTGCCGTCTTGATATTAAAGATCAGATGAGGGGGCGGAAAGGATGGGGGACGCGGTACTCTGGCAATGGATCAACCAATAACCTACCGGCCAAAAAGTTTGCAGAAGGAAATGGAGATGAGATGGATTGGAAATACACTCAGAGACTGTTGAGTGACTTGCCAAGCAGGCCTTCGAGTGTAACCCGAATGAGAAGTGACGAGTGAGACGTCCGAGGATGAAATGGTAGAGACCGAGTGAAGGGGAGGAAATGAAAGCTTATGGGATAAGCATTGTTGAATTAGTTACGAAAGACTGAAGAGAAGAAAGTGAAACTGCGATGTACTGTTGAAGTCCTATTATCCACTCGAAAGTCAAGGGAGTAATAATAACTGCAGTTATGTTGGAGTTACACAATGACCCCACTGACCATTCAACCACTGAAACTTAATCTAATTCCCGATGAGTACTAAGTTCTATCTAACATCGTGGTAACCTATTTATCGATCATTCCGCAAGCTAACAGTGCCCGGATACATGCACTAAGTAAATATCACGTCACATTCGATACAATATGATGTGAAAAATAATGATTGGCTAAAAATGTTTTGAGTATTTATGTCACAGTGATATACCCTAGATAGCTAACAGTACGTTACAGCATACTCTTCACTGTTTCCATCAAATGTTTCAAGAGTTAATAAATACCGTATTTAAAATAAATATATGAGAACTCCGCTTAAGGTTTGACTGAATATTTACACAAAGACTGGATTTCAAGTCAATAACAGCTATTTTCAATAGTTGACTTCACGCGACCAAAATACTCAGCTTCTGTTAACAATGTCAACTGTAAGTATGGACGTCTTTAACAATGACTTGAAGTTTAATAACATAATGTTATTTAGTTGATGGTGCCTTTCAGTGGGGTTTTGACTTCTTCTTCGCCTACATGAAACAGAAAAAGCATTAGTGTTGCGTGACCACACAGCCAAGGCGATAACTTTTTCAAAGCAGTCATATAAACATGGCCTGTTTGAAGTGGTTTTTGTAGATGTGGCCATATTCAGATCTTATAGCCGGCTACGGAAAGGTGCAAAGTAAGTCAGGCTGGGTGGAAAGGCAGCGTAGCTGGTGTGTTCGTCATCTGAAGAAAACATCTTACTGCTGTTGCATCCTCAGTACCAGCAGTACAACTTCGCCCGCAGACCTCCAACATGGTGTAAACTGTGGACCTACGGGAGCATCAGTTCCAGTCGGTGTAGATCGTTGTGGGTCATTGTGATATGCAAGCCCCACCACCACCACATCAAGGTAGCAGCTATCAGTCGGGGATTCAGGATATGTATTCCTTCTTATTTAGGACCTATCAGTTAAATGTACTTACTTAGCTGTATTCTAGTAAGCTCAGTAGCTTAGCATATCATGCTTTGAATCTCACAACTGGAACACACGGTCATTCGCACCTGATGAGTCCTAAAAAAGGGATAGAAATTAGTGTCCTGCACTCCACTAACTAACTGGGTACTATCATAAAACCAAGAAAGTATATAAGGCGTAGTATTTGCACAAAACCTCACTCAGGAATTTTATCTAACTTGACTTTTTTCCAAGAGTGGATATCAAATTTAGGTAATTAGTTTCCCATTAAAATGCATTCCGTTTGAAAAAAAGAAACTCTGGCAACAAACCAACCAAGAGCTGATTGCTCAACAAATATGTGGGAGAAAATGGAGATGGATAGGACACACACTGAGGAGACCGTTGAATAACATCGCGCGCCAGGCCATAGCTCGAGTGGAACCTCAATGGGAAGAGACGTGTGGGTCGTCAATGCGAGGTTGCCATGGAGGTGATCGTGAGAGGAGACGAGAGATTATGGGCAATCGTGGACCCAGCTAAAGAGGACAGAACCAAATAGCAAAAAGTGGAGATGTGTTGTTGAAGCCCTATGTTCCACTCGGATTTTACACTCATCTGGCGTTTTATTAAAAAGGCATAAGTCATCAGAAACGAATATTCTCATCATCAGTTTTTATCATTCCTGTAGTGCAGTCAAAAACTGTGTTCATCAAAGGCGCATATCTGCATGAAAATGCTAATTAAAGTCAATTATTGATACCAGCTAGTTATCAAAACATACGAAATTACATATATCAGGAAGACAAAAGTGACTAAAATTAAGAAGTTTAGTTATACAGTAGTTTTACGTAATGATTATGATTATAATTATGAGCACTTGACAGAGGAATATTGCCTATATGAGCGAATAACAAAAATTCAGCATGTGCACAAGATATATTTTAATATTAAGAGTTGGAGAAGTAAACGGTAAAGACAAGAACGAATGAATATGGTTTTACAGCGAAGAACTTTGCACAGAAGTGCATGAGTTCAGCTTACCATGCTCCATGAAGCAAACAAAAGGGAAAAAGAAGTTCACAGGAATTGCAATAAGCAGAAATGTACAGAAGAAAGAATAGTAACATGGAAAAACATGAGGAATTAAAGCGTCCAGGAGATTATAAAGAGTGAGTGCACCTGCGCCAGTGAGGATGATTTTGTGCTGTATTACCAACATTACCAAGCTGTTGGTTCTTAGCATCTCGTGGATCTCAGTCAACCAGGCAGTCTACATCTTCTTACATGGATTAATGTCAGGTTTGACGAACCCTAACTCTTTTCCAGATAACATTACCCTTCAAGAAAGACGGTGACTTGGTATGAGCAATACATGCCCTAGCTATTTTAATCGATGTAGCTTCCCAACCTCATTGATTGACTTACCCTCCTTACCCAACATTATATATATATATATATATATATATATTTCCTTGGTGTGTAGCAAGAACCTCTGCTGTGGATAGAAGATGCTGCGACTGGAAACGCTTCCAACGAAATGACCTTAGCTGTTGACAAAGAATGATTTAAAAGAATAAGGTGCGCCAAATGCTTCGTTTAATTGCTCCATTTTAGAGATTTTCTTGTGCACGGCTAGAAAGTATCGTAATGGTATGGCCTTAAGTACTTACCTCCACGGGAGCAAGTCAGCTGATATATATATATATATATATTTTCAACAGTGGAACATTCACTTTCACACTTCTTAATGGACAAAAGGTTGTTTGGAGAATGTCAGACGTAAACATGCGGCGAAGAATTTCAGGTTTACATAACTAACTTCTGCTTACTTTTGATATTTCTGTTTTCATGAATGACCTTTCAGCAGCACACTATACAGCTTTCTTAGGTGAAGTTACCGAAGGAATATTGTCATCGTGACCCGTGTCTTTTTTTAATTCAGTATTAATTGTGTATAATGTGCCTTATAATACACTTTTTCTAATGAATACATGAGGAAATATCATGGTATTATGATACTATCTCATTCAACAGCTACATGGTGAGATCATATGACAAGTAATCCACAGCTCAGCGAGACGTTTGGCGTGAAGACAGGAGTAAGACAAGGCTACCTACTAACATCAATGATGTTCATGATTGTGGTGGGTTTGGATCATGTGGGACGCCACGAATGGGGAGTGAGAAGAAAGCCAAGTGACTAAATGACATTGAAACACCTGGAGACTTCGCGGATGATTTATGTTTAATGTCATATAAAATCGAACATCTATAAGCAAAAATCAGCAAGCCGGGAGAAGAGGTTGGTAGTGAAGACGGGACTTCAAGTCAGAGTAGAGAAGACAGTGAAAGAAGGAAATGAACTCACCAGGAACCTACTACCAAATAAATATACCGAAGGAAATTAAAGTGGGCTGGAAACACACTGAGGAGGACGCTGAATGATATGATGCGCCAGACAGTTTATCGAGTGTAACTCGAATTGGGAAATGAGGAGTTGGATATGCATCAAGGGTGACATAAAGGAGATGGTGTGACTGTGAAGCCCTATGTTTCACGCAGAACTTAAGGGAATAATAATAGCAACAATAATAATGACACTGCCTGTAAGCGCTTTTTGCAGAAGTAGTAAATAAGTGTGCATATAATCAATGAAAATACGACAATAGATATAATGGATATCTATTCGCATCTATTTCCTATGACACTGACATGCCCTGACAGTATCGTGCACTACTCAATATTCAGAAATGAATAAATGACAATAACTTCAACTACTCGTATTGTTTTAGTTTTTTTAATGATGATGACAGGCTAATAGAGATAAGAGCTAAAAGTCTATGTCAGTTACTGTTAACTACATCATTCCTTTCTTTCCTCTTTCACACTGGTTATTTCATACTTATATTATTATATTTATACTTTTATACGCTTCACAGCTAACAGAACTCGTTATTTTAAATAAAAAGGATTTATAGCCTAAGGGTGGATGCTACCGATGGGACTAGGTTGTTACATGAGTTGCAGCTTTCCTTGTCCACCTTCTGATGATCTTTAGTGTGACTGTATTTGTTGTCTTCGGCAGTTTTTATTATCCTTATGTAGAATTTCAAAAACAAGAAAAAACTCACTACATACACACTGAAGTGTTGTGTTTAGAAGAGGAACAACGATTAAGAGTTGCTTCGCAACTATAAACCACTCGGTTCTAGACGAAACAACCAAACTCCACAAATTCTCCATCCTGCCAAGTTATTTGAATATTAAAATGATGTTGATATAGATTAAGCTTAGTGTAAATATCCAAAGGGTAACCAAATAGCAATGATGATAATAATGGGGTGGTGTGAACAAGTGGAACTAGAATGGGGTACGACGAGTTGGGCGTTGGTTCAAGAGTGACACAGAGATCATGTGATGAAAAGGAAATGAAGTCTTATGGGTGGGGCAGCTAGATGAAAGTGATTGCAGAGAAAACAGCGCAATGGCAATGTGACCCGCGGTAGTCTCATGGTCCACTAGGGAAGCAAAGGATTAACAATTATATCTCATAGAGCTTAACCTCTTACTGACTACATCATAACACAACACAAACACTGAAGGTCAAAAACAGCCAGTCGCCTCAAGTTCTTCACTTCCAACGGTCACATCTTACTCACAGTTATAAAGAAGGATAGAGGTGACTGCTAAGCAGCATATACTGCCCTCGATCGATAGCCATACTTCATGTCAAAGCTGGAGACAACGTAAGTTGATAAACGCCACATGAGCCTTTTGTCTTCGCGCTGGAATTTCATCAGAAATAAGTCGCGATTAGGGCTGATATAACTTCCCGAATAAGTGAAGTGATCAACTATAAGTCAGTCCAAGCCAATCCTGCAGCATCACTATTAAATTTGACAGGGGTGAGTCACACACCAAACATACCAAGACAGCTGCTCAAGATGTTTCGAAGACTCTGTATTTTGCACTTAAAACGATCCAACCAATGAACCGAATCAGTTAGAACCCACTCTTTATTTTTGTATTACTCATGAATTGGAACATGATAGTTAACATTCTTTATCAACAGAATTTAACTCCTCCCACGGACCCATGGTTGCGTTGGTCGTTAGGGTGTACATATTTATAGTTGAAATATCTGAAGATTGTGTATTAGATTGCATTAAACACTGCATTATAAGAAAGTTATGATTTTAAATACTGCAGACTAAAAAAATAATAATGAATAAGATATGTTTCGGTGATTTTCAATGATAGAATGCTCGCCAGATACTCAAGAGATCCACATTCCCTTCTCAGTAGACGCACGCTTATAAAATATTGCCTAATTTATTAGTAGCCAGTAGAAAGCCTAGAAAAGAGTGATGACTGGTTGTAAGACTATCACTCTCCCGCTTCAGGTTAAACAAAAACGACATTACCGCCGGTAAAACTTGAAAGCTTGAACCCCTACGGTGGATGGTGACTGGCAGTGGAATCTAAGATGCGCATTTCGCCACTGGATGTGCCTGCATTCCCCCAGTGGGTGATAGTGTTCCCACTGAGGCTCGAACGCAGTACCCACCGTTTTAAACGCCAACGCGTTATTCACTAGATCACTTGGGCCGAACACTTAGGTCGAATAAATCAACGGGAAAATCCAAATTGAAGTAAGAAATACTTTAAGTTATTTGTTCTACTAGGAACTCAAACAATTTAAATTTAAATGAATACAGCATTTTAATATATCTTATGTCATATCGCAGTAACATACCAGTCTATCCACTAGCGTATTAGGATGTGGGCCATACCTGATACATACATATTTTGCAGTATACATATATACATTTATAGTACATTTAGACAATTCATTTGGTACACAATACACAATAGAGGAGGATTCTTCTAGACTAGTCTTATGCTTTGTTTGTACTAGGTGTGTTAATATCAAGCTATTCATGATTTTATTGCACCTTTATTCAGTTATACAGGTAGGTGTTCTCCAGCAAGTTTCTAGAACAACAGCCGACATAACTGACCACACGGTAACACGCGTAGTCTATGAGTACCAATCTATTCCCGTATACCTTTTGATTCAATGTTATTTAAGAAAAAAAAGCATTAATGATGTCAATACGAATTAATCTGTAACTATTATGGATACATAAAACTGTAGCACACCTGACGACTGACTGACTGACTAAGTTTCAACGTAAAACTTTGCACAAAATTACACCGGTTTAAGTTGATACACTGCATGAAGCATACATACACGTAGAGGCGAAAAATGTAAAGGAACTATGATTAACAGAAATCTATAGGAGATAAAAATACAATAACATGGAAAAATGTTAGAACTTAATAGATCTAGGGGATTACAACAAGTGAGTGCATTTGTGCCATCGACAACAGTTCTAAGCCATATCACATCAACAGGCGTAAGCCATTAATTCCTATATGATTCCAAGGACCCCAAACAAACCAGGCAGTCTGCATATCTCCACGTCAAAGACTTCAGGTTTTGACTTGACTATGCCTAGCTTACCCCAACTTAATCTTATGTCAGCCAACACACAAGGAAAGTGGTGGCTTGGCAGCAGAACCTGTTGAAGGAGTTGTAGAAAATGTCAGTCTTCGTAAAATGCTTATGATAGGCACCTTGAATATATATATATATATATATAGGCAAAAGGAACTTACCAGCTCGTCCATCAAGTTCTGAGAGATTTTTGTCTCTTTCTAATACTTTATCAACATTTACTCTCATGATATCAACGACTTCATTTACTTGTGCTTGGGTTTGTTGTAAGCGTTTATTTGTTTTATTCATTGATGATGTTCTCTCTGTCATTGTAATCAATTAAATATTATGTAACCACATTAAATATATATAAATATATGTATATGCATTTAGTGTCACAGTTAATCCAAACGTTTATAAGAACACACAGATGAAAAACCAGAAGAAATTTTGAGATATTTATGTACGTGTAATTAGAATTTTTTATTATTCAACTAGATTCTTTTCTGTTTCTATAATAGATCCCAAAAAAGTGTTTGATTAACATGTACACATACAATCGTGTGCTTGCTCAGTCACTTATGAAACTAATGCATATATAAATATATATCATTTACAAGGAAAGGTTAGATTAAAACACTGAAATATATGTGTCTGTCTCACGATCAACAAGAACAAGAACATCATCATTAACAATATTATTATTAGTAGTATTAGTAGTAGTAGTAGTAGTAGTAATAGGATTGTTCATGTTTTCTCCTCCTATCAGCCTGGTTAGAAAAAGAAGGAAAGAAAGACAGCATAGAATCACATTTATACTCCCCTACTTTTGTAGAAAATTAGGCCAATGAAGAAAATTCTAAAATGTATGTATATAATTATAATAATAAATAAACAAATAAATAATGGGATGACACATATTGTGAATAACTCACGTTGTGAGTTTATTTTGTTGATGAAAAGGGGAACAGATGTTTGTTATTAAGTGAACTTTTTATTGAGTATTATTTATTCACTCATTCATTTATTGTCTGCGTTCCCAGTGGAACATAAGGCAGTCAGCAGGGCATACATTTCGCATGCATTCTGTTCTCTGTAATCACTTTCATCAATTGTCCATGTCTAGTTCCTATTGCTTAACTTTTCGCTTTCATAGAATCAAGAGGACAACTTTTTTCTTTTATTCCTTTACGTACCAAGTGGGACATCGAGTTTCAGTCTAGAGGCTTGAGGTTTCGGTAGCAGTGGTGCTTTACTTTTACGGGATGGGGTTGCTAGCCTCATACCCAACCTCCCCTCTTCACCAGTCTTATTACCGGCTTAGCGAGGTAAAGCAGTGAGTTAAATTAGTCAACTGGTTTCTTCTTAAAGACATTCACAACACCAGGAGGCTTTCTTTCTGGTTCCAGTGGAGTTTGGTTTCTTTTTCGGTGGTTTAAAGTTTCAGTAGGGGTGTGTGTGCTAATCCCACTCAAATTTCCTTCTTTTTTGAACTGATGACAGGCTAATAAACTAGGTGAGGTTTGAAAGTTTTAATAGCTTTATGCAATTTCAAATAATTGTCATTTGAAATACTATCCTCTCACTTTTAGAAACTAACAACAATAAAAAAGGAAAGAGACGACATATCGTATAACAGTTCATAGAATTGCTTACACGCCGGGTTTGAAGCATGACTTAATTCGATTGAGAAAAAGACACTGAATCGAACAACAGCTAGTGTAGTTATCACTTTCTTCGTTGAGCAGTTTTAGGTTACACAGTATTCAATTAGAAAATAGTTGAGTAGAATGGTCAAATCAAAACATGACATCAATCTATGAAGTCTTCTGTTGCCGGCTTGAGCCAGACGCGTAGGAAGATGTAAACTATCTGACTAATTGGAGTCGTTAGGATAAAAAGAACTAATGGCTTAAGATTTTTGGTGATGTGGTTGAAATTTTTTTCAATTTTACAGGTGCATTCACTCTTTGTAATCTCGTTCCCATCTACTTATTGTTTCTCCAATGCATTTCCGTTCATTAAAGAGTTTCCTCGCATTTTTGTTCTCGACACTTATGTGTTTTATGAAGTTTGTCAACTTGAACTGCTGGTCTTTTGTGCAGAGTTTTACGTTGGAAACAGCCAGTTAGACAGCTTATTTAGGAATGGAAGTTATTTTACTAGAGCATCAAAAACCTCTAAATAGGATATGACGACTCAGGACCTAACTAGTTCATTAACAGCGGATTTTAGTACCGTTTCGCTTGATACTAATGTTCGACTAAATGAAGTACAGCAGCCAGTAGACTAAACAATACTGAACACAATGGAAAACTCCAAATGAATACGCCTCAGTATATATATATATATATATATATATATATATATATATATAACTTGCCCCCCTTTATCTTTCCTGGGCTACTTAAGAAAGATTATTACACTGAGAAGGGGACTAAAACCTGTCAATAGGGCGAGTGGGATGTCGCTAAACCAACTCGTTAATACTGTTGTACATAGGCATATAGACTTATGCAAGAAATTAGCGAATATTATGTTGTCAGCCCTGAGCATCCTCTCTATACACTACTCTTCGTGCACCTCATCAGGTACAGCTAGAAGCGACTATAGAAGACTATGTGGTCGTACGATTAAGTATAAAAACTCTACAATACCGTATTTGGTCGGGACACATTTTATGTGATGAGAAAAGTGTAAGGCAGGACACTACCAACTTATGGCGAAATGCTAGGTAAATGACTCCCTTCTTCATTATTGTATAGTTGCTTTTGATATTTTCGCTTAATTTAACCTTATATTCACATTTTTATTGAACGATATTATCAATTTAAATGCTCCGTTTTAATCACTACCCCGATAATCAGAGAATTAGATGCAATACTGTACTACATGCTGAAAATTTTATATATGTACCAGATGAGTAATGTTTGCAATGAAGCTACTCTTATTATGATAAATACCAGAGATCTGAAAAATATTACTACTAATAAATCGAAAGACAAGGAATAATGGAATTACATAAACAAAGTTTAAAAGTTATGCAAGTGCCTTGATATGATTGCATGCAATAGCGATTTGTACTTGAAACAACATCTGTAACAAAATAACACTGTATCAATTACTGTCTTCTAACAAATGAAGTTATTCTATGATGAAACGACAGTGTTTTGGTCTGATCATTATTAATCCTTTGTCAAACTCTATTCTCAATTCAGTTTCCCTTACTTTTCCGTAAAAGTGTTGTTCCACTAATCTTATAGTCCTTTTTATGCACTTTTGGCAGCCCATATAACCCACACAGTCTAATCATTCCTGCTTAGTGTTCCTGTCTATTAACTTTTCCAACATTCGACATTTAAAAATGTTTCAAATCCAGAGCAGAACGGTTGCCAATTAGCGTCTAACAAACATGCTCACCGACACACACAAAGGCATATCTCGAAGAAAATAAAGATGGTGTAAGTTGGTGTACATGTTGTCATGTTGTTAAAGTACAAACTTGGTACATTATGGCCTGCAGAAGATACACCACACAAAATCTCATACTTTGTGACAGGGCTGAGATACTATCCAAGCACCCAGACCAAAGTAGATGGTGGTTGTCTTAAGGAGTCAACCCCCTGGAACCATTGACGTGAAGTCTAACCCACAAGGCAGTGGAGCATAGTCAGGAGCTACCTCCTTATGTTTGCTAGTGACCAAAACAGGTTCATACGCCATCCGATCATTTCAAATTCTGGAGCCCATGTACATCATATGCTTGAGATCGGGGTTTTGTAGCCCTTCTAGGTAGATCTGCATGTTTATCAATCCAGCTGTAAGCGCCAGACGTTCGCATTTGCTTTTTAACTTTTGCAAAGAAAACCCGCCATATGAAGGCAGTTTAGAGGACTTGTCTGGTAGGTGTTATGAACGCGCGATCACGTGAAAATATTTCGAGAAGAAGACCGAAGCCAACCTACCCTAAATCGTAACAGCACGTTTATGACGGCATGGTGCAGAAGTCAGTCGGTCGGTTTTCGACATAGAACTTTTGATTTGACACTAGTAACTAGTGTGATGCATCTAGTCCTCTCTTTGGTGCAGACTGAATTCTATCAGTCAGCTTGTAATGTGGCCACCATTCTAGGTAGCTCGCCATTACGGTGTACATTGTTTGTGATGATATTGGATGGTTGGAGGCAATCGGCAGGAAGCCTTGGACCTAGGTTTCGTGCTAGTTGGCACTCGTCAGCAAGGCGTATCTGCAACCTTGAAGGAACTCATGTCCCTTCTGAGATTCGAACCCGCGTCACCCAGTGCTGCAGTCAGAGACGTTACCACTGAGCTATTCGGGCTCGCGATTGACCTCCTGTAGGACTGTAGTGGATGTTTTGATTTGACACTAGTAACTAGTGTGATGCATCTAGTCCTCTCTTTGGTGCAGACTGAATTCTATCAGTCAGCTTGTAATGTGGCCACCATTCTAGGTAGCTCGCCATTACGGTGTACATTGTTTGTCTGCACCAAAGAGAGGACTAGATGCATCACACTAGTTACTAGTGTCAAATCAAAACATCCACTACAGTCCTACAGGAGGTCAATCGCGAGCCCGAATAGCTCAGTGGTAACGTCTCTGACTGCAGCACTGGGTGACGCGGGTTCGAATCTCAGAAGGGACATGAGTTCCTTCAAGGTTGCAGATACGCCTTGCTGACGAGTGCCAACTAGCACGAAACCTAGGTCCAAGGCTTCCTGCCGATTGCCTCCAACCATCCAATATCATCACATAGAACTTTGCACATATGTGCGGCAGTTCAAGTCGCCACACTCCATGTAGCACACAAAGAAAGAGAAGAAAGTAGGAGGAATGCATATAAAGACAGTAAACAGAGGTGTGAGACAAAGGTATAGTAATAACGAAGAACAAAACAGTTTAATTGGAAATCATAAGTCACAAGGAGTGGATGCATCTCCGCCAGCCATTGAGAACGATTTTGAGCCATGTCACCAATTGTTTCCAACCATTGGTTTTTACAGTCTCGAGGACCCCAACCAGGAAGTCTACACCTTCCTACGTGTCTTAGACTACCTGTTGTAGATTTCATTGACTGGTGCCATGTTTTCGTTTGACCACCGCTAGCTCTTTTCGAGCCTGACCCTATATCAGATAACACTGCCCGTCGAGGAAGGCGATGACTAGGCATACGTAACACATGTCCTAACCATCTCAGTCGATGTAATGGTGCAGAGGATGGACACAACAATGTTGAGGAAAAGTTTAATAAAGAACGGCACAATGAAGATCAGCGAGAATGTTTAAACACTTGGAAAATGATAAAAAGAGCAAAATAAATATGTATCAATGTCAACATGTTTAATGTTATTAAGATTCTTTGTCGATTATTGGTTCTTAACGTATCGACAACCCCAATGAAAGTCTTCAGCTCGTCATATAATCAATAGATGGATGTTATATTATGGCCTATCTATTTTTTTGGACTCAATCTACAGTCTTCACAAGTGATATCACACACCAGACAGACCATCGCGACGAACCTGAATAGGAAATGAATGGTTGGACATTCAAGAGTGATATGGAGATCACGTGAAGAGGAAATGAGAGCTTGTGAGCAGTCGTGGAGCCAGTTGAATGTGATGACAGAGCACAAAGTGTAATGGCAATGTTCCTATGTTCCACTACCAGCAAAAGGAATAAATAGCAACCATAAGAATAATCTATTTATGGACTACTCGACACCACTCTTCTAAGAAGTAGACTGTACGTCCCAGCCATATGAATCGAGAAAAATTCACAATCTCATCGATTTATTCTGGCTTCATACCTAACACTACGCTTTTAATTAACTTGTTACAATACACTAATTACCTTTAATGATTTCACACATTTTACCTTCAACGGTGATTAGTTGCAGCCGTACTGAGAAAACTACAGCACACCACATACTTCCTTTGGTTGGAAGATGCGCAGATGATGCAAGTTGGTACATGGTAAACGAATCAGTCTTGAAGTATCATCTCAAAGGTAATAAATGCGAAGCACATACCATGCATGATCTGATTTTTGTTCATGGAATCCAGGAGACTTTGTGAAATGACAAGGTTTACCTAAAATGACTACATCACCTAAATACTCTAAGTCAAGAATTCGAACTCGTAGGTCAGTCGACTGAAATCATACTCACCAATACAGTTATTTTTAAATTAAATAACAAGTGACAGAGTTAATGTCACAAGCACCGCTGGTTGTAATAACTCTATACTACAACTGTCTCTGAAAGCTCTCACGACGAGTTCAGTTGGAGTGCCTTGATTAGCAAAACACACTGTATCGGTACTCAAATCACAGGCAGATAATACCACAGCACTTAGATTGACGACCTTAAAAGCCACCTTCAGACTAAAACTGTGCCAAGTGTTGGACCCCATCAACTGGGCTGAATACACGCCTCATAAGCTTAAGCACTCGAATTTCAAACAATAAACCTTGAGGTCAAGTTGCTCTCCACCTACTTCAGCTTGAACAACTGGGTATTATTACTAGCCTTATCTCAGAAAATGAGCTCAGTGTAAATGAATTCAAACCAAAATGAGTTAACTGGAAGAAAGAAAATATAAAACCATTATTATTACCACTGTTATGACTCATTGCACAATTTTTATTCACCATCTTATTATCGGATAGGCAAAACACCATAACTGGTTTATATTTGAATTTTTATTTGTACAGCTATATCCATTAGAGTTAGGCCGGAAGAGATGTAATTGAAAACAATATTGTTCGCTTAAATGTGTTGTTATAAACATAAAGACAAAAAGAGTTCGTCTCAGGATATCGGGTTATGCAAATCTAGAGAAATCAACTGTCTTACAATTAAGTATACACTCAACGTAAAAGATGTATCAGTAAAATATGACAGAAAATTAGTTTAAACTAATTTTGTATAATTTTGTAATATATGTAGTATATTATTAATATACTACATTGATTTGATTTGATTTACAAATCTCTTATATGTAGTATATTAATTATATTAATTAATATACTACATATATATATATACTTATACACGTTACTCCAGTAAGCAGCGCTATGCTGAGACAATTAGGCAAAACTCTTATCTTTTTTATTCCATGTATTTAATTATTCCAACAGAGAAAAGGATGCCATTAGACCGAAACATATGAAAACAAACGACGGAAACTCACTGTTACGTAAACATTCAAAATACACGGTGGTAACTCCGAGATCAGTATCCAATGCAATCCTCATGAGATGGTGTATACCAAACCTTTTTCTTTCTGCCAGCTCCTTTGTTTCAGGGTGAAGTTTTTCAGTCTTTGGTAAGCTTCTGCGTAGTCTGTCCCGTCACTCGTCTGTCACAGACTAGGTTGACTCCCGCATGGTTGCTGCTGGATTTGAGGTTTGCTGTATGTAGTGTGTAAAGGCTGTATCACTGCAGTGAATTGAGTTTGGTTTTCACCCCTTGTTTGTCCGGTGAGGCCGAAAAGATAGACAGTGTCACCAGATATAATTAGCGTAGATTATGTAGACTTAAACACAAATACGAAAACATATTAACATGTGCATATTGCAATTTGAAGTCAAAAAGTATACATAAGTAATAGTAATCAAATAGGTGAACAAACGTACGAATTAGTCAGAAGAGTAAGGTGAAGGAGAATGTGTAGTAGTAAAGCATGAGTTTAGATGCGTACCCATTAGTAAAGAATTTCTGGGATGGGAACGTCAAAGAGAAAAGAAATGAAGGCCCCTCGAGCCTCTGCTCTCTGAAGCGCTATTCTTCATGAATCACGCACTTATTTGATAACAGAATACCGTTCTTCAAGTGATTCTCGTCATTTTTAATCGTATAGGCAGTAAGCCAACAGTAACCAAGTGTGGGAAGACCTAACTTCTGAAAATAGTAGTGTTCTCTGAACTGGTTGGTTTAATTGCCAAGCTACAAATCTTTTCTATTATTTCAAGACCTAGCTTCTTTAGCCTTTCACCACATAGTTCTTTCTGTAGACTATTCACCTCCTTTGTCGCCCACACTTGGACTCTCTCAAAAGATCGGCATCCCTTCGAGTAACTGGCAAGCAATGATGTTGTGCACTTCAATGTTTGGTTATACGCAAGGTGTGTACAACCTCAAAGAAAAGTTTAAAAGTTTTGATCAAATCACAGTTCAAAGAAGAATCTCTTAGTGATAATGAGCACAATAAATATAATACTAAATTAAATATCGTTTAGAATTAGGAAGAAAACTTCTGCAACAAGTAAAGATATTTAAAACAGAGATGGTCAGAATGGGGATGCATCTGAACGAACTAATTTTAAACACATAAGCTGAGGTTCTGAGGGTGGATTCCAGTTGCTCCACTAGCATATAGAAGACGGACGCATGAGATGTGTCGGAATACGAAAAGCAAGTTTAAAAGGCATGACACCATCAAATTTGTTCTGTACGTTTGCTATGGGTCTACGAATTTTCAGAAGAACGGTTGCTGAACAAACAACATTATTTTCGATAACTTCATTATCATGTTCTACAGTTACAAATACGTAACAGTGAATAAATTAGTGTTATTAACAACATTAATGTTTCAATAATATCAAATCAGTAATGATATCAATGGACTGCAGATCGATAGCACCAACATAACAGCTCAATGGATATCAGAGAAACTGGTAAATATAATAATACAAATTCATGAATTCATGGTCTTTATTGAAAGCCAAGGCAGTGGAAGTGACCGAACTTGCTTCTTCTGCACACAGGGCCCCGTTCGTCTCAGGCGAATCGCGATAGTCCCCGCTGTTTGGAGTGTTTGATGTATGCGAAGACAATATTTCTATATTTCTTGATGTGCTCCATTGAATGACTAGTTATCATATTGTTCCCATAGACAAAATGACTGCGACCTTATAATTTTACCATGAACCAAATTTATGTAATTTAAATAATACTTATCCATGCCTGTACAATTGATGTGTCCTACACAGGTAGGAAAAAATGTATTTTATTAAATTACTATTATTAAATATGTTTACTAATCGTATATGTAATTTATCATATTGATGATGCCTGTAAACTGGCGTCCCTCATGTACAAAATGAGAATATACTGTTATTTATTTATTTATTTAAATTTTGCTACGAGACGCATTTTCAACCAGTTCCTCCATTATGTTGGATACCATAACCTGGGATGTGTTTGCTGATAGGAGGTAAAATCATCAGCGGTATAGTGGTCTTTAGTTGACTGGCGAGTAATAGAAGTCAGCTTCTACATGTTTGACAGAATTAACCATTAAAGAAACAGAGGTCACCTTAATTTCTGAACAAAACTCTTCAGGATATCAAAATGTTTTCTTTTTATCGAACCAACGGAAACAACCGATAAACGGGGTGTGGGTGTGAAAACATAAAGCCAAACCTTCCTTAAACTGTATTTCCCAAGGATAAAAATCCTTTAGTTATGGTTGTTAAGAAATTGTTTCAGAAGATGAGATTTCACAAATTCCAATTGTGAATATCTTTTAGAGGTTGATGGTATCGACGTTCGCGAACTGTACGGAGTATACTAACGCAAGATCTTATACCAACAACTTCTATAGTGTTCGCTCTTCGAGCATCAAAGATAAAGCAAAAGACCAGATTTAGTCGGCCGAAGTACGTAATATATTTCGGGACCAAATCGCGGGTTGAACTGAATGCTTAGCTAGCTAGTAATCGTGCACGCACGTGACACGACGGAGTACCAAATGGCGGGGATGCTTGACCGGAAGCCTTCATCCAAACAAGTCGACTTAAACAGTGAGGGTCAGCATCCAATGTTCAGTGATGATTGCTGTGGTCAGTAATTTTGGGGGCTGAAATTATCCCGCATGCTCAAGGTCACTGATGGAGTAAGACGCTCAAAAGGTCATTTTCGTTCAGGTTAGTCGGTTATGTTGGATTGCAGTTCCGTAGCCGTTCGTTTACACATTGGTTTTATTTTCTGTTGGCATTTATAGGTGATTCCCATGTACTGATAGCATTCTTTTGTAAAATAGTACTGTTCTTCACACGAAAATAGCCATATTTTGACGTAATCTTCATTGAATGACACTATGTCGAAAGCTGCAGCTTCTACAAGAAATAAACTATTTGTGTAGATGACGTTACCCCACAACTAGCCCATCTTCTTCATTGTAGAGAGGTTTTGACGCATTCAGCATGAAACAACCAATATGCTAAGTGTGTCGCAGTCGGATTAAATGACGCGGACACCAACATAACTAGCCAGGAAATGAGAATTCCTATCAATCCAGAAAACATATAACAAAATTTTATTAAAAATTATTGACAAAACAAATTTGCCGAGCGAAATTTCAACCAACATGCCGGATAAGTCCAGCCATTTTGGGGAATTATTTACCGCTACAATCGTATGTTGCCCCAAGTAGTAGAATACACTCCTCACTAAATATGAATATGTAGATATCGTATGCAGTGTTTTGTAAGGCATTCATAGCACTCTTGACCAGTTAGGTTTTCACGTACCTTCAGACTGTTAATGTTAGTCACCAAACGTATACAGTATTCATCATCGTCCAGATAATTAAATGCCAGCTGAAATAGTGAAAAAGGAGACATAAGGCAATAACGTAGCAAGAAGCACGAGGAATCCTTGGAGAGTGATAGGCGAATACATACATAAACTTTGTATAGGCACCGTAATTTCCAATGACGTGCTAACTAGTTCTTTTATGCTCACGGCTGTATTAAAAGTGTGATCAAATACTTATTCCCCGCCTAGAAATTTCCAACGTGTTCTTCCAATAATCCTAACTGTAAGATCAATTAAATTCCCATCCTTGCATCAAGTTAACCTGTCTCCGATCAGCCTAGCGTTGTTGCAACCCAATTATCCATGCCTAACGTGTTTATCCCACCTTGTTTAATGAACCGTGTGTGTTTTTACTTCGATCCGTTTAGACTGACAGTTGAACTCATGACCCAATCAGAGTATTTTTGTGAACTGTTATTTTGCTGACCCATGTCTTACTTTGTACTATTCTTTTGAGTTTATCTTATTTACTGATTGGTTGAGTAGCCAATTAAATTCAATCTTTGTGCCTATACTCTGTCTATCTCTTACTTGGGTTCATTCTTCTACCGACTGCTTACCTGAACGGTTGTGTCTGATTCCGGCAAGTTCGCAATTTTGGCTTTAACGTTATTCCGGTCTGATAGCGATACCTTGCTTTCTGTTAAGCGTTGTGCTTTGTACTCTTGAAACCGTTAAGGTTTGTTGTATATATAATTATTGATTTGTTTATTAATAGTACCCTAGAAACAGTGACCATCTTCTTGTTTGTTCTGGACCGGGATAGCCTTTATCTACGCGTGACTTAATTTCAAGCGATATTGCACTTACACTAACAGTTGTCAATGAAGATTGTTGTTACTAATACGTTCAGCGGACCAAGTACATTTATGTGAGCTGAAAAAGATGTAGAAGTTTGACAGAGGAGAGAACTATCACCTTCAGGGAGTCTAGTGACTGGGGAGATGAGTGCTGCAAGTGTGTTTGTGTCAAACACATTACTTGATATTCTATTCCAATTGACTAAAAACTTACTTAATAAATTGGACCGCATATAGGTCTGACAAGGCTCGATAGCCACTAAGTTGTCATGATTTCTAAGACTAACTGATGACAGATAGATTTTGTCATGATCCTGAAGGAATGCAAGGGAATATTAGTTAATTTGTAGAATAAAATAAGGTCTAACTTAAGACGTCTCTTCCAGAGTGTTTCTATTTTCGGTCTGTTGCGACGCCCAGCACTGTGAAGACCAAAATCTGAATCGAGAGATCTAAAAGGAAATTGTCGTTTCACTACCTCTAGTTTAAGCTTGTCAACCAACCGGAGTCCACTGAGAGTAAATGGGCGGTGTTCTAAAATAGGTCAATCGCATAACTTGTAAAATTAAACACTTGTTCCACAACAAAACAAACTGGCAAACAAACAAACTCTCTGGTGCCAAGCTAATAGAAGGTGCCCAAAAGGCTGTCCCATCAACTTACTGATGAACACCATGCTTCTGAGAGAAGAGTTAGTGAACCACTTAGTGTACGCGTGATTATTGAGCCTAGAACTTCAGATACCATATCAGTCAGACTGATCCCCTTGTGACTATCACAGGGAGACTTGTCTCCCTTCTTGTTTATGGGGATAATCAGTGACTAAGTGCTCTTTCCAACGTTCTAGTAGTCTACCTTGATAGTTAATCATGATGCCATTCATCTCGAAGATTGTTTCACTTATCATTTGCCTTTTACCACCAGTTTCCCTGATCAGCCTAAATAGTTGCCTGGTGTTACCTATCACGGATGCATTTCCCACCGCTTTCACTTTTGTCGCCTACTGCTGTTCATGGTCGTTACGAAGATTTCTTGTTAGTTTGCGTTTGAGTAGCTTTCTCTCTTCATCATATTCAGAGCTTGCTGGAGTCAGTCTTCTTGCGTCAATCAGTTCGGATGAGGTGGTAGAAACCCACTGGCCCCTACTAACTTTAGGTTTTTGGTTATTATCAACAGCCTTTACAGCTGTGTATACATCTAACTTTATGTTGCACCCGCCACACTTCTTCAGGAGGAATCCTGCTGTTGACCTCATACACTCGTCTTGCTATTTCTTCCTTGATTAAAGACTCAGTGTCTCTATATAGTTGGGAAAGTAACTGCTTCGCTGAATAACAATTTTTTATGTCCTTTTAATCGTAAGTATAAACGTGAGCGAACCAGTGCATGATCGGAGTCTACGCACGTGTTCCAGGAGGAGCGGCAGTCTTCCACTGATCCTCTCCAACGGCACCTTATCGCTATGTGGTCTATCTGAGTCCAACGTTGAAGTGGTGATGTAGG
Organism: Trichobilharzia szidati; assembly: GCA_944472155.2. Lineage (NCBI taxonomy): Eukaryota > Metazoa > Platyhelminthes > Trematoda > Strigeidida > Schistosomatidae > Trichobilharzia > Trichobilharzia szidati. The sequence continues at coordinate 158,098,503 of OX235279.1, read as the reverse complement.
TCACCGGTTGGTTAAGCACTGTCTCTATTTTGCCTTAAGTTAGTGCTGATTAAGAACAGATGATTATCTGAACAGAAGCGTAGGAGACAATCACCTTTGTCGGCTCGTTGGCACGGAACTCCATACTTGCGACCTACATACTTCTCAGTCTGACACAACTTCCTTACTTGGGCATTGAAGTCGCCTGCTCTAACAACTGCACGCGAACGTGTTTCTTTTTGCAGCAAACTAGACAGCTTCTGGTAGAAATCGTCCTTCAGTTCATCCAAACTACAGTCTTTTGGGACGTAAGGAGAGAATTTATAAATACAACAGTGGGTAACGCAGATCATCCTTCTTCTGACGTACGCGTTCACACGGACCACACACATACGACTATCTACTGGAATCCAGTCAAGAAGTGATTTTTCTGCCCTAACACGCAATACTATCCTTACACCTGCAAGTTCTCACAAACTACCTGAGGGCCTTCTGACACCCTTAAAGTGAATTTTTCAGATTCACCTTGTTGGGCAGGAGGGGTTAAGTGAGTGACCATACTCGGGTCTTGTATGCGTTTCTCCGAAACACAACATACGTACATGACTCGAGATGCCAGAGTTCTTGCTAGTGATGCCTGTTGTCCGATTTGTCGGAGGGTACTAACGTTGAATGCTCCTATATGAAGTTGGCAACGTGACTTTAAGAGGCTGTCGGGAGTGTTTCTATGGCTCTCATCTTTGTTTGTGGTCACAGAGTGAAGTGAAGATGACTCACTAGGCTGAAGAATAGTACCGACTGTAGTACGGAATTCAGATGATGATGGTGATGTGGGTAAAGGAGAATGATGCTCAGGAAGACTTCTTGTGTTTTTGGAAGTGTGTGGGCAGTTGTTACTTCCCGACCACCGTGGAAGTTGATTGATGCTTCGGGTACCTGAAACAGAGAGAGGGTTAGTGTTGCGTGACAGCAGAGCCAAATGGACAACTACTTGAGGCCGGTCACACACCGCCTGTATGAACTGGTTTCTGGGATTTGTTTCGTGCTAGTAAACTCGCCGCCAGTTACGGAACATCATTGGTGGGGTAAGTCGGGATGTACAGTTGTTGGGACCGACCTTTTCTAACCCCGTCTTTTGAGAGTGGAGGGACAGTAGAGCTGGCATGCTGGTCATCTGAGGGAAACACATTCCTGTTCCCCAGCAGTTCGACTTCGCCCACAGACCCCCAGCATAGTGTAAAAATTCTTATACTAGTCCAGTAACTGCTTTTAGTCAAATTGCTATCCTAACAGTCTTCCTGGAATGGTAGGACCTGCATGGACATTAGTTTCAGCCAGTGTAGCGTGTTCGGTCATTGTGATATACAAGCGTAACCGCAACATTAAGATACCAGCCATCAGCGTGGAAACAAGTCCTCTTAGGCGTTACTAAAAGCTTCTTTTGCTTACGCCGAAAATTGAAAGTATTTGAGATCACTTTTAAGACCAGCTAAAGGTTGTACAATGGAGGCACGTGAAAGACTAAAACGCGTTCCTCTGCAAACATTTTGGCGAATAAGACATCATATATGCATACGAACACAAAATTCAGACCTTTTGTGATGTAATTCATGAGGGGCTGGAAGGGTTGTGCATCGCTCTCAAATCTGAGGGATTTCGCAGAAATTCATACATCCCAGAAGGTGCTATTATGGCTATCCCTGAAATGTCTTCTTCGTCGATGGGTGTTTGACGATACGCACCAAATACACTTTAGATGAAACATTTTTGCCGTGCAATGCCACAGAGAAGTCTTGAGGGTGGGAATGGGATAACGATCAGGTACAGTGGAGTTGTTCAATTGACGGTATTCCCACATAGTTGCTTGTCATGCTTGACCTTTGTTACCATATGCAGGGGTGAGGACCAATGAATGTTGGGAGTATGAATGTTGCCAAGCTGCATCATATGGTCGAATTCGGTGGTAACTGACGAAGACGCGGTTGACCAGTTGTGATAATTTTGTGTGCGACAGAATAAGGGACGTCTTTGATGTTGTAAGATGGCTTTCGAATTATAGGGAAACGACGCAATAATGCAGAAAATGTGCAATTATCAGGCTTTTCCATGCACATATTATAGATGGAGTTGTCTGAGGTGATTCCATGAATTTAAAGTTGGATTCAGATGTCAATCAGTCTTTTTCCTTTATATATCAACCAACAGATTGAAATTGCTTTAAAAGCGATAGTAAACCAACGTCCAAGGTACGTTATTGTTCGTTGTGAGTCTTCGGTGAGAGCTGTATGCTAGCCAAAATTGGTAGACAGCAATTTACGCCAGTGTTTACTTCCCAGATCTTGGTCATGAGAAAAAGAAGAACAAAGACTAACTCAACAACCAATCACAGCAGACTTTGAAGATAAGATTCGCAGACATATGGTCTGACCTTCGAAGAAATAGCCACAAAGAAATGAGAGAATAACCTTTAGCAAGAAAACAACCAATCAGAAGACGCTATTTCTCGGCTAACGAAAAATAATGTACATAAAAATCTATAAATATCTGTTGATTTTCTCAATAAACGATCTGTTGCCTGGCCCTCGTCCTCTGTCGTTACAAGTCTGTATGCTTGTTCGGTTAGCTGATCGTAACGACAGTTAACCTGTTGTGTTAGAAGATTGCCGATATAGTGAAGGTGTATTAAACTAACTCTGACTCCTATGTCTATCAGGAATAGTGTGCACGTAGCTTTTTCCCTTACACAGAAAAGGTGACTTGAGTGATTGCCAGTAACATATGTCGCTATCACTGTTTGGCTAGGGAGTTTCCCTGAGCCGAGTCACTAGAACTGAAAATGCACTGTTTCACACACTGGCTAGCTCGATTTGTGAACTTTCCATGATACCACAAAATATTTCGAGTATTAGAAGGCGTCCTGGTCCACTGTCTTGAGAAAGACCACCGATGTTGCTTCAACATCGACTGTAGTTTACTACATTATTCTCGTAGGTTGTACATTTCAACTTCTAACTTTTCCATCTTGACTAGTAATGCAGAAAGAGCCAATAGTACAAGCACCTCCCTAGACATGGCCAAAACTGGTAACTCACCACGTGTCGATGCATTGCAGACACTGGGGTCAGAACATACGTCTAGTATGCTATTTACAATTTCACTTAATTCATCTAGATCGGTGGATTTATAGGTGATAGTTGGAATTTGTTGGATGTTTCGCAGTAGCTGTTGTAACCACATCTGCAGTAAGACCACTTCGTTAACCTTATGTGAATTAATCAGTTGACGCATGTGCCTGAGGAGCTGGGATGGTGTCTTTGAACCTAAAAGAGGCTATGAGCAGTTGACGAATCCTTATTTCGTCAAATGCACTTTTTCTGTGATTCAGAACTGTTTTAAGTAGATTATACTGTTGATCTTCAGGGGCGCTGTCATTTGGGTACCTCTGCAACAATGTAGCTAAAGCGTTTCCATATTTAGCAGTCTGAGATTTGATACCTCTTGCAGCAAATAAGGACTCAATGTTGGCGAATCAAATCTGAGGCTCAGTGGAACCAAAATGAAGTAAACGCAGATCAACAGTTGAGTTTATTCCTAGATGGTGTGTCTCGTCATCAGTAGTTTCCAATGAAGCAAGTGAGCTATAAATCAAGAATAATATTCGACGTCGTACACAGCGAAGTTATGTGGCAGAATTGACTTCAAGCTTTATTTTTTCCCAAGTATTTGTTATTCATCTTACATATACTTGGTTTTTTCCTTAATGGGAAAATTTTGTGTACTATACTAGTTGATACTTTTTGAATGACTCATGATTGGACAAATTTTTAAAAACAAGTGATGTTCCTTTTTTACATATAAACCTATGCTATGTTAATTTCGATTAATTTCCCTGAAGAAGTTCGGACCAGATTGCCGAACGGAACATTGGAATTACTCATTTCAATCTCACTGAGACTTTACAAATATAATTTTTTACAAATGGGAAGACAATATCCCTATATTTCTTAATGCGCACCATTGAATGACTGGTTCACAGATTTTCCCCACAAACTAAGGTCAAAAAGGTCAGAAACCATGTAAATTCACCACAAACCAAATTTATGTAATTTAAATAATACTTAAGTATTATCACATGGATAATTATCCATGCCTGTACAGTTGGTGTGTTCTTACATAGATAGGAATAAGTATATATTATACTGTTACGATGACCCAAGCTTACTATAATACTGGATTAAATCTCGCTAATTCGGAACTAACTCTAACATTCTATAGTGAGTAAATTCTGAATCTGTTCTGAAATGGTTTAATTATCTGGACAGACTAGAACTCAGTGCTGGTTTTCAGCATGACTGGCACTAATTCAGCATCCTGTTCTTTTTCCAGGCATTTTCAGGAGTCGATCAGAGCCCACTGGGTCTGCTTATCAGCCTTGTTTCAGCCCTCACAGCACATATTCAGCACTGACTAGCATTACTTCAAAACGAAAAGACTACTACTAATCATCATTATCTGTATCCTATGCTGATGCAATTCATTTAGTTTGCAAAAAGAAATCTGTTTTTTATGACTGGGAGAATTTTATTTTTGGCATATATAGTACAATACCACTGCATACCCGTCAAGTGAGGTCCACTGGTAGTATCCTGTAAATAAGCAAAATATAAGATGAGTTGAGGGAAAATTCTGTTCACGACACTTTCAGCATTTGCATATAGAAAGGTGTACTTACATAAATGCCACTGTTAGCTCTCTTGCTTTCTTTTTCATTTGCCTACAAATAAAAATCAATGTTGGGAATACTACATGTTGATTAAACCATGACTTATAAAAAGTAAGCGGACGCTTCGCAATATTACATGAATTACTTTCTTCAGATTACTCCTTTGGGCACGATCTTTCAAATTATGAAAGTATGATTTCGTGGCCTTATTCATTATTTCACCAACCTGTCTCGACGACAAGAGTTGACCGGAGAACTGCGCCATAATTACAGCTACAGAAATAAGCACTTCATTAATGAACCTTACATCTCATTGTTTTATAAAAGGCATAGGGCTCAAAGCTCTCCAGATTTACCGCTAGTACTAATAATGCTTAACATTTTCGTACACAAGTTGATGATTTCTACTGAAACATCTTTAAATGGATAATTATTTTTAAGTATTTACCCAGTAATTTCTTAAAATTCATGGAATAATCGACAGCTTCGTTAAACGCCAATCTAAAGGAAGTATACTAAATATAACAATTATTCCTACTGGTTAGATACAGTTGTGGGAGTCAATGGTAAAGTAAAATTAAAAGATAGACAAAACAATTAAGTAAATTTGGAGACTTAATAGAGAGTTCAATTCAGTAAGTAGAAATAAAAATTAAGTTCAATGCTAAGAAACAGATAAAAAACAGTTATGGTTACCAGGTTAGTGACGCTATCTTTCTGTATACAAGGGTTGGGTCGAAGTCCTTTGATGATGACAATGGCTTTGGAGAACCAAAGTAACCATTGTTTCATTTGTACAATGATTATTTTGAAGACCTTACTAATTTTCAATGAATGTGCCGTGTCACTTGGGTGTAGTCTGGCAACTGCATTTGAGAACACTCTGTTGCCTTTCTTTATCCGGAGACTTAAGGATATGCTCATAAAACCCTAGTAGATATCGTCGTCTCAATTGTTCATAAGAACGTGCTGCCACATGTGAGAATGTGAACTGGTAAATTCCACTGACGTATGGAGAAGGATACTTATCTATATAACGATAAAACATGGACACTGTTGTAGAATATAATCCCCTTGTGGATAAAAATTTTATTTTGACAAAGTCATGCAGTGTTATAGAGTAATATTTACGGATGACCCGGTTTCGAGCACAACTTATCCCTATTGATAATCATATAAAGGTACTCACACAACTTTCTTGCTTCATTTATATACATGAGTAAAAACTGTTTAGACATTTGAACACAATGAATATAAGACTTGCATAAAACAGAATGGGAGATTAAGTACATTCGGAAATAATATTAGTGTTTTCAATAAAATATAATAGTACGAGTGTTGTTAGTCAGTAAGATGGGAAATAAGATGTTTTTATAGTAAAATAAATAACTTTTTAGAATGTTACAATGTGAATTCAAATACATTTTAACATTATTTTTTATCCTCTGATTTGACTGGTAATAATATCTTCCATATTTCTGGTGTTTGCGTTGAGTCACTTCTATTGCATGTGTTGGGTGTAGACTCGATGAATGAAGATTCGGTAATCAACCTCTCTCAGTTTCCATCAATCTATATTGCTTCTTAGAGTTTTAACTCTGTCCTACCCTATGGTGTGGTTGTGTATTAATGCATGCAGTGCGAATGCTCAGCTTTTTTCTAAATTACTTATCTTCGTGGGATAAGTCATTCTAACCCTAGCTAAATTCTTGTGTTATGAAAATCTCATTACTCCCAATCAACTAGTTTGACCTATGTAGTTGGCCTCACAGCCATTGTGAGGTATTTTTTAAATTATGTTCTTTTGTTTGATTGGGTCTACCGGGTTCTTTAGCCTGCAAGGCGTGTCCAACCTAAGTGGGCTTGTAGGTTCGAATGACACCCTAATTCCTGCTTTATTAAGAATTCTACGTAAGGTTTCGGATGTCCTCCTCTTATATGTTATAACAGTAGATGCCTTATATTCCCTCTTATTTATGTTATCATGACAATTTTCACCATTAATTTTATTTTGCTTTTGACCTCTTTTGATTTTCCTAATGAATTTTATAGGATAGTTATTTAAAATCTAGCATACCGTATTGTAAAATGGAATGAGTCTGTTGACACGAAATGTTCTTCTCAGTGCACCCTAAATTCTCTTCTCGATAATTCTTCCCCACTTGTTTTACGCCAGACAGATGAAAAGCAAATTCAACTATATTTAGGTTCAGATCAATGTGTTTCTTTTTCACTTCCATATTTTAAAATGAACTATAGGTGCGTATCCATCCACAGCAAGATTCTTTCCGATAGCTGATAGTTCGTAGATACGGTAGGAGCGAAAAAGAAATTCCAATGGAGCCATCATGAACGGAAAGGTGTGAGAGGGAGATAGGATGAAGTTAAACCTTAGAGATACCCGAATGCCGTGAACACAGCATACCAATGATCTTGGAGCACACTGACAGTCAGACGGCAAAGTAAAATTAGCTTTAGGTTAGGCAAAGATTAGGGTTAAGGTAGCCTAGTTAGGGAGGCATTACGGACAGATTGAGGTTAGGGTTGAGTTAGGGGAGAAAATTTACATTTTTGAATAAGGGAGGAACGAAAATATTTGCAGTGAGGATAATGCGATCTCATTCTACTTCGTGGATTCTTCGTTCAACTGTGCACGTCCTAAACAAAATCAATTATAAGTTACGAAATGATCTGGCTGAACGTAATTCTTCAGACTGACTTGGAGTTATAGATAGAAGGCAAAAGCTGCTATGTTATAGGACTAGACTTATCTATAGCCTCTGGCCACAGACCTCTTGGAGTGTCAGTTCTACTAACCATTTTTCTTCCCTACCAATTTTGTGTGTGTGTGTGCTATATGGAGATTGTGACAAAAGATATGCTGCTGCTGTTGCACTTCACTATGCAAAGGTTTCCAGGAGCGTGTACCTCCACTCATTCTTACAGGTGGTGCACCGCTTGAAGTTGTCGATGAGTTTGTGTATCTGGTTAGTTGTGTGAGCGCTGACGTGTGAGATATGGGAGGCTTATGTTTGTTGGAAAGAGCAGATAATTTGCAGGTTCCGGATATGGGCAGTGGAAGTGGTCATTTCGCTGGGAGTGTTAATCATGAAATCACCAATTAATATGACCTGACCTCGTCTGTCGTGACTATCATATGATTATTAGTTACCTTAATGTCAACTCCCATCGCTTCAGGTTGACCTTCGATGAGTGTTGCATTCTATCTTTTTATATGTATGCACATTTTATTCACCAACCATTTTGCTTCACCCATCAGTAGTGTTCGCTACGTCTTAGTACTTCCCTGAAGGACAGTAGTCTTTGCATTTTTACCATTGTGTAATTGTACTATTTCATCTATATTTTAGAAACAAATAAAGTTTCCGTTAAGTCACCTGAGTTCTGACTATAGCAAGGCATAGACTCTGTATCGTCAGTACTGATAGTGAGGACTAAAGTCTGTATAACCTCGCCTAGTTAACTAGCTTGCTACTTTTCAAGTGGGTCCCAAGCCCGGGCAAACATGAAGGGTTGGGGGTGGGTCTAGCAACCCTACGCTACAAAAGCTATCAGACTGGTAAACAAACTTCAACGCACAAAAAACACATTAAAAATACAAAAAACTCAAATAACAGTCTCAGTCTTCGCTCGAAATTGCGAGGTAAAATGATACAGCGGGCTGGTGAAAGTCTTCGGGAAGCTAGTCAGCCAACCAGGAGATGTATCTTCTATTTATCTCTCTTTCGATGGAACCAAGAATAAGAATATGGACGAGGAATGTGCGTACAATGTACGACGCCGAGGTTGACAAACAAATACAAAGATATGATATAAAAGTACTGGGTATCTGTGAGAGCAGATGGAATGGACGTGAACTGTCAAAACTGTCAACTGGAGAGTCAGTAATCTACTCTGGTCTGGTCATCTATGAGCACACTGTAGCAGTGAGTGGATATTATGATGTCACCAGTGGCAGCCAGAACCCTGATGCAGTGGGAACCAATTTCATCCTACAGGATTATGACAGCAAGATTCACCTTAAAAGGAAGGAAGGAAGGTGACAATTATCTAATGCTAAGCACAATGTTACAAACAACGCAGAACAAAAGGAAAAGGAAGATTTTGACAGACAAGTACAAACAGTAACGGACAACATCCTGATTGGTGACATTTAAATCCTCATGGGCGATATGAATGCGAGCAGAACTGGGGTCCGATAATACAGGAGGGGAACCCATCATGAGTCAACAGGCTCTTATCTGGCGAAATGAATTGAGCACGGAGAATTATTCGTAGACTTCTACCCTTTTAGTAATCTGGTGATCGGAAGCAGAGTGTACAAACACAAGGATATACACAAAGCAACATGGAATTCGCCTGACGGATACACCACAAACCAGATAGATTTCATCTCAATGTCGCTCACAGAAAGGCAGACGTAGCCTGCTGGATACAAAGTTAAGAAGAGGAGCAGATGTGGGCTCTGACCATCATATAGTTCTAGGAACCTTCAAGGTGGAGCTGAAATCCTTCAGAACAACTGGAGACAGGTCACTGTAATTCAAGTTCAACACTCAGAAATTGAAGGAGAAAAACAACCGATGCGTTTACTACAGATCTGATCAGAGTAAACTCAAAGACACTATGTGTTATCACCGAGGAAACCTGAGTGGAAGAACATCGTAACTCTCTGAAGGTGATGTTTAAGGAAACGTGTACAACTGTTCTAGGAAGAAAGAAGAGAAAAGACAAGGAATGGCTCACAACGGATACCTGGAAGCTACTAGAAGGAGGATGGTGAAAGAGAAGATAACCCAATGCAAAGATGGACAACAGAAGGAGAAGCTGAGTTCACAACAATGTACACTGCACTGAATAAGGAAGAAAGTGAAGAAGAGTGCCAGGAGAGACAAAAGACAATTCTACGACACACTGATTGGCACCTGAAGCAGAACAGGCAGGCAGGCTGCAGGTAAAAGAGACCTAAGGGCATTATATCAGATAACCAGGCTGATCGCTATCCAGGAAGAGATCAACCCAGATAATGAAACCAATAAACGGTGCTCATGTGAACCTGATTACCAAGAAGAAGAAACAAATGAAACAATGGGTTGATCAATTCAAGGGACTCTTGAATCGACCATCACTTGCAACTCGCCCAGAAATGCACCACCACCAACAGCATGCACAGAACTGCCTGCCAGTGGACACCACTCCTCCAACGAAATCGGAAATCCCGAATGCGATCAAGCTACTGAAATCTGGCAGAAAGGCAGCAGGGCCAGACGGAATTCCTCACCCCGAAGCACTGAAAACAGACCCAAAGACTGCGACAGATGCGTACACGCCATTATTGTGAAAGGTTTGAAAGGAAGAAAATGTATTTACCGATTGGAAGAAAGGCTGGCTACATTGTCAAGCTGTCAAAGAAGGATGACTTAGGTCTCACTTTGCAAGAACAGGCGTGGAATAGTGCTCCTGTCCACACAAAATAAAATATCAAGTCGCATCACCCTGAGGAGAATAAAAGATGTACTGGATGCAGAACTCCGCCCAGAACAAGCTGGATTCAGGAAAGGCAAATTAGGTGCTGATCAAATTGCAACTCTACGCATCGTAATCGAACAAAGCATAGAATGGCAGACAAACCTTTCTCTACCTCAGCTTCATTTACTCCGAAAAGACCTTCGACGGACAGCGTAGACCGTAAAGTAATTCGTAAACTATTTCTGCTCTACGGCGTGCATTGCTCAAGTCTTCACCAAGCTCATTAAACAGTTGGTTATATGACAGTGCTACCTGTCAGGTGATCCACAACGGCGTCCGAAGTGCATAATAATAATAATATGCTTTATTCCAAAACAGTATTTGTGATACAGAATGGAATTCTCAGCATTTTTACTACAGTATTGCATCCAGTTAGTACATTATCAATAAATAGAATTCTACATAGATTGAGGAAACCACAGTTCATTATTACAACAATACATTGGCATGTCAGTAGCAAAGGTAAAGCTGAAACAGTGTTTGAAGGTGTTAGAAAAGTGGGAGCTGTCTTATTAACTGGCGTAAGCGAGAGAAAGAGACAAAGCAGCACATAACGGAATAAAAGAAAAAAGAGAGAGAGAGAAAAGGAAAAGAAAGGAAGAAAATGTTGTACCTATTGATGATGTGGGTTGGAAAGACGAGATCCAGTTGTACTACTGACTATTTAATGAATTATAGGTGTCACGCCTAATGCTTTCTTTATCACACAGAACACGAGCTAAGTAGGGTATGGTTGAGCTTTTGTACTTGCTGGTGCGAGCATATAGTTTTCTATATTGGCTTCTGGTTTTACCTGATGAGATGCAAGGGCAGAGTTGTGAGTGAAGAGGGTGGTGTGAGTTAGATAAAATAGATTTGGCCCATTTTTCACATGAGTCTATGTGCCTGTCAACCAGAATATTAACAAGCTGGTTAAGTGGCACGTTGCTTACCCTGCTGACAACATTTAACATCCTGCGTAATATGTTATAGCCTTTCTTCAGTAGCCCGGGAAAAACTAAGGGGGAACAATAGAGAATAATAGGCAGAATGCGAGAATTAACGAATTGTAGGAGTAAGGGTTGGGTAATACCAGAATGTTTTAACTTCTTAATGTAGAAGGTAAGACGGAATATTTTCTTAGAAATTGCTAAGATATGAGACGACCAGGAGAGATCAGCAGATAGAATGACACCTAGGTATTTAATTTCCGATTTAGTTTCTATTTCAGTGCCGTCTATATTGCATACCTCATGAGAGCCAAGCAGTTTGTTTAGGTGGGATTTATGCCTAAAGGTGAAATTGACCGTTTGGCATTTGGAGGGGTTTAGAGTAAGACCATTTTCCTTGGACCACTGCCTGATTTCTGACAGAAAGCCATTAAGTTTAGAGCAGTCGCTTTGACATTTGACAGGCAAAGATACAGACAGATCGTCAGCGTATTTGACAAAATTAATGTCATTTGAAGATGGTAAGTCATGTAGAAAGAAAGACAAGAGAAGTGGGGAGAGTACAGCGCCTTGGGGGACTCCGGTTTCAGTGAGTACAGCAGAGGATGATTAACCTTTGTATACGGTGTACTGCATTCTGTTAGAGAAGTAGGAATGCAACCAGTTAGTGACCCAGGACTCAGTTTTCGTCAAAGAGAGCTTATTTAGCAGGAGACATCTAGGAACACAGTCGAAAGCAGAAGTGAAGTCAAGAAACGTGCAGCGGACGTATTTGGCACCTTTATCTAATGATGAGACGATGTTGTTGTGTAAGACAGCTGCAGCGTCTAATGTACTCCTACCCTGTCTATAGGCAAATTGTTTGGGGTCTTCGAAGCTTTTAAGGGAGGGTTCAAGTTTAAGAAGTATTAGTTTTTCCATAAGCTTTAGGAACGGGGAAGTGATGGCAATGGGTCTGAACTTTACGTTCTTGCCGTTTCCAGGTTTAGGGACAGGGACAATTTTGATGTCTTTCCATGCATCAGGTACGATATTTTTGGAGAAAGAAGCATTTAGGATGTTGGTTAGTGGAGAACACAACACATCTGCACATTGTTTTAGAACATAGGCAGGTATACCATCAGGACCAAGGCTACGTGAGGGCTTGAGCGTTTTAAGACATTTTAGAACATCGAGAGTATTAAAGACATGAAAGTTTTCAGCTACATGATAGATAACATTAGAAGTAGTTAAAGTAGAAGGACAGCGCATACAGGAGTAAGGCAAGGCAGCCTGCTTATCATCATCGATGCTATTCTTAATTGTGGTGGACTGGATTATGCGTCAGAGTAAGGAGCGAGGTGACAGGATTATGCTGGACCATCGATGAGAAGACTCTAAAAGATAATGCTTTCACAGATGATTTATGTCTAACGTCACACAAACTCGAAAACTTGTAGGCGAAAACCAACAAACTTGTGCGTCGGTGGCCCAGCGGTTATGACTCTCGCCGATCATGCAAATGGTCCGGGGTTCGATCCCCTGCCGACGCACACCTGATATCCATGGTCGGCCTGCAAAATTTGGGCTGCCGATATCACATGCTGAAAATTCCATACCTGTACCAAAAAATACGGTGTGGAATCAAGCTATAACAAAAAAAGCTTGCTGAAGAAGCAACCGCAGAAGACAGGACTCCAGGTGAACATAGAGAAGACGGAGGTGATGAAGATTGCCAACCAACAGCAACAAAAATCGGCATCAATCACCGTTAACAGGAGAGATTTAAGAGATGATACTTCCTTCACTTATCTAGGAATCACAGTTGAAATGTCGGGTCAGCGGAATGGATGAAGGTGTCAACGCCAGTCAGAATCGGAAAGGCAATGTACACTTTCACCAACCTGTTACCAGTTTGGAAATTTTCTACACTCAGCGTAAGGAACAAGGTTCGGATTCTTAACACTCACGTGATGTAAGTCAGTTCTTATATACGGGTCGGAAACTTGGACGGTGTATCACGAGAATGAGATCCAACAAGTTGCGGACTTTTACCAACAGGTGCCTTCTCTAGCCCCATACTAAAGATCAAATGGCCTGCTGGAAAGAGTCAGTGACAAGAAACTCTGGCTGGCAGCAAACCAAACAAGAGCTGATCTCTAAAAAATATGTAGGAGAAAATGGAGATGACATCGCTTACTAGGCCATAGCTCGGGTGGAACACCAATGGGAAGCGACGATTAAGTCGTCAGTACGGGGGTGACATGGAGAAGATGGTGTGAGGTGGAGATGAAATATTATGATCAGTCATGAACCTAGATGAATATGACTGCAGAAAATAGAACGAAGGGGAGATGTGTCACTGAAGCCCTATGTTCCACTTAGAACCCAAGAGAATAATAATAATAGAGTCTGTAAGCAGAATTTAATCCTACAAAGCTTCGAACAGTATGTCATCAGATGAATAGTGCAGTCCTATGCCAAGGTTATCTCCACAATCAGTAGGGAGTGATGAATCTGATGTGACTAGAATTAATGAGTATAAATTAAACTGTGAGACAGAGTTAGGACTAGTTAAAATAAGCATTGTCCAAATCGAACAGGAAATCGAGTTAGAAAGATTACGGCCGTGAATGTTTCGATTATAAGAAGTCGCTTAATATAACTTCCACTTCTCCTGCAGTTGGTATATTTCGTAATCATGAATTCGCCAGAACCACGTCTAAGTTTCTGGATATGCCTAAAACAGAGATAATTGAGTTTGATGTCAACTCTATAAATTATTGGAATTTTATAAGGAGTTTTGAGGACTGGTTATACAATGATGGAATACCAGGCTGAATTAAGTTACTTGATTCAGTATTGTGACGGGGGAAGGGGCAAAAGGTGTTGTCAAGCACCGTTTTCTGTAAGAGTAGGAGGTAAGATAATGTAAAGCCTTAGGATTGCTACAGGAAGCATTCGGGCAAAAGTATATCGTGGCTCGAACTTTCATAGATAAGCCTCTGTATTTTTCCAATGTAAGGGGCAACGACGTGGCTCTATTGAGAAAGTTTCCCCACAAGATGCAAGTTAAAGCTTCAGCAAATGAATTATATTTCAGATTTGGATTCTAGCAAGACTACTGAACACCTATTCCTGAAACCCCCTGTACATTCTCACAGGGAGTGGGTAAAAGTCGCTTGCAACATCGTAAAGAGCGGTCGTGAACCATCGTTTGCTGACTTAAGTCTAATTGTCAAAGAACAGTCAGATATCGCTAACACTAGGTATGGACTGCTGATCAGTGGGCATTACACCGGAAGAAACAATAGAGCCTAATCCTGACTCTAGATATCGAGTGCTTTCTACCTAGCTTTCAGACAATAATGTTGAAAACCCGACTAATGGTCCTAAGAAGGATTCGCGTATATTCATTCCACCTAGTATGTTAGGTTCAGGAGAAAATTTTCTAGACTAATACTTGCAGTTGAAAGGCAAAGACCCCAATGGACGTTAAGATTTCGTTTCCAAGAGAAAACCATGTAAAGTTCGTTCAAAGGCTAACCATAAAGTAAAGAATTCCTGGTCTCGAAGATCCTGTACGACTTAAGGTTGTGGTTGGAGACACCACACATTACTGCACAGAAGACAAGTATTATCCGATGACACAAGAAGCGATGTGCACATCCACTCTCAACAGCGTAGTGATATAAACTTGTGTAAGACTATGTCAAGTGAGGTGGCGTTCGCTATAGTGCCCGTTCTAGCTAGATATAACGATTTTTTTCCTTCACGTTCCCCAGTGGAACATAGGGCTTCAAGCTAGTGGCTTGAAGTTTCTGCTTATTTTACAGGATGGGGTTGCCAGCCTCATGCCAGCTTATATTTCTGGCCTAGTGAGGTAAAGGAGTGCGTCGGCAGGGGATTGAACCCCGGACCATATACATGGTCGGCGAGCCTCCTAACCACTATGCCACCGACGCACTAGATATAACGATAAGGTTGTTAAAACCTGTGCATTTTTGGATAGTGGGTCAGATGCAACGCTTATCGCAGAGAATCTTAGGGAGAACTAGGTTTAGAAGGAACAATTTGCACATTTTCTCTCAAGACAGTGGGCTCACAATCTACTTTATGCTATGGGCAGGTACAACTGAAGGTTTCTGCGCTGGAATCCTCTACATGGGTTACTGTTTCAAAGGCATGGACAGTAAGGGAATCTCCCCAGGTGCGTAGATTTGCACCGCCAACAGGCGAGGTGTCTTCGTGGAGCCACTTACATGGCATAGTTTTGCCGGATGTTAGGAGTGAAGAGATTAAGATGCTCATTGGGTGTAACTTGTCAAAGCTACATGTAGCGACTGATAAAAGGTTCGATGGAGCTAATGAAACTTGTGCCATAAAAACTCCCTAGCGTTGGACATTACTGGGACCATGCAATAAGGTCTTTTTAGAATCTAATATGGTGAATTATACCTTATCTGCAGAAACAACTGAGGTGGTGTTAGAACAGTTTTATAAGAATGAGTTCGACGATGGGAGTAGTTATGTGCTCATATGTGTCGAAGATGGTAGAGCTCTCAGTATCATGTCTGAATCCATACGTCTGTTAGATGAACCTTATCAAAGAGAACTTCCATGGCGTAGACAAAGAGGACTACTCAATGATGGAAAAATGGCAACCAGTAGATTGAAATCCCTGAGGAAATGCCTGTCTCAAGACTCAGCCTTGCACAAAAAGTATACTAACTTAATATCGCAGTATATTGAAAGGGATTTTACTGAAATGATCGAGGAGGATCTTGTTAGTGGACAAGTTTGATACTTGCCACGCCACCCAGTATCCCACTCAAAGAAGCCGAATAAATTGAAGATAGTGTTCGACTGTGTGTCAGAGTATGTAGGAACATCTCTGAATAAAAATCTATGTTCTGGCCCGGAGCTGGCAAAAAGTTTGGTGGACGTCTTTATCAGATTTCAGTAGCGACCAGTAGCCAGATAAAGAAGCCGTGTTTGATCAAGTGATTATTCCCACACATGACAGAAACGCTCTTATATTCCTACGGTGGTTTGGGGGTGACATGAAAACGCAACCAGTAGTTTACAGAATCAAAGTTCATATTTTTGGAGCAACTTCTTCACCTAGTTGCGTGACGTTCGCTTTGCAAATGACCATTTCGGATAACGCTGATAAGTTCGATAAGCGTGTTATTCAGATAGCTACAGACTAGTTTTGTGTTGACTATCTGCTTGCTCCAGCGAAAAGGCTTTTTTCAACAAAGAATTTATTATCGAGTTGTACAGTCGGATTCATACATGGTTTTCAGGAAAATATATCAGGTGAGGGAATGGAATCATAGGTGTGAATACATAAAATAACAGTATGAAATGCAAATAAATGTTTGGGATTTCAATCATAGTTAAATATCAAGTGTCAAGTGGTGAAACAACTAATGTGATATATAGAATAATTCATAGGATGTATAGAACTTGGAAGGGGTGTGCACTTATAGGATTAGTAGACAAATCGGATAAGATAAAAACGTTACGTAACGTTGTGTGAAATTTGATAACATAGAATTTAACATTGCAAACCAGAAGTGATTTAGAATGATAAGTAGAACGAGTGAAATGATACCGGGCTCAGTTCAAAGTGAGAATAGTAATAGAAACAATTGACTTAATAAACCAAGAGTATACAAACTGAATAGACAAAACGAAAAAATCAGTAGAGCCAAAATATGAAATGGGGATTATCATACATTGGCATAGGGGGATTAAGACCACGAAAGTTAGAGGGGTTGAATGAGTTTTTTCTGTAAACAGAGATCCGACTTTTCTTTTTCAATAGACAAGCCTTCAGTAATACAGGTGAGTCGAGTATGCAGTGATCTGGGCAAATTAATTTTCGCCTTGTAAATAACTTCAAAGGTGGAGGCTATGGAGATAAGGTGATCATTATCAATCAGATATTAAATGATGGCGCTTCTTATCGCTCCACTTCCACCTCTTCGTAACCATGCGGGATAGTGTTTTTGCACGCTCTTGGATAAAACTCGAGTCGAACGACCGATATACCCAGCTCCACATGAGCAGGTGAATTGATAAACACACATAGAGTTGGCCAACTGTGGGAGTCGCACTACTGAAACCTGTTACTATGTCTAGATTGGTATGAGTTACTACTGAATCATGTCTTAAAATTGGCAAACATCTGCAACAACAGCTGCATGTACCGATTTCTTCCATAATTTACTGAACGGATTCATTCATTTTCCTTCATTCTATATAGAATACAACCAAAAGATTTGGAAGGTTTGCAAGTAGTAGACTCGCAGTTATCCACACGCGATCAGTGGACATACGTCGAAAGTAGACAGAACCCTACTGATCATTTCTAAAGCGGTCTTCTACTAGATAACGATATTAAGATTAGCGAGTGGCTTTGTGGACCAAGATTCCTGAAGGATACGGAAGAGAATTGGTCTTATACGCATGAAGATGAAAGTGTTATCAGCATTGATGTGTTAACCGACGAAAGTTATGAGTCGAGTAGATTGTGAGAACAAGATTAACTGTTAGATAGATTCAGAGCCTTTAGTTCATGGTTCAAGATGCTGAGATTTTTCGCATCGTGTCAGCATTTCGTCCGCAATCTAGGAGTGCGAATGGACAGAAAACCGATGGTTGTCTACAGATTATCGCTAGAGGATGTCAAAAAAGCCAAGATGCAGATACTTAAGCTAGTACAGAGTGCTACGTTTCCAAATGATTGCAAGCATTGAGGTCTGTAGGAAACATTTACAAGAATATTACAAATACTCAGAAGGAGGGAAGGATTGGCATGAGCAATGAGTCGTTGCATTATATATAATCGTCCTGCAAAATCATTAAGAAGGGCATTGTCTGATAAAGAAACTCAGTCCTCTTGTAATGGATGACATCATCCGAGTAGGAGGTCGTTTACAGTTATCTTGCCTATCTTTTGACGGTAAACACCTAATCATACTATAACAGCAGAATGTAAGACACAGAAGCCAATGTGTATTTCCAGTTGATCAAACTGCCATTTATATCTATAGTTTTTTATTCTTTAAACAATCACTGAGAGTTTGATTTGCATTAAACAACATCAAATAAAAAGTTCAAATATATATAGTATTCTGACTCCCTTCTGTGTTCCTTCTCCAGGTTTGCTGGAAGAAGGGGATACCCGAAGCACATATTAAATGACAACGGGTCTAACTTCAAGGGATCTGATGCTAGCTTGAAGAAGACTGTTAGAAGTTGGGATCAGAATAAAATAGCGAATAATCTTCTAGAGAGAGGATGCGAGTTGCATTTCAATCCACTAGAGCTAGCCATTGTGGCGGTGCGTCATTAGACCTGTCAGAAGGATCTTGCGGACATTGTCGTTTCCGAAAACAGTGGCGGATGAGACACTGAAAACATTTCTCGTGGAGTCGGAAAGGATTTTAAACAGTCCATCGCTGATAAAGTCAACAGAAAATGATGAAGACTTATAAGCGCTAACACCAAATAAATCATTGTTGCTTCATAAACAACTGGCTTTCTAAGGCAGTAGAATGTGAGGGTATAATAAAAGATGGAAAGAAACGCGACGTTTGACTGATTTGTTCTGGAGTAGTTGGCTCTATGAATACCTTCCAATTCTGCAAGGAAGTTGAAGTAGTTAGGTATGAAGAGAAAGCTACAGTCCGATGGTCTTGTCATAGTTAGCAGTACTGACACTCCAAGAGGTCTGTGGCCAAAGGCTATAGATAAGTCTAGTCCTATTACATAGCAGCTTTTGCCTTCTATCTATAACTCCAAGTCAGTCTGAAGAATTATGTTCAGCCAGATCATTTCGTAACTTATAATTGATTTTGTTTAGGACGTGCACAGTTGAACGAAGAATCCACGAAGTAGAATGAGATCGCATTATCCTGACTGCAAATATTTTCGTTCCCCCCTTATTCAAAAATGTAAATTTTCTTCCCTAACTCAACCCTAACGTCAATCTGTCCGTAATGCCTCCCTAACTAGGCTACCTTAACCCTAATCTTTGCCTAACCTAAAGCTAATTTTACTTTGCTGTCTGACTGTCAGTGTGCTCCAAGATCATTGGTATGCTGTGTTCACGACATTCGGGTATCTCTAAGGTTTAACTTCATCCTATCTCCCTCTCACACCTTTCTGTTCATGATGTCTCCATTGGAATTTCTTTTTCGCTCCTACCATTTTTGTGCATGCGATATGGCGAGTGTGACAAAACATGAACTGCTACTAGTGCACTTCACTATGATAAGATATGCAGGAGCGTGTAACTCTACTCACCCTTGCAAGTGGTGAACCGGATGAAGTTGTCGATGAGTTTGTGTGACGAACGGGAGCTGTAACGGTTTCCTGGAAGTTATGTTTGAATGGGAGAATTTGGGCCAATTGTCATCGTCACTGCTGGGGTTTGCAATGCGCACAGTCGTGCTCTACATACGTTCGGAATCTGGCCTCTCTGGGTTGGCTGAACCAGTTCGGCAACTCTACCAATTAGATCATAGCCATCGCCATAGAATTGCTTGAGTTCAATGTCATTATCTAGTAAGTAATTCTGAGGTTCAGCAGCGTGTATCTGGACACAGTGATCATCACTCTTTGATTGTCGTAGTCATCTGGAAACGTTGGCTTCGGTGGCTCGGAAATGTATGCGTTATGATCGTCATCCCACACATTCCCGTACCGGTCTCGGTTAGCTGGCCCTTGGAGTGGATGGAAAGGGTAGAGAGGTGGTCAGCCTAAGATGTCACGTCGCTGGATGAAGGATATTGGTATCACGTAAGCGTCATCATTTGGTGCATCAGGAATCCTTGGTTGGAGTCCGAGATATAATTCTAATGGATAGCTGTCTCAAAACATTATCATGTGACTAAGAATCATAATCAGTGGCTGCAGTTTGCTTCACTCAGCTTTTTCAGACAGTAATATCACGAATGTTGTAATATTGTCAAATTTACTTGCTTCCTTTCTGGATCAATTCCTTCATTCATTCTTGGGGCTTATAGTGTGTACAAAGTCCTGTGTTTCAACTTAATCATGCGAAGATCTACGCTGATGACTAACTCAGTTTCTTTATAAAGCACATCATATAAAAACAAACATAGAATTGGATTTGACGTATTTCTCCTCCGACAATAATCCCTATCGGTCGATGACTTACATCACGAAAACAGTAGAAGGAATCGAGAATTTGCAGAAAATGTCCGAATTCATATACACCAGTTTAAATGAATTCCGCCAACTATTTCAGTAGAAGCTAACTGAATCTCCTTCAATGCGCTTCCTTTATTCTATGTAATCTGAAGGGAGTGAGCGATTGCATCCCCAGAGATGGTAGACTCATGGGTACGTCCTGTAGTGCTGCTAATGAAGAGACCAGACTCTAAACTAGGCCTACGAAACAGTTGTACAGTGGTCTTTCTGATATTGGTAGTTTCCTCCTTTAATGATTCCCTATCTGACTGGAACGTAACTGTCAGCTAGCTCGTCGTCAAATTAGAAAGAAATAAGAACAATTCGTACAACTAACTATGGAGCCATCACCTTTCTCGATGAGCAATTTTAGTGATTATATAGGTTTAGGTTGAAAAAAGAGTTAGGAATGTGGAGGTGGTCAAAAACAAAACCCAGTATCTATCTGTATGGCCTTGAAATAGTTGGTCTGTACCAACCATATAGAAGGGCGTAGGGTGCCTGGTTAGCTCAAGAATCCTTGAGATGCTAAGAATCAGTGAATTGGGAATACTTACTGGTGGTGTTATGGCTTGAAATCCTTGTCCTCAATAACGCAGATCCATTGAACTCATGTTTTTCAATGTTACTATTCTTTCTCTTCATTCAACCACAGCTGTATGACAATGCCATATATCAAGTGATCCACAACGGATAACTCAGAGAAGCCTAAGTTTGTAGAGAACACGGGAGTAAGACGAAACTGCTTCCTACTATCACCGAAGTGATCGACCGGAATCTGAGATAGACCGTGTGTCAGCAGCAGTAAGACAGGAATATGTTGGGTTGACAAGAAGAGGAGATCTGGACTTCCCGTGGATGATTCATATCTAATCTCAAACAAACTCGAAGATCTACAGACAAAAACCAACAAACTGGCAAGAGAAGCAGTGAAGACAGGACTACAAGTGAAAATAAAGAAGACGGATTTGATGAAAACAAAATAACTAAACAACTAATAACAAGCACCAATCACTATCAGCGGGATAAATTTGAGAGGCAACTTCCTTTCTTCACTTATCTGGAGAGCATCGTTTCAACTGCAAGCGAACGACACCGATGAGGATGGGAAAACCGTCAGCATCGGATAGGCAAGACAGACCTTCATCATTCTAAAATCGGTTCGGTAATTTTCTGCACTCCCCCCCCCCCAGCATAAAGAAATGAAATCGGGATTTTCAACACGAATGTTAAGTGATTTCTGATGTATGGGTCAGATAATTGGCGCGTACATCATGAAAAGCATTTTTAACAGGCTACTGTAGACTTTATCAACAGTTAGTCGCCTTCACTGGTTCCATACTGAAGATCAGATGTCTGGCCAGAAAGAGTTAGAAACAAGAAACCCCAGGCAGGAATTAATGGATAACCTGAATGGGAAATGACGAGTTGGGCTTTGGTCTCAAGATGACATGGAGGTGGTCGTTTTGGGAGAAGGAGATGAGAGACTATGAGAAATCGTGGGGCCAGTCAGCTGAAAGGGAAATGCAGAAAATAGGACAAATCGGAAATGCGCTCCAATAGAAGCCCTATGCTTCCCGCTTAAGAACAATAATACAATAAATTTTCAAGAATGAAATATCGTTACTGATCACTTTAGTGTTTGTATCCATGACTTTATTTTCCTATGGAGCAAACCACAAAACAATCGTACACAACGTCAAATCGATAGACGTATTATGGAACGTTCCCTATCTCTCCAGCTCGGCAAACCAGGTTCGCTTTCCGTTTTACACAATAATCCTGTCCCAGTAAGTATTTTACAAGAAGCAAGTTAAATTTGCATTTCCAGTTGACTGACCGATTGCTACATTGATATTGAATTAAAATTTTCAGTACCTATGTTGACATGCCGCAGCCACCTAGTCGACGATGTCTGGGAGTTAACACGCTCATCCTTTTTTAGTGGAAAGTGACGAGCACAGTGAAGGATCCAGAATGCTCATTTTGTCTTAGTCAGGACTCATCATTGAAGCTGGATATACCTGCAATTGCCAGTGACAGAGCGAGTGGGTGACTTGAACCCTATTGCATAACGATCTAATTGCTGTTAAAGGTGCGTGCTGACTTGGAGTTTCAGTGACGAGTCCCAACTGGCACGTCTCCATATAAAGTGCTTGCCAGCATAGTAACCATTGTGAACCAAGCAAAATAACATGGGGACATCAGTACAATTTAAACACACAGCTAACTAATTATTCCTCATTCCTTCCAAAGAAAATAAAGAAGACATTTTCGGCTAACAAAAAACCACGTAATGTTCACATTAAATCATAGGAATTATTAAAGATGGTTTTCTGAGAAGAAACCTTCCTTTCCGACGAAGTAGTCCTCAAACAGGATGTACATTCGTGTATTTATAAGAACACTTTCCAGAGTGGTTAACAAAGAGAGAAAGCAAAAGTGTACATAATTTAGTAACATAGCATCTGCTGAATTTAGGACATTCAGATCCATTTAATAAAAAGTCCTTCAAAGTTATGTACAAGATCCGGTGAAACCTCTTTCTTAAAGGGAGTGAATTCAAGGCCTCTGGGAATAGGTGAGGCACCAGCAATCTAAGAGTTCAAGCCGACGCTATATATTCACCAAAAGAAATACTTCTAACCGTTGTTATCCCTAACATGGCCACCATAAACAGTCAATTCTTCCAACAGTCATTATCCTATCACTTTTCTTGTCCAATCTGCCTGTTTATTTGTGTTACATTTACGTTTTTTAAAATTCCTATCTGCATTACTGTGTTTTATATCTGAACTTACTGCCTACTTTGTTAATACTACACTCTTAATCCCTAATTGGACAAACAGCCAAGTTTCTCAGTGATTGTGATCGGGTTCACAATCCTTCAGTACACATAGTCGTCTTCTATACACCTGTGAAACCGAACTTCCTATCCATCTTGTTATTACCACGTCTTTAATTCCTAAGTGCACAAAAAAAGTCAAGTATCTCAGTAATTATGATCTTGCTGTCTTTTACCCGATCATCCTGTCTATCACACTTTGTAATCTTATTAATTTGACGTTTGACCGGAAACAATTCGGGAACTTCCTTGCCCATTTACTATAAATACACGGAAGAACAAAAAACGCACAGAATTTTTTTTTCACTCCGTAGTTTACAGTTGAAAGAAATAAAAAAAAATTCGGAGCACAAAAATTAAGGGGCATAAAATCAATAAGTGTTATACAAGAAAAATAAACAGACAGGCGGGCAGACAAACAAACACACGCGTGTACACACACACACACAGATATTCTCGCTTAACTCTTATTCATTAAAACCTTTCTTCTATTAACTACTTTTTCGTCGTTGTTCGTCTAGATGTCACCGTTGCTGTCCCACCAGAAGAACTTGAAGCACTACTGATAGCAGTATTAGTCCCACTGCTGTAGTGATAGTGACTTGATCCTTCTGAAGACGCAGTATTACTACCATTACTATTAGCACAACTACCACCGCCATTATTTTGACGTGACTTTTCACCAGATTTACGCTTATTCGTCGATGACTTCTTATTGTTGCCTGCACCGATCCCACTACCACCGAATAACGACAGGGAGGAGAGGAACTGTGAATAATAGAAAAACAAATTGAAAAAGAAAAGCATTTTGAGAGGTTTGATTGGATTTTGGAGAAGGATTTTTTCAAAAGCGTTTCTAAGAAAAAATGTAGCTGAGTCTCCTGGCTCCATCAGATACAAAACTTTTCACTTGTGTGTGTGTTACCTTCGCTAACCACCAGGCTAGGTGATAATGTTCTGATCAGTGCGTTTGTTTTTCCGTAAGCGGAGGCACGTCAGTGATTACAGTCAGTCACTGCAGTATTCAGCTTTACAAGAGTTAGGGATGTTAACTCATTTATACACAATGTAATGATGTGGCACCAATGACTAATTGTGCTCAAATATATACCTATGGATGACTACAGTCAGAAAATGTGAATGATCTTGCATAGAAAGGAAGTTCATGTTCAGCTTTGAAGATAGTCTTTTTGTTGAGTGAAGACGGGACGGGGAGTTCTCTCTTAGTATTTCTGCCGATGAGTCTCCATTGAGAATTTGAGATTCACATAAACTTTTCTGTGGAGGGGGAGTACAAGCAGAAAGTGTACGCAATTTTAGTGTTGTTGGGTTTCATGGAACTTTGCAATGATGAAGCGGCATTCGGACTTCGCGATTTTCAATGAGAATCTACCCCAACCCCACCCTACTTAGAGTCTTCCAGCTCCTTTTCCATTGTGTTTCAGGGATAGAAATGTGACAGTGGATTCTGTGCGTCAACCAGTGGATCAGGTTTATTTTTATATATAAAGACATCCAACTGTAAATGGTTGTATGTTGTCCATTCCATGTCGGTCTTCTGTGGATGGATCTTTTGTATCTTGTTAACTGAACATCCAGGAAGAATAATTTTCGAATTGGACTTTTTCCCTGGCGTGAATTGAATGAGATATTGAAAGCTATTGAAGAAATCAAGAATATCTTCCAAATTTTCTCTTCACTATTGTAGTTAATGAAAGCATCATCCAGGTATCTCTCGCTTGTAAAACCCAAAGGTATCGAATAACGTTAAGAAATCCACAGGAGATCTTATACACCAGATTAAGCCGTTTCTAGGTGAGTTTAATGTAATGCCCAAAATTAATAACCCCAGTAGGATGTATGGTGTTGTTAAAGTTCATGAGTCAGAATACCCTATTAGACCTACATTTGATTTTAGAAATTCACCCACTTATGAATTATCTAAGTATTTAGCCATGGTATTAAATCCCCCAAAAAGCCACTCGAAATCTAGACAAACTAATTCTTGCGAACTAAAACACAGATTAGATAATTTAAAATTAGAAAATGAAGAAAAAAATGGTTAGTTTTGACATTGTCAGTTTATATACACGTATACCAATAAATATGGCTTTAGAAGCAGTCAGAAACGAACTCATTTCTGACTGAGAACTCGAACTTAGAACAAAAATGCCATTAGAAGACATATCACTAGGAGTTCAACTATATGCCTGACTTCTGAAGTATTTAAATTCCAAGGAAAAATATACAATCAAACTGAGGGAGTTGCCATGGGATCACCAATATTGCAGATTGTGGCAGATATATTCATGGATAGGTGGGAAAATTTAGTGATTGAAACGTTCAGTCCTACCCACCCAAAAGTATGGTGGAGATATGTAGATGACACGTTCACTGTACTTAGAAAATAGGATATAGACAGATTTATCGAACACATTAACTCAAACGTGGAGGCAAATCAATTCACTTATGAATTGGAAGGACAGGAAGGGGATTTTAGAGTAAAAAGATAAGGTGGGAAGTTAAACACTAGTGTTTACACAGAACCCACACATTCAAACAGATATTTGAATTTCGGATCATACCCACACAA
Source organism: Trichobilharzia szidati (assembly GCA_944472155.2). Taxonomy (NCBI): domain Eukaryota; kingdom Metazoa; phylum Platyhelminthes; class Trematoda; order Strigeidida; family Schistosomatidae; genus Trichobilharzia; species Trichobilharzia szidati. The sequence goes on along the minus strand of OX235279.1, from coordinate 158,072,677 downwards.
TAAGTCAGTAAAAGTAGGACTGGTGAAATGTTTAAGTAATAGGCCACAAAAACTAAGTAGTACCAGGAAGTCATGCATATAAGCGAAGCTTTGAAACGTAATAATTACCCTGTAAATTTAAAAAAGAAGTATGTAGGAAAGTGGAAAAATAAAATTAATAGTAATAGTGTGGTGTTGTGATACAGACAATGGGTTCCTACGGAATATTTTTCTCATGGTAAGAATCATTGTATTTGTTGTTGTCAACGTCTGAATACTTTTCCCACAGTTTAATACAGCATTAGCGAAAGAATCCTAAATGTATTTGAACATTCTATTTCATGTTGTTTAATGTAAACCGAAGTCACACTATCAGTGATTACTTAAAGAATATAAACTGCACAGGTATAAATGGCAGTTTGATCACTTGAAAATATATCTTGGCTTCTGTGGCTTGCCTTCTGATGGTACAATAATAGTGATAGTGATGACAACAATAATATTAGTGACGACATGTATGTCAAACATTCACAGAATGACGCGACGTCACCTACAATAGGGAATATAAATCATCAGTAGTACTTCCATACAAAGAAGGAACCACGGAAACCTCACGGAGAATTCTTAACAATACAGACAGGAATAACAGTGGCTGGCATTCAAACCAACCACAAACTCAATTAGAAACAAGCTTTGTTGGTTAACGCATCCTGTGGAGCCAATTTAACAAAACTATTTAGTTTATCTAATACCCTGCTGGAATGATTGTCAGGTCAAAATGGTAGGACAGGGTTAGTCACCCAGACTAGTGGAGCAGCCCAAAAACCTAGCAAAATCTAGATTAATTGACAGTAATAAGACAAGAAATCTGGAGAATAGTTCAGCTATAGTACTTCACATCCAGTCACACTCACTAAAGGATGGGGCAAAATTGCAGTTCTAAAATCTAATATAACAGAGTTGAGGGAGCAGGATTGGTAATGGAAGGTTTATTAATCATCGAATCAACTGATGGAGAACACGTGGAACACATTCAAGATCTTTCTGAGACATCTGGAAAATTCTACTACCACTACAACGAACAGGGAGAAATAAAGAAAACTACAAAACGAAAGTTTCGAAGTTGTAGAGAATAACAATTGATGATATGACTGTGAGCAAAAATAAATTGTGTTCGAAACCTTATCATGCAGTAAATAATGCTGTTTCACTCACTGTGTGTGATATATCTACAATAAACAAATTAGTATGGAATTACACACTACCATAGTGCTGGCCAAGTTTTACGCATATAATAGTAACAGTGGTAGTAGACGAGGATTGAGAGGGAAGGAAGGTTGGGTATGAGTGACTGCGAACCCCAAGCAACACCCCATAAAAATACAACTTTAAACCAAATTATAGAGGAAGAAATTGACACAGAAAGTGGGAGGAACAGAGAAAAGCACCAGGCGCTCACTTACCTCACTCATATCAGGTATCTGCTGTTGAGGATTCAATATATTCATCTGCTGCATTTCTTTTTGTAACTCCGGATCACTAGTGTTGACTAATTTTGTGAGTACCATGACTAATAACAATGGGACTACTACATAGAGAACATTTGGATTCAATAAGAGATCCAAAGTGCGCAACTGCTCACGAGCCTATAAAAAAATGCATACATAAATAAAAGCGAAACATTTAGACACGCGAGAGCGTACAGAAGAGATATTTAAAAGATCTATTGTGAGAGGAAATGTGTACACCTTAGAACACTTCTAGTTTCCAACCGTCATTCCTGCTTATCATCCTGAAATCCTTAGCCAGTAACCAACCAAACCAGTCTATACTTACCAAATGATTATCAATGACTTTGTAGATTTAAGACTCAAATGTTACTTCGCAGGTGGGGGGGATTTGATTGGTTAGAGGTTTGAGATCACGAGTTAACATCAATTAGAGAACCGCTGAGAAACCAGACACAGGGAGTACTGGACAGCTGTTTTGTCAGCCTAGGCTGGGACTGTTTCTTCAGCGGTACGCACCCACTGGGGTTCGGACGCATGATCTACCTTCCTGTTATAGGGAGACCACTACGTAGACCAGTCAGCCACTGGGACCCGGCCCAGTGGTCTATGCATGAACTCCAGCTCCTGTCCACCGGCGATCTATATAACGCAACTACCAGCCATAGTCAGTGGAGAGTGCTTGTCCTCACTCCCGACAACTTGGTGGGCCCCACACTTGTCACGACTTACCAGAACACTTCAGATAACCTCGTTCTGTAGCCGGTTACTAGCGAGCATCGGACTAATTTTCAGGATTTAGTTTATAGGGTGGGGAGAATATTTGATTTGTTTCAAGTTTGTTATCATGGACTGATAACAGTTGCAGAACCATTGATGGAAGCCACTAGGGATCTAAAAGTGGATATTCAGGATACGAGGCTCGCTCATTGACTATTCAGACATTTGAACGCAGTCCAATAACACATCAATCCTATAACTCTTATCAATTCGCAATTTTTAAAACCAATGTCATTGGCGGGAATTGTTTGTTTCCGCATCTGACGACTTGGTCGAAACCACACTTGTCACAACTTCTCACTAAATCTCCACAGGCAACTTCCTCCTGTAGTCAGTCACTCATTAACTAGTGATCAACAAATTAATTTTTAAGTGTGTCAGTTTGCACAGAGATTCGACTAGTTTCCATTCCAATGGCTGGCTGAGAACTGTCAATGAGTTTGCCTAGTGACCTGAAGGTTCTGGGTGAGTACTGCTAAGTAGCAGTCCCAAACTAGGCTGACGAAACAGCGATCAAGTACACCTTGTTGGTAGTTTTCAATGGTTCTTCAATTGTCATATCAATCCGTGATCAAACTTGAAACTATAATTATGACAAATAATTCATCATTCTTTGTTACTATCCTTTTCTATGTTGGAAAATAAAAGCGAATAGCATACCAAAATGTGATTGATTGTATGGTTGAAGAGTTGAAAGTGAATTCGCTGAAAAATAACAAACCTATTTGTTAAACACTGCTTGCGCAGATGAAAATTATTCATATTATTATTACTGTTTCCTTGAGTCCTCAAGTGAAGCATAGGGCTTCGACCGGGGGACATCTCTACTTCATTCTGTTTTTTTTTTGCAGTCGTCTTTAGTTGGTTCTGAGTCTGCTCATCTGGAGCACACACCACATTTCACCCTGTTCTCTGCAGTCATCTTTATTTAGCTGTATAATTATCCACCACTTATTATCTCCTTCTCCTCCTCACACGACCTCCTCTACTTCACCCGCGAGCGATGCCCTGGAGTGAGACGTCATTCAACGGTCTCCTCAAAGTGTCCTATCCATTAGTCTCCATTTTCTTCAGAATATTTGTTGAGCAATAGATTCTTCGTTGGTTTGTTCCCAGAGTTGCTTGTTGCTAAATCCTTCTGGCCACATAATCTTCGGTAGACAGCCAGTGAAGTTATTCGTTGATACAAGTCCATCACAGTAACCTGTTAGAAATACTTGTTGTGATGCTTTGGAGAAGTTTCCCACTCATAAAGAAGAACTGACTTCACATTGGTGTTGAAAATCCGAACTTTGTTCCTTAGGCTGAAGCGGACTGGAGAAGAGTGATGAAGATCTGTCTTACCTCTCCAATTCTGGTTGGTTTCGACATCCTTAACTGTGCCCACCGCCTGTAGTTGAAACAAAGCTATCTGACCAAATAAATGAAGGAAGTAACATCTTTCAAATTTATTCCGTTGGTAGTGATTGGTGCTTCTTGTAGTTGTTGGTTGATTGGCTGTCTTCATCACCTTGGTCTTCTATGTTCACTTGAAGTCAAGTCTTCCCTGGATGCTTCTTCTTCAACCTTGTTGGTTTTCGTCTGTAGATTTTCCAGTTTGTGCGACATTAAACAAAAATCATCCGCGTGACGTACAGATGTTCTACAGTCTTCTTATCGGTCCAACGTGTTTCTGTTTTCTCGCCACGTGATCCGCAGCCGACTACTACCACAAGCAGGAATATTATCATCATCGGTAATAGTAGGAAGCATCCTTGTCTTACTGATTTCTGTCTCCATTCCACAGTTAGGCTTCACTGAACTTTTCGTTATGGACCAACCAACTGACACATGGGGCGTTTTCATATAGTTGTGGTTGAATGAGGTTGACAAGGATTTGGGCACTGTATGCCATAGTGTTGAAGTAGTTTCATAAGTACGCTTACCTTAAAATAGATGGCTTTCCCAGAGCTAGTAAGACGTAGTGGATAGGGGATCTCTTTGACAGCATTTGGTTGTGGCGCATTCAATTGACGTGCTCTAATACGACCTTTAGAACTGATATCAACACGGACACCCTAAAAGAAGAAGAAGAAGAGAAAATGATAAAAATATTGATTCTGCTTTCTCAAGTGTACATAAAATTAACTCATCACAAAAATCAGATACTCAATTAAAACAATAATGACAACCCAATAACACATGCAAAAAGAGTTGCATACAGACACTATTCAAGAGAGCCAGGGGTTTATTGCAGCACTCTTGTTTGCTTTGAGGAAAACTGAAGAAAAATAAAATCTTATGGACATCTTCCAAAAGAATAGATATCCACGAAACTTCATCAAAAGACATCTACCTCTAAGCCAACCAACCAAATCAAAGGTTCCCAATGAAAACACAGAGAAAATCGTCTTACCATATAAATAAAGAATTTCTCAAAACTATTCAAACCTTTAGGAATTGATTCCGTACACAAATCAACAGAATCACATAATTAGGGTGGCTCTATGTCAACCAAAAGACAGGAGGAACATTGTTGCAGAACATGAATGCACTTTTGCCAGATGGCTAGAGGCAGTGAGCAGACAGAAAGTCCCACCTATGCACATTAGGTTTCGTGCTTGTTTGCACTCACCAGTCAATTATGGCAAGGTGTATCTGATACCGCCTTGAAGGAATTAACCACATCCCTTCTCAGATTCGAACCCGGGTCACTCAGTGCTGCAATCAGAGACACGTCACCACTGAGCTATTCAGCCTCACGATTTAACCACCTCTTCAAGTCTGTAGTGGATATTTTGATGATTGGATACTGTAGGTTACAGAAAGAACGGTTATACAAGTCTAAAGACAAATCTAGTCTGAGAAGGACGAACATCTTGATCAAACGTGAAATGCCAAGTCTGAACATTACTTATAACCTAAGACTTGTCATATAAAACTTCCCCAAACATGTGGAAACTCTTGAATGAAATTTACTAGTAGTAGTGAGCAAAGTATTGCAGTTCCCTTTGTTTAATTTAAATACTCTTAAAAAGTCTTCCACATATTCTTCTACTGACGTTATCATTCCTAATACTACAAATAATGAGGTTAGTGACTTCGGTGGTCTTAACATTGTTGATGTTCTCAAGTGTGTGAAATTTTTAAAACCTTCCCAAAGCCGTAGTCCTGATGGTGTACCTGCTGTTGTCCCCAGAAGATATGCGGTTATTTTATGTTACCCTATTATAAACATTTTCAATATCTCCTTTTCCAGTAATTTTGTACCTGAAGCATGGAAAGAAATTAAGATTATCCCGGTACCTTAATCCTTTTCTAGTATTAATGTTAAATTCAAACCTATGCCACTACCTCTTCTTTTTTTGAAGTTAATGGAAAAATTACTTTTACTCAACCTTGAACCTTCCTGGAAAAATATTAACGACCCCAAACAGTTTGCTTATAAATAGGACAGGAGTATTATATATGCTGCTGCTGCTGTCTTACACCGTATGATATAGTTTCATCCTTAGATGAAGGGACCACATATATCCGACGTACCCTCCTTGTCTGCGCATCTGTTTTTGACTCTGACTTGTTTACTGAAGCTGGCTTTCCCTCAAGGTGCTACTCTTTCTCCTTCTGTTTTCCCTTCCTTTTTACATGACTTGTCTCTTTAGGAAGAAAACAACTTCTTTAAACACACTGAAAACGTGGATATCTCGCTGCCAGTTGCGTCTCGATCTAACTGTTCCAAACTGAATAGCTTTTTCTGGGATATCAGCCAGTGGTCTGAGCTAAATGGTCTTGGCTTAAATACCTCTAAATGTCAAACTATTAACTTCACCTTTACGCATAAAAATGTGATCTACATGAACTGGTCTGTTCACAAAATGTTGGTGGGATATAGGGCATTGAAGGAGAAACTAAGTCAAGCATTAAATGTCTTGGAAAAGCTCTTTCCTTCGATCTTTCTTCGTCATCCCATGTCTTGTTGATTTCTCACAAAAATGTTCCGTTTAACCTACCACTCTAAGAAGTTAAGACAATTAGGAATCACTCAACCTCTACTTTTACAATTCGTTAACTCTTGCATCTTACCTAGTGTACTTCATTGCTCCCCCTTAGTCTTTCCTGGAATACTCAAAAGTGACTATGTTAGATTGTGCAGGGTATTGACAGTTTTCAGTATGGCAAGTGGTGTGCCACTCAGTCAGATCGTTACTATCATAATCGGTAGACACCTGAACTCATGTGAGAAATGGTCTAAATCCATATTATCTGACTCTCAACACCCCCTTTATTTTCAACTCTCCCTTTGCATCTCATCAAGGCAGGACTAGAAATCACTATAAAAGATTATATGCTTGTACAACCAAGTATAGAAACTTAACGATACCGTATTTGTCCTGCGTCCTATGCCATCGAGATCATTTTTAGCGCGAAACCTAAGAATTACAATGTCACTAGAGAAATTAAAGGCTCTTTTATCCTCTCCCATTACTTGTAATCTATGGTGATACTATTTCAATTAACTTATAATTTTAGATATTAACATTATTATCATTATTCTACAGTTTTTGTACATTTTTAACTTTATTGTCACCGCTAATGCCAAAATAGCTGCTATCATCAATCCTGTAATATTACTTTTTTTTACTTTTGTCTCTGCTGTTGTTGAGTAAGTGAGATGCGACACTGTATGAAATGCTGAGAATTCCGCACTGTATCATAAGTACTGTTTTTGGAATTAGGCAAATTATTATTATTATTATTATTAGGTATTAACTAAACTAATATATCATGCGTTGAGTCTTTCATTTGCTGTAGACTGAATTTTCTAACACAGTCAAGTTTGCAATCGCGAAGTCATCAAGTTAGGTGGCTGGATAAAAGGGTGAACACACTCTGAACTGTTGTCATTTTCAAATGATAGTTGGAGGCAATAGGCCACAGGAAACCCTGGATCCATTTGATTCAGTTGGTTCTCACCCACCCATAAAATCTAATAAAACAAGTTATAATTCAAATTTTATTACAAATTTTGGCTGTAGATGGTTGAAAGCTGTTCGAATCCCAGAAGGGACATGAGTTCCTTCATGCTGGTTGTTGCAGGAACACCTTACTTTGACTGACTGGTGAGTGAGTGAGTGCCAACGAGCACGAAACCCAGGTCGACTAAGGCTTCCTGTGGCCACTTTTTTCCAACCACCCAATAATAACAACAATCTAGAGTACACCGTGATGGCGAACAACCAAGTAGCATGGTGATAGCCACCTTGGAAACTGATACACTAACAGAATTCAGTCTACACGAACATGAAGTAGACCAGACGTATGACGCTAGTTCCTTATTACTTGGTGTTCAATCAAAGTAAACAGTTAACATTTTCATATCTTCCACTTCTAATGACTATGTCTCACAGTCATAGAGGAGGACAGAGATAAGTGCTGCTGTTGTGCAGTACACACTTTCTCTGACCGATAGTCAGATTTCACACATCTACCTGAGAGATAACGTAAGTTGGCAAATACCACAGGAGATTTTAGTATCCGTGCTGAGATTGAGTCAGTAAAGTGGGAAATGTTAAGTTTAAAAATCACATAATGAAAACTAGTAATGTTAGGTGTTGACATTTGAAGGCGATGGATGGCGTTGCTATGGGGAGTCCATTTGGGGATCCCTTTTAGCAGATATCTATATGTCGTACATTGATAGTTTATAGAAAGATATGTCAGTGACACTGTAATCATAAATGATGCTTAGCCTTTTTCTGCCACTTCAATTTTAAATCGAATGAATGAAGTTCAAAACAGCAGTATATCACTTATGTGTGTAGAAGAGAATGATAATTGTTTATCCTTTTCTAGATATTGTATTGTTTAGTCGACGGATGGTCTGATGGATCAAAATACAACGATCTATTTGCAGAAAACCTACCTGGACAGAATAGTAGCTTAATTACTACACACAGTTTCTCCCTTTTTTGGTACAAAAGAGCTTTAGTGAGACGTCTCTTCAGTAGAGATTTAACGAATATGCACAGATGACTTACACTTGAATATGAAGAGAAGAAACTGACTGGTTGATAATAGTTATCCACAGAACTTCATAAGAAGATATAAGGATAAAAAGTGGTCAGTGAAACACCATGATCCATTCTCTAACTTGCCGTTAAGGCGGACGTATATATCAAAGTACCCTACGCATGGGTGATCACAGCAGCTTGGTAACTAGTTAAATATTGAATGTTGTAGTTAAAAAGACTTTTTGTGCAGCTACTATTCGAATAAATGAGAATGTGAAGCCCAAATACTGATCTGGACTCTCAAAACATTCTAAAACAATGTCAACTCTCACAGTTTATCTACTCATTTAAATGCACTTATAGTCACACATACACAGGAGGGAGGACTCATTGATCTTTGCAGGTAAGAGCTTCAAAGCATACGTCATTATGGTTTCAGTAGCAAATGGAATCCCCTCTGAACCCATATTAGAGGTGAGAAGAGACAACCTAGCTCTTCTGTTGCGAAACGCATTATACAGGAGATAGTACATAAAATTGATATTTCCACGCCTCTTTTGGGGGTGTATTCTAAAGTTTTTAGAATCCCTAGTGACTGGGTTTATGTCTAAACCACCTTTATGTGTCCAAAGCAACAATTTGCCATTACAGTATAGGCTTCCTTGGTAAACTTTGTTTTGATATTAGAGCAGTCGTACTCATAATCTCCATTCTTTGCTTTGTGCATCGGTGGCACAGTGGTTAGGACTCTCGCCGACCATGTACATGGTCCGGGGTTCGATTCCCTGTCGACGCACACCCGATATCTATGGTCGGCTTGCAAAATTTGGGCTACCGATATCCATGCTGAAAATCCCATACTTGTACTGAAAATACTGTGTGGAATCAATGTAATCAAAATATTAAATTTAAAAAAAATATTAAAATATGATCTCAATTGTTATTTTGAACTTCAGTATGTACTTTTAACTTGACCTATGTCCCCGTGTGTGTATCATCATGTTATTAAAAATGTTTGCGCAAATACATCATACACTAAATAATCCAAATAAATTACGTCTTCTTATTGCTTTGTCGAAATATGCTTATACTTATTCTGAAACTGATAAATAGACTTTTAATTCTCACGTCGTTGTGTCTTCCCGCTAGGATAGTAGTGGGCGGTCGGAGATCAGGTAGCTGTTTCTATACGACGATGCGGTATAGCCTAGCGATGTTGTCCTGATTGCCGCGTCTGTGTCCATCTCAGCGTCCGTCCCCTATTCATCAGCTCAATGTATTGCGACAGTATATATAACAAGGGGAAATAAAGTGATAAAATCTGAAGACAAAACAGTTCCTATAAGGAGAGGATTACCAGGATGATTGAAGTCCCACCATGAATTCTCTGTCAACACCCACGCACACAGGTCACGTGTTTCAGCCATTTTGGTTGCGATAGCCTAATAAAACTGATGAACGAAACTTGATCGGTTTTGAATGCACTCAATCTTCTGCACTCAGCATAAGAAACAATGATTCAGATTTTCAACACCAAAGTTGAGTGAATCAGCCAGTTCTTCTATACGGGTTAGGAACTTGGCGCGTACATCATGAAAAGCATTTCCAACAGGCTACCGTGGCAGACTTCTTATCAACAGCTCTTTTCCCTGGTTCTAAACTTAACATCAAATAGCTAGCCAAAAAGAATTAGCAACAAGAAACTCTGGCAGGCAAAGAACCCATCAAGAACCTACTCACTACCCACAAAATATTCCACAGAAATTAGAGATGGATGGGGCACACGCGGAGAAGACGGTCAGGTGACATCGTGCGTCAGTCAGACCATCGCTCGAAAGGGAAACGACAAATGGGGCGCCGGTCCGAAGGTGACAATAGAGTAGATCGTTTGGGGAGGAGGAGATGAGAAACTATGGGTAATCTTGGGACCAACCAGCTGAAGGGGGCAGAAGAGAATACGATGAATCGGAGATGTGCCCTAGTTGAAGCTTTATGATAAATACTTGGTCAAGTAATTATTATTTTCAAGAGTTAGTTCATAGGGAATTGATTTGTTCCTAACTTGACCATGGATTGCTATCAGTTAGAGAATCATTGAAAACCACCAGCCACAAGGAATACTAGACAGCTGTTTTGTCAGCCTGCTTTGAAACTCATCAGAATTGCACACCCCTTCCACCAGGGTTTGAACCACCCAGGACCATCCGATAACACATCAAGCTCTTTGGCGACCATCTAACCACTGGGAACCGACTCAATTAGCATCCCATGAATTCTTACCCCTACGATTCCGTGATTTTAGAGAGATTGGCACCAGGCAATGTCATCGCTGGCGAGTATTTGTCCCCATCGTTTGGTTTGCAATGGTTCTTTAACTGGTATCAGTCCGTGAACAAACTTCAAACGAATCAAATCTCCCAGATAACCTAACAGTTGAGAATCAAAGTAATAAACAAAACGAAGTAAAAAGTGACAAGAGGCTAAGATACTTTTTTGAGTGGGGTGGGGAGGGGGAGAAGAGTTTTGGTGCAAATTTCGCCACAGTAAAGTAAAAAAAACTACGTCTGAACACTCCATATTAATTTGTTTATTAGAGATATATCACACACAGTGAGTGAAACAGCTTCATTTACTGGATGACGTTTCAAACACAATTTATTATTTGTTCATAATCATATCAGTTATAATCACAACTCCGAAACTTTCGTTTTACAGTCTTTTTTTATCTCTCCTATTTGTCGTCGTTGGGGTAGTAGAATTTTCCAGATGTCTAGTTTGGACAGGTGTTGAATCATTCCTACTACACGTGTTTGCAGCTGATTCGATAAATAAAGCTTTCATTGTCAATCCCGCTCCCTTCATCTTGTTATATTAGATTTTAAAACTGTCATCTTATCCCATCCTATTGTATGATCGTGTGTAAGTGCATGTATTGAATACTATAGCTGAAATATTCTCCAGATTTCTTGTCTTATTAGAGTCAACTAATCTAGATTTTGCTAGGTTTTTGGGCTGCTCCGCTAGTCTGGCTGACTAACCCCGTCCTACCATTTTGACCTGACAATCATTCCAGCAGGGTATTAGATAAACTAAATAGTTTTGTTAAATTGGCTCCACAGGATGCGTTAACCAACAAAGCTTGTTTCTAATTGAGTTTGTGGTTGGTTTGAATGCCAGCCACTGTTATTCCTGTCTGTATTGTTAATAATTCTCCGTGAGGTTTCCGTGGTTCCTTCTTTGTATGGAAGTACTACTGATGATTTATATTCCGTATTGTTGGTGTTAACGCTAGTAAAACAAGAAATATGGAGAATAGTTCAGCTATAGTACTTCACATCCAGTCACACTCACTAAAGGATGGGGTAAAATTGCAGTTCTAAAATCTAATATAACAGAGTTGAGGGAGCAGGATTGATAACGGAAGATTTATCAATCAACGAATCAGCTGATAGATAACACGTGGAACACATTCAAGATCTTTCCGAGACATCTGGAAAATTCTACTACCACTACAACGAACAGGGAGAAATAAAGAAAACTGCAAAACGAAAGTTTCGGAGTTTTGGAGAGTAACAATTGATGATATGATTGTGAGCAATAATAAATTGTGTTCGAAACCTTATCATGCAGTAAATAATGCTGTTTCACTCACTGTGTGTGATATATCTCCAATAAACAAATTAATATGGAATTACATACTATCACAATGCTGCCCAAGTTTTACACATATATTGATGTCTGAACATGTTTTTTAATAGAAAGTTCTGTGTGATTTAGCTGATCTCTTTTTATGTAACAGCTTCAGCAGCTATATATGTAGAAGACGTAGGTGAACTGTGCATAAGAATAATTTTGGAATGTGGTAATATGTGAAGCAACCAAGAAACCATATCGCTCAATAAATATGCAGAAGGTTAGAACACTAATTTCATTGAGTTTTGCACCTTTGAAATATAAATAGAACACGGTAAAGTGTTGGGTTCATAGGGCTACGATGACAATCCCCTCCAACGACTCTCTCAATAAGAAGCTCACGATTATCAGAGAATTACCCAGAATATATGGTTATCCAGATAAGTTCACTGAGAAAAATATGAATTTAGCACTAAAGTAAGCCGCTAGTATGACAACAGCTTCAAAAATGCCCTTGTTTATGTAACTGCGATTGTCTTGCTGATAACATCAACGAAATAATAACACAGAACCTGAAGAATGAGTGAAAAGATCACATTCAATGCAGCATAGGTATGCTCTACTTTTCTTCACGACACTCCGAATTTAGGTTCGAGAAATGAAGAGAGACTACCTAATTTCGTCTCCTGCTCTATGTGTACTTACTACAGTTTGACTGCAGCTGCGGAGCTCGCTACATTGGGCGTACAACTAGACGGGTTGATCGTCATATTCTCAAACATCATACTGCATAATGGTTAAACAGTGGACAAACAAGATCTATTCGTACCACTGTTTTAGCACATCCTATAGACAGTGAGCATAAAGTTGGTGTTGATACGACGTTTAAAATCATCTATCGGATTCCAACTAATCTTAATTTAGCTTTACGAGTTCTTCTAGATACAACAGCTGAAGCCATCGAAATCAACTCCTGAAGAAATCAAACCTGTGCGTGAATTCAGAAGCAATTCATACAACCACTTTCTTTACCTAGGGGCAATCATTAATTACATGAATGTAAAACACTGGCAATTCTGAGAAATTCGTCTTTAGATGAATAGAAAAACCTGACAATTTCTCTATTCTTGAAAGCCTTCTACAAGTTATCATTGTCCAAATTATTTTATTTCTCCGACTCCTTCATCTTTAATTCCCTACTACGTAATCAACTGAAACACTCAGTTACTTTAAATTACTCTATTTTTTCCAAAATTATGCATTATGAAATCCAATAGTCGTAACCATTTCTACCCGTTTGATTGCTTGCATTAATTTTCCTGGTTAATTATCACCCCGGGTTTGATATGTTGATATTGATTAGATATTGTTAGCAAACCTATCGCCATTATATTAGTAAAATAAATTTATGTAAATATTTGTTCGCGTTTAATCCTTTTTCCTTCAAAATGTCTAAATGCGGAGTTTTCTATACAAATCGGAGATACTCACTGAGAAGACCGTTGAGTTACACCACGCGAAAACCGGGGCCATCGCCCGAGTGAAACCCGACGAGCAGAAACTGCGAGTTGGGCATGGGTTCAAAAGATTGACATGAAGGAGAGAGTGTGTGGTAGTGAGGACGTGGAAATGAAAGCTTGCAGGGAATCCTGGAGCCACGTGGACAAAGCTTCAGTGAGCCAGGTGGAATGGAGACATATTACTGATGGTCTCCCACTTCTGGTTTTTAGTATCCCAAAGACCCCACCCAACCCGCCAGATAGTCTACTCCCCTCTACCTGTGGCTAGTGCTCAAAGATTTCATGGAATGATGCCTTGTTTTGCTTTGACCATCACTAGCACTTTTCCAACCTGATCCTGTGTCAGCCAACATTTCTCGTCGAGGAAGGCGATGGCTACGCACGCGTGTCCTAAACATCTGCTCATTCGATGCATCTGCTTTACGACCTCACCGCCAATGACTTTCTTTACTCCTCATCTAACACTCGACGTGTACCTATTTCAATAATAGTCACCCCATTACACCACCTAACACGGTGGATAGAATGTAGACACACCTGTAATCAAAGACACCTAGCTTTTTCATATCTCCCACATTTAATAGCCATGTGTCACTCACAGCCATAAAGAGTTGGGTAGCTTGTTGGGTTATTGCGATATTCAAGCCCCTGGAGACTACCAGCACCACGTCAAGACAGCAGTTATTGGTTTGCGGAGGGGATAAACACACCACCACTTATTCACTGGCAATGCAGGAGTATATCCAGATGACGACTGCTCCTGGATTTCCACAGCTAGCGACGACCACCTATCGATCAATCGAATAGCATGATTTTATCAGAAGCAACCTCATATATAGAGACAGATACCCACTTACCTGGAAATAATAGACTGGATTTATCGCTTCAATGATATATGAACCAGAAGGAATATTTGTCACTTCGAAACTCCCGTCCGACCTGACAAAACCAACATACTGGTCCCCGGCGACATTAATTCTTGTATTAATATGCCAATCCGACGGAGCTTCTGTTGGGACAACAACCGTTCCTTCGATGACATAACCAGAAGATTGATGAAAATGTAAAGGGATAAGCAACGCAATGACTATAAACCACATTTTTGCACAAGATAAGTTTATCACTCCGATGATTCCAAGTACGAACACAATATGCGATACTGTAGAATATGTCAATTGAGCTGTAATCAGGAGAAAAATAGAGATTAGTAAGCCAATAAGCGAAATCATGACATTCTATTCGAAAGGTTCGATGGAAGGCCATAGATAACTTTGAAGGCGTTTCTTCTGTTTTGCCATCACCAATCAAATGAGACAAAACAGAACTTCTTATAGATTTTACTCGGCTTTTCCTAAACCATGAAGGAAGATGCTCACTAATACGTTTGTTGAGCTGTCTAGTTATTTGTCACATATATCGCCTTCTCTGAAGAAGCTAAAGGAGTTTGATTCAGCTTATACGTGATTTTTGACTATATATTTTGGTGGTTAGTAAAGTCTGAGTAATTCTGCTGAGGAAGTTGTAGCTTACACACAGAAATGTTTGCAGAAAAATCTTGTTTTGATTTCTCAGACACGCTGGGATTATCGTACGTGGTGTAATGATTAAGTCTGGCTCAGCGCTCAAATTATTTCGAGAAATTTGTAACACCTACTGCTTGGATATTTATAATCTTATGTGCCATGACAGAGAAAATAAATCCAATAAAATAAAAATATGCATATCGTGTTCCCTCAATGTATCCCGCTCGGGGTTCGAGCCTTACTCAACCTAATTTAACCTAGGCAACTAAGTGGTAGTATCACCATATATGAAGCAATAAATGTAGTTTGTATCAAGGTGCCTAACAAATGCAATTCATAATAATGAGTACAAACAATGAAATAAATTACATAAAACAAAGTTCAATAACCAGTATTTTAATTGTGAGAGGCGAGGAGACAGGAGCACGATAGATCAATGAAAAGACTACAAGATTTGGACTTCGCGGATGACTTATGCCTCATGTCACATAAATTCGAGGACTTATGGGGGAAAATCATTCCTAAGTGACACTAAAGCGCCAAGTATTTATGATTAATTAGATACTGCGATCGCTATTATTTACATATCTAGCTATTATCAGTGCAAAACGAAACACAGAATGGAGCTAGTCTCCCGAGTCTTACAGTCGAGGGGATGTAACGCATACTTTCAAAAGCCCCACTATTCAGACTTCCAATATCCAATTTCCTTTTTACGAGCTAATATAAGCCAATTTGATTTCTTTGTTCTGGCCTCTTGATTGTGAGGTATAGGTTCCTGATCTTCGGTAAACGTCTGCGTAGCTCGTCCCGCCACTCGACTGTCGTAGCTTTGGTTGACTCCAAAAGGAGTAGTGATGGGATTAATTATATGTGGTTTGTAGTATGAGGTGTCTTAAGACTGTTACTACTGTGAATGGAGTTGATCCTTTCACCAGTTAGTCTTCCGGTATCGTGGGAGGTGTTCGTCATTGTTGAGTAATTGCTCCACTGTCTTTTTGCCAGTTTCTGTCCAATTGAGGAGGCGGCTGAATCAGGTAAGGAATGAACCCGGGTTGTTTCGATTCAGTTGCGGAAGCTACTGAGTGTAGGAAGATCTGAGAAGTTAACTGAAACGGGGTGGCTGCTATTCGGCAGATTTGGTGTTGGGGAATTAAGAGAACCACCCTTATCTGTCGGAAAGCGCTCTAACCTTAAAGTTCCTGATTTTGAATAACTTCAACAAAAAGAAAACTAAAAGCTGTCTGAATACCACAACAATACCAATAGGTAATTCTCGAGATCTGCTTCCAACTGAATAATTCATGAGATATAGCATCAAATCTAAACTGTAATTGAAAAAATACGGTATGTCAATTTCACACGGGAATTATAAACGATTACGTTAATTGTGGAAGTCAAGTAGCATTTTTGTACAGGTGCTGACGTGAAATATAAGAGATGCAGAATGAACAGTAATTGTAAGTAAATGATTCATAGAGTGTCTGAAAGTCCATAAAACTTCAAAGTCACCGGTAAGTACACCATAATTGTGACATTTCCAGTTGTATATGAGACCAACTTTGAACTCGTCAGCAAATTTCATGATAGAGGTGGTTCCGTTATTCACCAGGTGGGCTAACAATATTCCGAATTAGTTGAGGATAGCGGCACTGTTTCAGTGCCTTCGTTTAAGGCAGTACATTTGAGAAAAGAAGAAGACACAAGAAAACCTCCAGAGAGGTGCAGAAGTATATAATAGGTGTTAATAATTCAAAACATATATAACAAACATGGGGGTTCATAATTTTTTATCGTTTTTTTCATTAAAAATACTATTTCCCCCTGAGGTTTTAGTGATGGAATTCTAGTCTTTCTTGCGAAAAGAAAAATGAAAAAAAGTTTAAGTGAAAAAAGGTGATAATTTTACCTACTTATATAGGTTGAATAGGAGTTAAACACAAAAGTCAAAGTGCGTGAACTATGTAGAAAAAAGAGAGGGCTTAATAATAACTACTGTTTTTCTGAAGT
Organism: Trichobilharzia szidati; assembly: GCA_944472155.2. Taxonomy (NCBI): domain Eukaryota; kingdom Metazoa; phylum Platyhelminthes; class Trematoda; order Strigeidida; family Schistosomatidae; genus Trichobilharzia; species Trichobilharzia szidati. The sequence goes on along the minus strand of OX235279.1, from coordinate 158,055,734 downwards.
ATACATTTAGGTGTCCTTCTGAAGCAGGGGACTCATACCATGTACTTGCATTCGGAGAGTTTGTTATTTAAACTTCAGCTTTAGGCAAATTTTCAACTTCTGTTGGCTTTTTTGAAAAATTTTTAAAATTTTATTTATTCTCTTATCTTGCAGAAGCTATTCGAACTCAGGAACCTTAGCAATAGAGTGCTGTCCCACGGATTAGGGTGGTTCTCGTATGTCCCCACCATCATATCCGCTGACTATCAATCACCACCCTCCCACACGAAGGGTCAAAGTTCAAGTCAAAGAAACAATCAAACAATGAATAATATATCATTGGTAGTACATTCACAAGATATATACAAGAAGGAGCTGGAGACTCCTTGGAATGATAGTACACATTTGCAATGTTTGATGCAAACCATATTGGTCTAAGCATGGAAACTATGATGTTTTCTATGGAAATATAGCTTTGTTCAAACATTGGTGTTGTAGTGTTTTTAATCAAAGCAACCAGACTTTAAGCAAGCAACAAATATAAAGAACGAGTATTTTTCAGCTTTAATTAAGACCTAGGTAGTTAAGATCAAATAGGGTATAATATTGGGTAAATAAAAACACTATCATGAGGTAGATAAGTGATATTCCTGTGGGAAGTGAATTCAAAGATCCGGAAGATTAGAACCCGTAGGACGAGCTAAACTGTAAAATGTCTCAGGAGTTTCTGTAAGGCTCGTGGGGTGGCATCTTGACAAGAAGCTGAACAGGCTTGTAAGTGGTGGGAGCAAATGAATTTTTTATAATTTAGATTTGTACAACCCTTATTTTTCTGTTTTTGTTAAGGATCCAGACTAATGTTTGATTCTCGAGCTGCCAAAAATGCACGTCGCTGTCCTACAGATCGGAGCGATTCACAATTTGACCGCTACAATGTCTGCTGATCAGCATGCAAACAAATGAATGAGGTATACTGTTGAATTGGTTGCAGTTAGAGGAAAGTAATATCAAAGTTAAACACTTTATACTTGCCCACCATTTCTGACAAGCGCCCGTTCTTCCTTCTTATCCTGTGATGATGACGACATTTTTTTGTGGTTTTCATTGTCACATACATTGTTCCTTTTGCCAAGGAAAGCACTTAGGAAATGAGAACTTAATGTTATGGTGTCATTCTGAACTTTGAAAGATGGTCCACACACCAAAAATATAGTTGTTGTGGAAGCTGGATTAACATTTCTTTCTATCTGTTCAAAGCGTTTTCCCTTGCGAAGTTACTTATCTGTAGTTTGTAGCATTCCTATTGGTTTGGCAGGAAGCTTGATGTCATGTTCACTTTTATCAGTGGTCCCTTCATGGATAATAGCATGCAGTGACTGAATATGCTTAAGTATTTTAACCTGATTGCCACGAAGTTTCTCTAGATAAGATAATAATAAATGGTCAAAAACTTGAGTCATAAATGCAAGTTCTGTATCCTTCATAGCCACAGATAATTCCTGAAGGAGTTCAGACTACCTTCGTGATCTGAAAATTAATGGTTATTAGCTCTGAAATAACTTACGTAACAGGTGTTCTAGTGATCAGATGCACCTACAAGCTACTTTTCGATTGAATGGTGATACTAGCTGTAAGCAGTGTTAAGTTTTAGAAGGAACATTCATAGTATTCTTCTTGTCCCAATGAACACTAATATCAAGATAAGCTGATGCCACTTGACATGGTGAGCAGTAATGGTCTCTTACCATTCCATGTGACAATACGAATTTCACTCATATTACACTTTCGCCGAGAAATCTTAACTGTGAACTTCTTCAGAATGGGCATGATCACTTCAAAGTTCAGCCGCATGCTCCATTCATAATATGACTTCTTCGATGTGCAATAAATGAATTCACCTATTTTGGACGAAAATGAAATAGCTTATAAGCTAAAAATAAGCTTATTACACACTTCACACACTCCTCAGAACGGATATCTAATATTAATTAGTTTATTCTCTCTCAAGGGCCTGAGTCTCATAGAATAACTGCCACAGCATTATTAGTTACATGTAGTCAATTTATAGCCTGAAAATCAAAAACTATCCACAAATACCAAACCCACAAGTCTCCCAAACTAAAATAAGTCATTTTTATGCATAATTTCTCCAAGTGAATGCCCTTCCTCGTATTAATTCATCTAGGATATCAAAACACTTTAATGCACGTAGTACAGGAAAATATCACCTTTTTCGACCAAAGAAGCCTAAAACTAATCTAATACCTCCCTATAAGTATAAAACTCGGACTCTGTGGTAGAGTACAGTTACAATATAGATTGGAATTTATTTTGATAAATCACACAGTGTTGTACAGTAATATTAACTTATGACGTTTCAAGAACAAACTATTGCTCATAATCATATCAAGTCACTCGCACAGCTTTTTACTCCACTTATATACATGAGTGAAATTGATTAGACATTTGAAAAAAATCAATATAAGATAGTATACATTCAAAAATAACATTAGTATTATCAGTGGAATGCAATAAGATAGGAAATAATGTTTTATAGTAAAAATAAGTAACTTGTTAGGATGTTATGATGTACGTGAATTGAAATAAAATTTAAAGATTATCATTGTATGATTTGACTGGCAATAATAATAATAATAACCACGTCTTCCACACCTAGGAAGGAATACAAACACTCTATCAACGCCCTGGTCCGTAGTTGCGTCTGTATTATGAACTGAAATCCCAGCTCCTCAAAATCTTCGCATAGGTGTCCTCACACTCCATAGCACCTACCATGGCCGCGTCACAGGAAAACAAGATAGATTTCACTGATATCATATTTCAATCAGTGAACAAAATTGAGGCGGTAAAGTCACTGTGACCTGATGACCCTCATACAGTGGTTTCTTAGTGGCTAATAGGTATTATTCTAGGTGAATTGACCACTATATTCAGGCTAATTACCTTCACTGCAGTGTTACCCACACCTTAGAGACCTCTCCCCACGGAGAATCCACACCCTGTCCTTGAAAATGCGGGCCAACTGTAGGTAATGAGATTTGTGCGGATTGATTGCATTATTATTCTCTTGGGTTCCAATTAGAACAAAGGGCTTCAACAACACATCTCCACCTTGTTCTGTTTTCTGCCGTCCTCTTCATCTGTGTCCACGAATGCCAGTAATCTGTCATCTCCTTCCCAAGCGATCTTCTCCTTATAGCCCTCACACCGACGACCAACACGTCGCTTCATATTGAGATTCCACTCAAGTTATGGCCTGGAGAGAAATAACATTAGTCGGTTTCCTCAATGTATGCCCAATCAATCTCCATTTTCTCACATATTTACTGGGCAGTCGGCTCTTGGTTGGTTTGTTCCCAGCCAGAGCTCCTTGATGCTAATTCTTTCTGGCCAGTTGGCCATTTGATCTTCAGTTTGCGGACAGCGAAGACAGCCGTTGATAAAAGTCTGCAGCTCATTAAATATCCTTTTCGTGACACGCCGGACAATTTTCTGACCCATGTAGAAGAACTGACTTATTTCACATTTGTGTTGAAAGTTCGAGTCTTGTCCTTTTTGCTGAGTGACAGCAGGAGATTTGCAAACTGGTTTCAGGTTGATAAAGGTATCTTGCCTTTCCGATTCTGACTTTGACATCTTCGTCCGTTCCACCTGTAGTTGAAACGATGATTCCTAGATAAGTGAAAGGGGTAACCTCCGTCAAATCTCTCCCGTTGATAGTGACTGGTGCTGGTTGTTGTTACCGTTGGTTGACCACAAACCTGATTTACATATATTCAAGTTTCGGCCTGCAGGAAGCTGATTGGTCAAAGGCTTGTTCACGAACTGACACCAGTCATATAATCACTGGAAATCGTGGGAGTAATTGAAAGATATCTCGTTCTCGTCTGGGACTCTTCATAAGTACACACACGGTTTTGAACATAGGACTATGCGATGATAAAGTGAGCTCATAAGCCAACTGGCCACTTGGACCCGACTTGACATGGATAGGAGCATCATCCCACGCTAGTTTTTTCAGAGGAGTTAGTAACCTTTATTGGGATTTGACAAGGTGGCCAGCCTTTCTTCCAGTCAGTAGGAATCCTTCCTTCTTTTGCAATAATGGTGTCAGAATATCTGATTCAGTCTAAGTGTGGATTTGGATTGATTTAATTTAAACTGCTAGATTTCATCTCTAATCAACATTAGTTAGGGAGATGAATGGATGCCAGGGAGCACTAGGCAGCTGTTTTTTCTGTTTGGGGACTACTTGGCAGTACGCACTTGCTATCTGACAAAGGATCGAACTCAGTATATTCAGGTCATGAGCCCAAGCTCGTTAGCGCTTCATAGGCTTGAGTTGGAGTTCGATGAACAGTAGGTTCTTACTTTGTCAGCTCACTATATAACGCTACCATGAGCATCGGGATCAGCAGTTACATCAAGACACTGGAAACAACTGTCAGGAAATACATCACGGCATATCTGGAAAACAACAAGTAAGTGTTTAGATCACACCAATATCTCAAGGAACCATCTCATGACTTGTTGTATCAGGAGAAGGCCAAGCTACGCCAGGAAACAGCAAGAAACATACCAACGTTGCTTACGAAACCTCAGCAAAGCTTTTGAAACATTATCTTACTCAAGGTTACTTACGAAATCGGAAGGTTTTGGAGTCAAGGGCAGCTTGCTAAACTGGGTTAGGGAATTCCTCAGGGCTAGAGATAGATAGCCAGAATTAATTCAGAACTCACCTCCTGGACAACAGTAATTAGTGGAGTGTCGCAAATAGATGGAGAGGAAATACTGGCCAGCCTTGATGTGAGCAGTCTCTATGCTAAAATATGCATTCAAATGGCCATGAATTTACTGCAAGCTAGACCAAAAGAAGATGATGTCTTAAAGACAGGACACAACTATCCGTAGAAGAGATAATAAAAGAGGTTGAATTCTGTCTAACAACAACATATATTGCAATCGAAAGAAAAATATACCAACAAAATCAAGCAGTAGCCATGAAATTACCCTTCTTCTCAATAATAGCTGAAATATTCAGAGATTTTCGAGAAGAGAATGCACTTAAACCATTCAGGTCATCAATAAAATGTTGTTGGAGATATACAGACGACACGTTAGTAATAATGAAAAAGAACAATGTTGAAAAATTCTTCCCACACACAAACGGTCATGTAGATTCAGAAAATTCACCATAGAAATAGAGAACGGAATTGAGGGACTGCCTAAGTTAGACTGCAAAGTACAAAGAGTAACAGATGGTAGCATAAAAACGAAGCTTTGCAGCAAGACTGCACACTCTAGAAGATTCCTTGGTTATCTCTAAGCTCATCCACTCGTGGTAAAACGGGGATTAATACATACTATTGCAGATGGAATACCTAGACCTACAGCAACACCAGATTACCAGCCAAAAGAAATAAACGTATAATTCAAAATGTCACTCGACAACAACTACCCAGAAGAATTCATCAGAGATAAAATAAAGAAGAGAAATAAGAGGGCGAACGCAGAGAATGACGAGAAAGAGGAAGGCAAAAAACAGTCACAATACCATACAAAAATGGCGCGTCAAAGACAATGAGAAGAAACCTCAAAAATATTGCAATTCGCACCACATTTAAACCAACGAATCTAATTAGTAAATAAGTTAAATCACCTGAAAGATCCAATAAAAATTCTGAGTAAAATTAATGCGCAAATATTTTGTGCTGAATGCCCAAATAAGTATGTGGATCAAACATCCAGGACACTCAAAATAAGAGAGAATGAACGTAAACGCCCAACTAAAGGTCACCCAACAGGAACACAAGCTTACAACAATTTAGGAAGACAATTCATTTATAGCTGCACATGCATGGGACAAAAACCGCAATATTAATTGGAACAATGTTTGTATTCTGAAATCTAATATGAACAAGTGGTATGAGGAACTTATGACAGAATCTATATTCATTGAGGTCACACCAGATACATGTAACAAGGGTGACTTGGCACAACTGTCAGTACACTGGAATATAATTCTTTACACACATAAATGAATGGACAAAACAAGAACTACATGTATGATCACGAATCATGAAAGTGTGAATTAAAAACAAAAGAATTTCAGCAGTTGATATGATCACGGGCAGTCAATTTGCTCTAAATGTTACCAAAACAAGGCAAAACTGATCTGCAGTATAAAATGATATCATTCTATTTCACAGGTTCTCATCAGCTGCAAACTACCTGAAATTACAATGGTTATAAATAATAACATTTCATACTTCACTGTTTGTAAGGTAATAGAGAAAGCATTATAAGATGAACGCATCCGGAATATAAGGAATTAAATTTTATAGTTTAAGTTACCATCAGTTTATATACTATCAAACTATGAAAAAAGAAGGAAAATGGGGGTGAGAGAAGACAGAAAACAGAAAAATCTAATAAACAGTGTCAACATGACAACTCAACAAGGTCAAAGTTCATCAATTTGAAAACTTGCTTAGTGAGTTGACCTCACTAGTGTCTATGACTAATGAAAGTGATATGGTTACCAAGGGAGTGAGAGATTGACTACACTCTTTTTCTGTGTGCATAAGTTTGGTCTGAGACGTTTGATTGCAATTGCTTCAGCAAATCGCAGTAGATTCGCTGTCGTTTGTATGTTTGATATTTTGGAGGATTTGGAAATCTCGACAAAATGGCCCGTATCCACAAGGTGTCTGGTAATTGCACTTTGTAAATATTTGCTTCCTTTTAAGCATAAGTTTCTCGGAATATTCTCTGAAAACCTGATAGAAGCCCTCCTTTCTGTCCTTCCGATATACTTGCTGCCGCATGTCCACGTAAATTTATAAATGCAGTTGGGGGTAACATTAGCAGGGTACTTATCCAGTTTCGATTGGCTTATACAGCATGTAGCACTGTATAGTGTCAACAGATTGGCTGCGGGGAAGCATCTCTTTATTGCTCCTTTCATTCTCTCTTCAATCTTTTGCGATACTGTTTCTCCTTTGTATGGGAGGCAAATGAACACTTTCTTCTTTTCAACTGTTGGATACTTCTCTTTCTCATCTCTTTTTTGCTATACTTTAGGATAAATCCTTTTGGATACCAGTTTTCCTTAAGGCATTTTTCGACAAAGCTTAAATCTTCTTCTATCTTGTTGGGTGAACATAACTTCCTAGCCCTGCCGTACAGTGTCCTCACTAATCCCCGCTTATAGCTCATAGGGCAGAAGCTGTTGTAGTGAAAGTATTGTCCGGCCCAAGTTTCTTTTCTGTAAATGGACTTTTTGACCGTTCCATAGTCTCTTCTTTTTACATTTAGGTCTAGGAAATTGAACTCATCGTTGTGTTCGTATTCCATGGTGAATTTAATGTTTGGGTGGACCTCATTTAGGCGGTCAAATAATACGTATGCCTGACTCATGTCGTTACAAACAACAAAAGTATCATCGACGTATCGACGGTAGTATGTTGTTTCATTGATAGCGTCACTCAGTCGCGTCTGTTCGAGATAGCCCATGAAGATGTCTTCTAGAATGGGTCCTAGAGGTGAACCCATGGCGAATCTACTACGATTTGCTGAAGCAATTGCAATCAAACGTCTCAGACCAAACTTATGCACACAGAAAGAGAGTGTAGTCAATCTCTCACTCCCTTGGTAACCATATCACTTTCATTAGTCATAGACACTAGTGAGGTCAACTCACTAAGCAAGTTTTCGAATTGATGAACTTTGACCTTGTTGAGTTGTCATGTTGACACTGTTTATTAGATTTTTCTGTTTTCTGTCTTCTCTCACCCCCATTTTTCTTCTTTTTTCATAGTTTGATAGTATATAAACTGATGGTAACTAAACTATAAAATTTAATTCCTTATATTCCGGATGCGTTCATCTTATAATGCTTTCTCTATTACCTTACAAACAGTGAAGTATGAAATGTTATTATTTATAACCATTGTAATTTCAGGTAGTTTGCAGCTGATGAGAACCTGTGAAATAGAATGATATCATTTTATACTGCAAATCTTTCTTCATCGAAATTTATCAAGGGAACCAAATGTATGAAAAACTGAACACTGCTTCTTGCCAATGCAAGCTTGATGACGTGATGTAAAGACGCATTCTTTTCCTTTATCTTTTTAGTCAAATTAATTTTCCCCATTGTTTATGTCTCAATGGGGATTATTAATTTACTATTATTTATAAACTATTTACATATAATTATAATCTTTTGAAATCACAGGTAGTTTGAAATTTGCATTTATAGAATGTCATTTGTGACATGTATCAGTAATTTGCTCTTAGTTGGGTACTTCTCTAACATCAAGGAATCAGGATTTGAAATTGTGTGTTTTTACTTGCTAGTGTTGACCTATGCGAAGGTCATCTTAGGCTTGAGGAATTTTTGAAAATGCCCATCGTATCCATCCTACAGTCTGTATTGTTTCAAAAGCTACAAAAAGAATATTGTAATTCCTAATATTTGCAAATTTATTTTGATGTTTTCAGCCCAAGAAGAGTTTGAAGAGTTATGTTTCAGTTATGGCTTGGAGTTGGATGAAATTGTAGGAAAATATTCCCCTAATATATTTGCATGTTTCAGACCACTGAGAAAGAAATGGTTACTCGAGAGAAAGGGATGGAAAAGTCGAAGGGTCTTAGCACGGAGCCAGTGTATAAAGTCGAAATTCCTGCCAATCGATATGATTTACTTTGTCCAGAGGGTTTATCTCGTGCACTGATGATATTTGAATCGAAGTAAGACGATATGTTCGTCTTTAAATTATTTCAGGATGAAAACTCCACTGTATACATGCATAAAGACTCAAAATCCTGTACAATTGCACGTTTTGCCCTCAGTAAATCTGGAATGTGTCTAATTGTTTATGATATTTTTGTTCAATAGACTCAGGCTGTTAGACCTTATGTTGTTGGAGCTATATTAAGAAATATTGTTCTAGATAAATCCCGTTTAAATAGTTTTATAGATCTCCAGGAGAAACTTCATCAGAATCTGTGCAGGTAATCCTTTTGTTGTTTGCTTTTTCATGTACTTCATTTAAAAATGCATTTTGTAGATCATTAGATTTGGATTGTTTTGATTGAGAGATTTCAGGCCTGTGCTAATCATTTACTTATACGCTGCTGAGTTTAGTTAATCCTTTTTTAAACGACTCAGTTGATGAGGACTCAGACACCGCTTCTTCTAGTAATCGGTCCGAATAGTTTGTGTGACTCGTTGGGATAACCAGCGTACTCGACGGCAACATATTTCCTCTTTGGTTGTTAAACCCTCCTTCTATATCGCCTGAGGTGTTTCAACCACCTAGTGAGAAAGAGAAAAGAAAAGACAAATCATAGCCCCTAGTCATTCCCTACAATCTTGGACGTAATGGGATTTCTATAAGCACGATGTGATAAAAAGAAGAGATTCAAACTGCTGAGTCTCTCATCGTTTAATATATTACTTAATTCAGGAATAACCCCTGTTGCCTTTTGAGTATTTTCTATAATATATGGGTCCTCCCGAAGAAATGGGCTGGATGCATGCTTCTAATTTTGTCCTCACCAGAGGTGTGCATAATCGTAATGCCTTTCTTATCATCTAATCTTGCGTTGTCTTCATTAAAAGTTTATTTACTTCGCCTTACAGCCTAGTATTACTGTACCGGGCTCCGTTTTTCGTAGTCTTTATCGACTACGTCTATCTGAATATTCGTTTGTTTAATCATGCAGTTTTTTTCATGATTCTTTTTATCACAAAGTGGTCGTTTTTCATCTTTGTTATGCATAGAATTATTACCACTATTATCATGACTAATTGCATAATTTATACACACAGTCGTATATTTTCTATCGACAAGTCACCATGATTGGTTTATATTTAATGGTATGATGGGGGGAAAGTTGTATTTATTTGTCAAGTTATGTGGGTGTATTAGAGTGTGAAGCCTGATGAGACATCTGGAGATACTGTTGACGCTTACTAGTGTTGTTCTAAACTTTACTTTTATTATTCCCTTGGGTTCCTAGTCGAACATATGGCTTCAACCGGGGCACATATCCATTTCGTCTCGTTTTCTGCAATCCTCTTTGGTTGGCACCACGGTTTCCCGAAAGCTTTCACCTTCTCACACGATATCCTCCATGTCACCCTTGGACAAACGCTCAACAAGTCGTTTCCCATCCACGTTACACTCGAGCGATGACCTAACTGGCGCAGGATGTCATTCGACGGTCTGCTCAGCGTACATGCTATCCATCTCCATTTTCGGAATATTTGTTAAGCAGTAGGTCCTTGGTTAGTTCGTTCTGAGAGTTTCTTCTTGCTAATTCCTTTGATAGGGATGCAGTGAAAGTAGGTGTTGATATAAGTCTGCAGTAGTCTGTCAGCGGTGCGTTTTGTAACTTATGCACTGAGTTTTTGGATCATTGAAAAGAACTGACTTAACATTGGTATTGTTTATGTTACGGAAGACAGAAGATTCCCAAACTGATTTCACAGTGGTGAATGTCTTTCCGATCCTGGTTCCTTTGGCATCCTCATCCATTCCGCTGACTGTAGTTGAATGGATGCTTTCTAGATAAGTGAAGTGACATGTTCCACATTCCTTCTATTGATAGTGATTTGCGATGGTTGTTGTTGTCGGTTTTCCTTTTCGCTTCTGTTTTCCCTATCTTCTGTCTGTCTGGATTCAACATAGAACTTGGCACCGAAGTGCAGCAGTTCGAGTTGCCACGTTCCAAATAGCACACAAAGGTAGACAGGAAAATGAGTGAAGAGAATCAATAGAGTTTAGACAAGTATAAGAGTGAAACAGAATGAGTAATGGTAGAAAGGAATATGAAAGATTACAGAGACTGAATACATCTGCGTCATTGACAACGATTTTGAGCCATGTCACCTATTGTCTCCAGCCATTGATTCTTAGAGTCCCGAGGGCCCCAACCCGGAAGTCTACATCTCCCTACCTGACTCAGTTTAACTGTCAAGGATTTCATGGATTGATGAGGCCATGTTTTTGTTTGGCCACCACTTACTCTTTTCCAACCTGCACCTATATCAGCTAGTAATGCCCGTCGGGGGAGGCGATGGTTAGGCATGCGCAGCACGTGACCTAGCCATCTCAATCTATGTAACTTTATAGCCTCTTCGATTGATTTTCCCTCTTTGCCCCCAACACTCTACGCCTAACGTCAACATTACTTACCTTATTATACTTCCTAACGTGAGAAAGAGATCATAGACATCTATGATCAAAAACAGTCAACCTTTTCATGTCTTCAACTCGTATTGGCCATGTTTCAGAGCTATAGAGAAGGACGGAGCGAACTGCTGAGCAGTACACACGTCCCTTGGTTGATAGCCGGATGTCACGCCTACGCCAGAGATGGTGTAAGTTAGCGAAAGCAGCCCGAGCTTTTTGGATCCGTGCTGAGATTTCGTCACCAATCAATCAATCCGTTGGTGCTGATACAACTTCCCAAATAGGTGAAGTGGTCAACATGTTCTATCACTTCACTCCCTATCACTAAGCTAGGAGTTGACGTAGTCCAGTCCTGTAGCAGCATCTTACATTTCACAGGGGCGAATCGCATGCCAAACATACGAAGATTGCTGCTCAAGGTGTTCAGAAGACTCTGCATTTTGTCAGCGTCCTCCCCTAACAGGACTATGTCATCTGCATATTCTAAGTCCATAAGACTATTCCCTGGTAACAAGTCGATTCCTAAGTCGTTAAGTTCAGTTAAGGATACTTCCATTAGCATATCTATGATGAAGTTAAACAGAAAAGGGGAAAGTGGACATCCTTGACGGACACCACTGGTTGTTATCAATTCAGATGACAATTCCCCATAAGCCCTTACACGGCTACGTGAGTTTGAGTAGAGTGCCTTGATTAGTGCAATGTACTTTCTTGGCACTCCCTTCATAGTCAAACATTGCCATAGTACCTCTCGATCCACGGAGTCGAAGGCCGCCTTCAAGTCAAGAAATATGGCAATTGTTGGACGCCTAAAAGTGTGTCTATGTTCTAGGATCTGTCGGAGAGTGAAGATATGATCTATGCACCCTCTACCTGGCCTAAAGCCCGCTTGATTTTCCCTCGTTTGTTCCTCCCGAGTTCTGCTTAGTCTGTGCATGATTACTGAGCCTAGGATTTTAGAGACTATGTTCGTTAGGCTGATTCCTCTATGATTATCACATGAGGACTTGTCTCCCTTCTTGAATATTGGTATAATAAGTGACTTACCCCAGTCTGATGGAACCGTCTCTGATTCCCAGACGTTACCTAGTACCTTAGTTAATCTACATACTAGTATGTCATCTCCATATTTAAACACCTCCGGAATAATTCCGTCGGGTCCTGCCACTTTGCCTCGTTTCAAATTACAGATAGCTTTTGTGACCTCACTTACAGACGGCGGGCCAGTGTCTATATCCCATTCGGGTGTGTGCTGGATGGCGGGGAGGTTCAGTGTGGCTGTAGGCAAGTTAAATTGTTCCTCAAAGTGTTCTTTCCAGCGTTCAAGGCGTCTATCCTGAGAGCTAATCAAGGAGCCATTTTTCTCAGAAATAGTCTCACTTATGATTTGCCTTCACTCACGCGTTTCCCTGATGAGTCTAAAGAGTTGCCTAGTGTTGCCTATCGCCGATGCTTTTTCCATCTCTTTCGTCTTTGTCACCCACCACTGTTCACGGTCCTTGCGGAGACTTTTCGTAAGTTTTTTTTTGTCCAGCTTTCGCTCCTCATTGAATTCGGAACTCGCCGGAATAAGTCTTCTAGCATCTATCAGTTCGGATGAGGCAGTCGAAATCCAATGGTTTTTACTCACCTTTGGATTTACCTTATTCACAGCTTTTACAGCTGTACCTATCGCTGACAATATTTTTCCAGGCTTCTTCAGGGTGAGCACAGCTGTCGAACTCAGATATGTGTTTAGCTAGTTCTTCCTGAAATAGGGACTTAGTTTCCTGATCGAGCTGGGGACGTGATGGGTTTACCGCTAGCTGTTTCCTACGTCCGTTCAGTCGTAAGCACACACGAGCGCGGACCAGTGCGTGATCGGTATCTACACACGTGTTCCAGAAGGAGCGACAGTCTCCTACCGACCCACGCCAACGATAGCTTATTGCTATGTGGTCTTTTTGTGTCCAGCGTTGGTTTGATGATGGGGGTCGCCAGGTCAAACAGTGTCTCTCCTTGTGTTTGAAGTTAGTGCTTACAAGAAACAAATGATTATCTGAACAGAACTGTAGGAGACGGTCACCGTTGTCGGTTCGCTGGCACGGAATTCCGTATGTGCCACCGACATTCTTCTCAGATTGACACAATTTCCCTACTTGAGCATTAAAGTCACCAGCTAAAACGACTATATCTGAGCGTTTAGCCTTTCGCAGCAAACTAGACAGCTTTTGGTAGAACTCATCCTTCGTTTCATCCGAACTGCAGTCAGTGGGGGCGTAGGCGGAGATTACGAAAAGGCATCGGCGAGTAGTGCAGTCCTTTCTCTTTTTTACTGATCCGTTCAGACGGACAGCACACATTCGTCTATCTACCGGGATCCAGTCAAGTAATGTCTTTTCTGCCCTAGTACTCAAAGCTATCCCTACACCAGCTAATCGTCGTGAGCTAGCTGTGGCATCCCCTGACACCCTCAAGGTGAATTTTGCAGATTCATGCTGTTGGCCAGGTAGGGTTAGGTGAATAACCACACTTGGGTCTTGTATGCGTGTTTCTGAAACACAACATACATCAATGGCTCGGGATGCCAGAGTCTTGGCTAGTGATGCTTGTTGTCCTATTTGGCAAAGTGTCCTAAAATTAAATGCTCCTATATGAAATTGGTGGAGTGGCTTTAGGAGACTATCGGTAGTGGTTTTTTGGCTTCCGTCGTTTTCAGTGCACACAGAGTGAAGAGGAAGTGAAGAGCCATCAAGTAGAGGAGTTGCATCAGTAGAAGGAAGGCAAGATAATAGACATGAAGATGAAGACAAAGATGAGTGAGAATTAGAGAGGTTTCGCATGCATTTCGGATTGTGAGGGTGATTTTTACTTCCCGGCTGCCTACACCGTGGAAGTTAGTTGCGTGACCGCAGAGCCCAGGGGACAACTGCTTGAGGCCGGTCACACGCGGCCTGTTTTTGTTTGTTCTTTTTTATTTGGTGTGTCTCAGTAGCATATTTATCACTTCTGCCCTGTGATACGGCAGCAGGAAGTGTTGTTGTTAATCCGGGCCCCGACCGATCCATCATGATATTTTGTGATTTTGTTTGAGTCATAGCATTGAATTGGGTAGCTGCTTTTTGTCTAACCGCTATCCAAACAACCTTTCTGGCATGGTAGGACCTCAATCGACATAAGTCTCAGGCAGTATAGCTTGTTGGGTCATTGCGGTGTTCAAGCCCGACCACCACGTCAAGGTAGCAGCTTTCGGTCGGGTTTCTCTATGTTCACCTGCAGTCATGTCTTCGCTGCTTCTGCCAACTTGTTGGTTTTTCGCCTCTAAGTCTTCGAGTGTTTATGTGATATGAGATAAATAGTCCACGCGAAGTTCACATCTTCTAGAGTCTTGTTGTTGGTCCAACGTATTTCTATCTTCTCGTTCCCATACACAGTCTCCCGCATAATCCAGTCAACGATTAGGAGTATCATCGGTAATAGTAGTCAGCCTTGTATAATTCCTGTCTTCATTTCAAAATGGGCTTCACTGAGTATTCCGTTGTGGATCACTTGACAGATGGCATTGTCATATAGGTGTCGTTGAACGAAGTTGATAAAGATTTGCTCACTGCACTCCATAGTGTTGCAGTAATTTCCAAATTACTTCGTCGAAAGAAGACACGCCTTCGCTGGATAACAGCTAGCCCCGCGAAGGCTTTCACCAGTGCGCGGCATCATTCCGTCTCTCTGACTCCAGAGAAGAATAAGCTCATTTTTTTATATATTTTTTTGTCGTGCTTTGAAGTTTCTGCAGCGCTTAAATTGATTTGCCGTTATAGGATCGTAAGTCTTACCTCTTAACCAACTATCCCTCTTCTCCTGGGCTTAGGACTGTCCGGTAAAACTAGAGGAGTAGCAGACTAGACTAGCTTTGTCAGTAACAATTACTCGTTAAATATGATGTGTTCATGTAACTAAGTGTAGAAGCCATATGAAGAGGAAGTTGTGGAAGGAGAATATTCTTTTCGCTATATCGAAATCAGATATGTGTATGTCTCGTACTTTCAGCTGCGTAACTATTCTTCTGTTTTTTTATGTTTATAGTGTCGTTCATGTATTCTTGTTTCTCTGTTTCTTCAACCTCTTATTTTATTTTAGGAAACGATCCCTGGTAGCTATAGGAACGCATGACTTGGACACTATAAAACCACCTTTCTATTATGATGCCAAACCACCGAATGACATCCGATTTGTCGCATTGAATAAAACGGAAGAACATAATGCTGCTGAGTTAATGCAAATTTTCTCTGTAAGTTTTTGTAATGTTTTGTTGTTGTTTTTATTGTGTGACATTGTTGAGAATCCATTCTATCCACGGAATAACTTAATACCAGTGAACAAAGACGAAAGAAACCTGAAGTAATTCAGTGGGGATGGTGACTAACAGTGTGGAATCCAGGATGCATATTTCGTCTTATTTGGAACTACTCGCCAGCTGAATGTACCGATATTCCCCCAACTAAGACTCAAACCCAGTGATAACCCATCAGTTCAAATACCAAGGCTTTGTATCCAACAGAGACCGAACACTTAGTCCAATCAATTAAGGGGTTAATCGAAATTGAATTAAAACAAATGATTACTGGTGCCCATTACCAAAATGGTCTAATGCATAACACTTTGGAGTTTGAAACGATGGGTTATCACTGGGTTTGAGTCTCAGTCGGGGAAACACCGTCTTCACTCACTGGAGGGGTGTAGGTACATCCAGTCCCAGATAGGAGGTTGAAATGCGCATGCTGGATTCCACTCACCGCTAGTCACCATCCACACCAGATTACTTCAAGTTAATCCTCTGACTTTGCCAAAGCGTCCGTACTAGGTAGGAGCCGACATGTCAACAGAAGCCGAACACTTCGGTTCAATCAATCAATGGGAAAATCAAAATTGAATTAAAATGAAATAAAAAAACAGTGTGGCTCAAGTCTGAACTTGGTCGACATCTGAAACCAATATCTAACTTCACAAACCGCATGCAGTCGAAAATCCTGGCTGAAGAAAACCAAAAAGCACTTCATCGTCTCAAGGAAACTTCATAATATAATCGTAATACTAAGATCTGATAAAGACTCAGTGGTGGTTTCACACTACCTCTGATGCAAGGCGCCGTGTTAGGTTAGTAGTGGGGGAATTCACTTGGTGAGGTTGTGAAGCCGCATCGATTGACGTGTCTAGCCATCGCCTTCCTTGGTGGACAGCGTTAGCGGACATAGGGTTAGATTGGAAAAGAGGCAGTGGTGGTAACAAAACTTCTCATCAGATCTTTGATAGTTTGAGCGAACCACGTAGGGATGTTTAGATTACGTGGTTGACTGGTTTGTGGTTCTTGGGATTCTAAGAACCAATGACAATTGGCGATATGGCTCAAAATCGCTCTCAATGGCTCAGATGCATTCACTCTCTGTGATTTTCCATACCCATTGAAACCCTATTGTTTTTCCATGTTACTATTCTAACCCTCTCAATATTCTGTTTATTCCAGTTCTTATGAATGATTTTCTCTCTCTTTTGTCATCCTTTGTGTCATACATTGAGGGAGTGTGGCAACTTGAAGTGGTGCTCAAATTTTGCACAAAGTTCATTGTTGGAATTCAGTCAGTCAGGTGTAGCGTTGATGGACGAGACAGACTATTCTACGAAGATGAAATCCATTTCAAACAACCCATTGAAGTCTAAAATGGAGACTTCAAACAAACACAGAACTGATGTGATTGAGAAGCTCATTGGGAAATTTATTGAGAGAGCTATTTTAGAGTAAAATTGATCGATAACAGAAATTACAATGCCTGATATGTTATGTTTTGATTTGACACTAGTAACTAGTGTGATGCGTCTAGTCCTCTCTTTGGTGTAGACTGAATTCTATCAGTCAGGTTGTAATGTGGCCACCATTCTAGGTAGCTCGCCATCACGGTGTACATTGTTTGTGATGATATTAGATGGTTGGAGGCAATCGGCAGGAAGGTTTGTTATGTCCTATCGTTATGTTATGACCTGTGGAAAATACACAAACAAGATATTTCCATGAGACCTATACTTTCTACGATAAATTGACTTCAGTACAATGTTGTTTGTTGTCCTGTTAGAAACCTGTTATAACACGAACATTTCCAATAAGTTTATGGTGTCCTTTCTATGATGTAACCTCTCTATTCAAGACTCTGTACAAGCATTTATTTTCGCTTTAGTTATAAATTAATAAAGGGGAAACAAGCGTATGATGTGTAATTGTTGTTGTTGATTAGTTGTCATTATGCGTAGGGATCTCTTTGGCGTGATATGACTCAAAATTCTCGTTCTCAATGGTGCAGATGCAGTTTCAGTCATTGTATGATTTCTCAGATCCACTAAATCTTTCTGTGTTCCTATGTTCCTATTCTCTCTTTGTGTCATATATTTATGCTTATTATAATTCTTTTGAATCCCTGTTCTTCTTTCTTTTTGTCTACCTCCATGTGCTACATTGAATTTAGTAAATTGGAGTGTTGCTCAACTTCTGTGCAAGGTTCTATGTTGAAACTCCGTCAGTCAGACAGTCAACTTAGGGATCATTGTTTGAACTCAAATTCACCGGAGCAGTTATCTCATATGCCAGGTTATATGAAGTACACTTATTTTTGTGGGGGTCGATGATACTACCCACTTTTACTGCCCTCCCTTCAGGTTGAACCCGGTGGAGTGAGACTCAAACTCTGGATCTATTAGCTATAAGTGGAGTTCTTAATGTCAACGAATGACTGATTGGCTGGATTTCAACATGGAACGTTTCACAGAAGTGCACCCGTTCGAGTTGCCACATTTCATTAAGCACACAAAGAGGTGAAGCTACTGGGCAAATTTAAGCATGAAAAACTGGTAACATGGAGAAAAACATGGCGACTTAATGGATCTGGGAAATTATACAATTTCCCAGGTAGCCATGCAGTCTACACCTTCCTACATGTCCGTCTCGAAGCAGCATTAGTTAAAAGACAACATGGATTGAAGTCAGGTCTTGGTTTAGTCACTCTAGCTAACTCTTTTGCGAACTGACTCTATGCCAGCTAACTTATCGCTCATCGAGGGAAGCATAAGCCAAATGAGCCACACCAGCACTCGTGGATTATAAAATTTGTGTCATATAATTCACAGTATGCCTTTGTGTTGTGAGCTGAAATCAATGTGGAAACTTGTTTCACTCACTCATCATAAGGAACAAGATTCCGATTTTCAAGCCTAATATCTAGTCAGTCAGCGCTTCCATTTCCAACAGGCCACCGCAAGCTTTCATCAACAGGTGTCCCTTCGGTGCCTCGATATTGAAGATCATAGGGTAGGTCAGCTAGAGAGGATTAACAATAATGAACACTCTGGCAGCGTAGCAAACCAATCAAAAACCTATTGCTTAATCAACGAAAATACTGATGGGAACGGAGATAGATTGGATGCACTCAGATAGGACCATTGAGTGAAATCGCGTGCCACTCTATCGGTTCCCGAGTGGGAAGTAAGCGATGGGTTGGGCGTTTGTCTGTGAGTGACATGGAGGAGATCGGGTAGTGAGGAAGAGGAGATAAAAGCTTATGGGCAATCATAGGGCCAGCTAAAGACTGTAGAAACCGTAATGAAATGGGGATGTACTTGGCCTGTGAAAGCCTATCTTCCACTTGGAACCCAAGGGAATACTATTAATAGTAGTCAAATAATATTAGGTATCACATTTGTGCCTTAGTTGAAGTTGGAACATAAAAATTAGTTGTTTTTTAATCGATTAATGAAGTGCATGTCATTACTTCCAGGATGAAGCAGTCGACAGAAAGCCTTGCATCTAGACTTCGTACTTCTTGGTACTCGTGCCATAAAAAGGCGCAGCTGCGCGGTTTCATCACTCTTGACAACTTGGTGAACCCCATACTGTTCACAAGTTCTCACTTGAACACTCTAGGTATCTTCGTCCTCCTGTAACCAGTCGACTACTAACGAGCTTCAGATTGATTTTCGAGAGTTAATTGTTAGGGAAATGTTTTTGATTTGTTTCAAGTTTGATAAGGGATCGATATCAGTTAGAGAAGCACTGAAAACCACTAGCAGGGGGTACTGGAAAGTTGTATTGTCAGCCTACTTTGGGGCATCAGATTAATTTCCAAGAGCCATTTTGTGAAAGTCTATGAGCTCATGTTGTAATCAGAAATGTCGCTGGCTCGAACCCTGGTGGTGGGTGCGTACTGTTAAAGAGCCAGTTCCGAGTTATGTTGGTTTTCAAATGGTTCTCTAGCTGACGTGTCTATTGGTGATATCAGACTAGAAACAAATCAGATTTCCTCTCCAAACCGACTCTTGAAAATGTGAATTTGTTAAAATTCAGACAGACACCAAGAATTAAATACATGACACTAGTTACAATCTATTATTTTTATTATTATTATTACTATTTTTTATTATTATCGTTCTTGTTATTTGTTTGTTATGTATAGACTGATCCACATTTGAAACACTATCTTCCACTCATTCAAGATAAGCCGAAATATCCTGTTATTGTGGATAGTTCGAATGTCGTCTTATCAATGCCGCCGATCATAAACGGTGAGTGGTTTTTGCGTTTCTTTTGATGCCCCTTAGTTTCTCTTGAAGGGGGGCGAGCTGTTCTGTTCACTTCTACAATGTAAATGCTTGATTAATTTCAGCGATACAATACTCGCCAACCAAGGACTTGGTTTCAGGTTGGATTGCCGGCCACCAGCGCACTGGCAAACTTCGCTGCCTAGCCCTGGCAGTGTAAACCCGGTAAAAAGACTAGTGACCCCAAACTCCGTAAAAATGAACACCACTGTCACTGAAACTTCAAAGCTCAAGGAGCTTGAAACCACCTTATGTTCCACTTGGAACGTGAAAGAATAAAATAATAATGTTAAAATATGTCACCTGGCAACCTACATGTGATCCAGTGTGTTTGACTGCGTTTTTCACATTTATTTGAATGGTAATTGGACAATTCATTCTCTTAGATCTTTTGACTTACTGCCTTGTAATCGACTTTAGCATCTGAGTGAGATAGCGCTTACAGAAAGTTCAGTCTTATGAATACATGTGGTTCACACTTTCGGCAAAGTGAAATGAGTCTTTCATGGTGTACAAAGCTGACCATTGACAAATAGGTTCCAACTTCTGTCCATTGTTAGTGATTTTAACTTACTATTTTATTATTAGGAAAATACAAACTTGGTACATTATGGTCACCACCAAGAGATGCGCTACATAAATTGTTGTCTCATGGGTTGTGTGAGGGCTTGGATACATCCTATCCGGATGCCCAAACCGAAGCAGGTGGGGTGGTTGTCTTAAGGAGTCACTTTCAGGCCTGTTTACTGGAAGTCTGATTTACAAAAGACTGAAGCGTCTGTATACCCATGGTTTGCGGTGACCAAAACAAGTTCATTCGTCATTGTACTCTTTCAAGTTCTGGAGCCCATGTACTCACGCACACACCATAAGGTAGATTTGAAGTCAGTCAAGGTTTTCCAGCTCCTAGGTATAGGTAACCTTTCATGTCCTCGACAAGTCTGGTTGTAAGCGCCAGACGTCCTCAGTGAGTAGGACAACTTACTTGATGACAGAGGCTATGATTGTGTGTGTGTGTGGCCACTTTGAGAGAGAGAAACCTAACTGTCTATTCACCCATCATCGGCCGTAGCAGGTCGTTTATGGTTCCATCTGATTGACATTGCTGTTTCGTGACGAAACACCTACATTGAAATTTTAGGTTAATGCATCACTCACTCAGTGATAACCTCTGCAGGTTGATCCAACTAGACAACTTACGAAATACCTTGCAATCACTGTGAGTTAAGTCAACTACATAGGTCAAACCAGTAGATAGGGGGAAGTTAGATTATCAAAAAATGAGGATTTAGCTAAGTGTAGAATGATTGACCCCGCAATTGCACTGCGTGCATCAACACACAACCACACAACAGGTCGGTACAGAGTTACATTTCTAAAAAGTAATATACATAGATGCAGATAGAGATTGGTTGATTACTGAATCTTTGTTCATCGAATCTACTGCACGCAGCACATAAAATAGGAATGACTCATCACCAGCACCACATATAAGGAAATATTATTACTACCAATCATTTCAAGAATTGAGAAATAACGGAATTATACAAAAGAAGTCAGAAAATTTTTTGAGTAATGTCATGATATGATTATGAGTACTCGAAATGTGGTCGTCAGTAAATATTACTGTATTACAACACCGCGAGACTTTATCAGAATAAATTTTGGAATTATACTCTTCCACAGTGGCCAAGTTCTATTCTTACACGTATAACTTATTTTATACTATCTTTCAGGTGAACATTCTCGTATTACAACAAAAACGCGGAACATTTTTATTGAAGCCACTGGAATCGATTTGCACAAAGCTATTGTTGTTTTGGATACATTGGTTACAATGTTTTCAGAGTATTGTGAAAAACCATTCACGTAAGTCCTTTTCCGGTTCAACTGAAACTTCTATTTTCAGATCTTAATTTTGCAGGGATTTGGTTCATTTCAAGTTTGATCATGGGACTGATATCAGCTAGGGAACTATTGAATAACAGGGAGTACTGTTTGGAACTCTTCAGTAGTACGCAGCCATTACCTTAACCTTACCTCTGGAGATCTAACCCAGTACATTCAGGTTACAAATTAAGCTCGTTGACCATTGAGCCACCCACTGGGATGGGATTCAATGACCACTGCATGATTTCTAGCTTCTGTTAATTCGTTATTCTAAGCGCCAGGGCTACAACTTAGTGTCACTGACGAGTATTTGTCCTGCCACCCGACTACTTGATCACGTTGGCTGGTGGTGGCGCTATACGTCGTGAATCGGCAGAAGTTAGAATTTACGGATCACTAAATTCCGTTCCACCGGGCGAATAGCGAGCCGAGGTAGCTTCGTAACCTGAATGCCCTGGGCTCGGTCCCTAGTGAGTCCGTACTCCTAAGGAGTTCCGAAGTAGGCTGACGAAACAGCTGTCCAGTACACCCTGTTGGAGATTTTCAATCCGTGAGCGAACTTGCAACTTTCATCATTGAAGTTTCTTATTATTGATTTCAATGAATATCAAATCTGAGGTCATTAGTATGGTTATAAGATGGATATATTAAAGTCGTGATGAGACATTTTGACTAATGAGATGAGGAGGCTCCCACTATTGTCAGGGTGAAGCATGGTATGGGATTGATTGGCTGGCGGTGGCGCTTATATCGTTCAACCAAGAAATGAACATGGTTGGGAAATTCGCTCAAGAGACAATTGTATGACAACTGTATGGCCCCCGACTTTGAACCTGAATGGAAACACTACCACAAGTTGAGGTTAGATCCTCAGGTAACATAGAGGATACCATGTGAGAAGAGGGGAAGAAAAATGAAGACTTACCAGACAGTTATGAAGTTAGCTAATGGAAGGACTTTAGAAAACAGGGTGAAATAGTGATGTCCTCCCCCCGGGCTGTGAAGTCCTATGTTCCACTCGGAGATTGGTTGGGTAATGTAATGTAAAGCTTTCTGGCTGTTTACTCTTTCTTCGTCTTGTGATAGAAGAAGAAGACAGAAGACAAGGGCCAGGCAACAGATCGTTTATTTAGGAAATCAACACATATTTATATATTTTCATGTACATTATTTTAAATTATTGTAAGCAAACAAATACAGTCTTCTGATTGGTGGTTTCTCGCTGAACGTTAATCTTTCATCTCTTCGTAGCCGTTTCTTGAAGTTCCGATTATCTATCTGCAAATTGTATCTGCATATGTAAAGTGTGCTGTGATTGATTGTTGAGTCAGTCTTTGTTCATATTTTTCTCACGACCACTATTGAGAACGTAAATATTGACGTAAATTACTATCTACCAATTTTGGTTAGCAACCAGCCATCACTACAGAGGGAGGTATGGTTTAACCTATGTTATAGATTTATTAGCTACCTAGCTGACGTTTATAGTTTAAAGCGAGTCAGCTACCTGGATAGAAGAGATTTTTCGTGTCCCAGGTTATATGAGTCACCCATCCACCCACATATTATATGAGTGTCGTTAACTTGGGAAGGGAATTAGTTGCAGTGGGATTCGAACCCGTGACCCGCACTGTCTGGTAGTTGAGTGTTAGAAGCCGATAAGCAACACCTTCAAACTTGAAGACTCAATTAAATGTAAACAGGCAGGCTTGAGTGTTGTGTATGTGAACAATCATAAATTGATCTAATTCTTTTCTTTATTTTGTGTTTTTGTTTTTGTGTAGAGCTGAACCAGTAGAAGTAATTCAACATGATGGGAGTCGATGTCTATACCCAGTAAGTTTTGATAAATGTGTCATTATTATTTCTCTGGGTTCCTAGTGGAACATTGGGCTTCAGTCGGAGTACATCTCCATTTCATCCTCTTCTCCACAGTTTTCTTTAGTGGGTTGCACACTTGCCCATAAGGCATCCCATCTCCGCCTAGCACTATCTGCTCCACGTCACCTTGATCACTCGTTGTTTCCCACTAGGGTTCCACTCAACAGCCTTTTTGGGAGTGTGATGCTACTCCAACAATGTTCTCAGATAGTGCTCCATTTCTTTCGGTATAATTCTTGGATAATTGGTGGTTCTCGGTTTGTTCTTTATAAGAATTCCTTGTTGATGATCGTTTCAGGCCGACCATCTGATCTTCAGTATTCAGCTAGCGAAAGGAGCTGTTAATCGAAAGTCTACAGAAGCCTGTTGGAGAAATGCTTTTGGTGAACCATTTTAAAATCACTGGTTTGACATCAGTGTTGAAGATCCTGATCTAGTTGCTTATATACTGAGTGTGAGTGCACTAGATTTCCACACTGATTTCAGAGTAATGAATGTCTGTCTTGCTTTGCTGATTGTGGCTGTTTTTTAGCATCCTTATCTGTGTCATCCAACTGCCGAAGTCACATTAGTGAAAGAAGTGACTTCTTCTTTCGGATTTCTCCCGTGGATAGTGATTGATGCTTGCTGTTAGCTAGTTTAATTAGCTGTCATTTTTGTTGTTGTTTAAGTTAAATTCAAACAAAGCAAAAACAACAAATGTTTGTGTAGAATAATATGAAACCATCGTTTATTTCGTTGTTGGATTCTCTTCAATTGCTTACAACCTAAAAGTTGTTTATTAGTGTAAATGTATTTACAGAATTTGGTTATACTTGTAATGGCTCAACATGATTTTTGTTAACAGTGACACACTCACAGGTTACTTAGCAATTTTGAGAAGTTCCACTTGTATGACTTATACAAAGAGGAGGTCAAGGTTTAAACAAAAGGCAAACACATGCAGAATTAATGGTCGGATACACATTAAAAATTGCGTTGCACAAAAGGAGAGAAATTGATGATGAGTAATAATGTGGTGAGTTTAATTCAAGTCATAGAAACAAAAAGAAGGCGGGGGTGGTGAAAAGAAAAGGTTATGCAATCAATTCAGATGGAGACATTAGACGTCAAGTCACCAAGGCGAAGAAAGACTAATAGGTGAATATTTCTGAACACATAAGTCAGGCTTTAAACGTTTGATAGAGATTGCTTCGGTAAATTCGAGGAAAGTTGAGTTATTTTCTGTATGAATAGTCTTGAAGGATCTCACGGTGTCCACAGCATAAACATGTATCAACAAGATGTCTAGCATTAGCACTGTTGCAAACATCTGTTCCTCTGAAACGTAAACTTTTCAGTACATGTTCAGGGAATCTGAGATATGCCCTTCTTTCAGTTCTCCCAATGTAACTGCTCCCGAAGATACACGTAAATTTGTATACGCAATCAGGGTTAACATGGGAAGAGTATCTGTCAACCATTGATTGAACCAAAGAGTTTGCTCGATAAACGGGAACCAATTTGACTGCAGGTTAGGTTCTGGTTAGAGAAGTATTCAATCTTCTGTTGATTATTCCTGCATTATTATCGTTTTTAAAATCAAGCTGGATGAAGATATAGGTTTCTTGTTTACTGTGGTTTGTTTCACCTTTCGATTTTCAGATCTTTCATACTTTTTAGTGAATTTTGGAGGATAACTGTTATTTTTCAAAACTTTCTCAATGTTTATTTCTTCCAGTATTTCTGTGGAGCATATTCGTTTTGCTCCGTAAAGTAGTTTCTGACCAATGCTCGTTTGTAGGCGATTGGACTAAACTATTGAAATCTAAGTATAGTCCATTCTACGTGGATTTTCGGCGAATGGATCTTTGCATACTCCTATCTTCGTATGACAGTATCAAGGAAATAGAACTTTCCAGTGTTAGCTGATATAGGGCCAGGCTGGAAAAGAGCTAGCGGCGGTCAAACGAAAACATGGCAGCAGTCAATGAAATCCACAACAGTTAGTCTAAGCCACGTAGGAAGATGTAGACTTCCTGGTTGGGGTCCTCGGGACGGTAAAAACCAATGGTTGGAAACAATTGGTGACATGGCTCAAAATCGTTCTCATTGGCTGTTGCAGATGCATCCACTCCTTGTGACTTATGATTTCCAATTAAACTGTTTTGTTCTTCGTTATTACTATTCCTTTGTCTCACACCTCCGTTTACTGTCTATATTATGCATTTCTTCTACTTTCTTCTCTTGCTTCGTGTGCTACACGGAGTGTGGCGACTTGAACTGCCGCACATAGGTGCAAAGTTCTATGTCGAAAACCGACCGACCGACCGACTTTCCATCAGTCTCTTGTGCCGTTGTGAAGTCAATATTCTCATGCACGTCTTTGAACAGTTGAAGTCGATGAGATGCCTGATTTTCACTATCACGTAACATGAAGGTGTCATCGACATATCAACAATTAGAGATTGTCTTATCGATCGCCCTTTTCAGCTTTGTTCTCCCAAGATTAGACATGAAGATGTCTGCTAGTGCGGGGCCTTGTGGACTGCCCATAGCTACAGTGTCTATTTGACCTATAGAGGTTATCATCAAATTGAAATTGTTCATCTATGGTGCACATTCGTAGTGGGTGTGTAAATTCCTCCCACAGGCAAATGGAGCAAATCGGAACACTGGCACATAACATTGCCATTTTTTATGAAGTGGAATCCTTGTGAATAGAGAAGTTACATCAAAGAATATCATGAACTTGTTGGGATCGTTTATATTATGAGCTAAATTGATTCTTCTCATTGGAACGAATTGTGCTGTATCTGTGTTTTGGTATGTTGGTTTCGCTTCTTCCTTCGATGATGTCTAAGGGATTAAGGTGATGTCATTTGATGGCTGTTGGAGGGGCGAGGGGTAACCGCTAGCATTTTTGAATTCAAAATGCACAGATGCAGCTTTGG
>OX235279.1:157939297-158029111 GCA_944472155.2 Trichobilharzia szidati | reverse complement strand
ATGAACTTGTTAAACATGACTGTTTTCCTTCCAGATGAAGTTCTTTACCCGATTTCTACTTATATTTTTACTTTTAATCTATGTTGTTTTATTATTATTGTGTGGCGCATCTTTCTTGGTGCCATATTGTACCAAGATTTTCTGCGTTTAAATGAATAAATAATAAATTTTGAACCATATCGTCATAATCTTCATCCATTGATTCTTAAGCTCCCGATGACTACAACCAGTGACTTAAGGTTGTAGCAGGCTCAAATCACCTGTCGATGACTTCATTGAATACGGCAAGGTTTTGATTTGACCGTCTTCCTAACCCCTCCCTAACTTGATCCCAACTCGGCTAACATTGCTAGTCGAGGAAGGTGATGGCACCTGTCACAGCCATCTTCAACACCTTATCGATCACCATACTGTCCTTACCTAGCACCTTACACCTAACCATCTCAATATCATAACGTACCATATTACACAGCACACACAAAGATACCTGTGATTCAGGGATCGATTTACCGGATGCCAACAACCTACCCACTCCTAAATCTCTTTAAATCAGTGGTAATCCCAGAAAACAAGGAACGACACCATCGTACTGGAAAATCAACCGACTCAAGCTTTTGTAGCCTCCCTGTGTTCCTTAAGTGGAACTCGAAAAAACAAGAATAATCACAACAGAACCAAGTATTTTAATTTTTTCCGCGAAAAAAAATTAATTACATAATATAAAATAGAGACAGCGATATTCCTTTTTCAAAGAAACACTTCCAAATCTAGATCTAAAGCAGAACACGGCATCACTAATTCGAAATTCTTCAACACTTCAGGATGTAATATACCCAAACGGCCAATAATTCGATTTCCCGGTTCCAAAATAATATTAGCACAACGTCCATCTAAATAAGTTGGATCTGAAACCACAAAATATTAATTGAAATTTGAATGAAATCGAAGATTTTCAGTACTTCAGAACACAAAAGTCAGTAAGTTTAACAATCCAAAAATGCCTTCTCTCTTTATGTAATTTTCCTCCATAAAAGTTGTACAGAGGTATTTATTTAAGGTGTTTATATATAAATGCATATATATATATATATATATATATATATATATATATATACATTATCTCAGAAATATTCTTCATATACAGACATTGTGGGATGAATTTTTCTCGTGGTTTCTGAGGATGATTATTTTTGTTGATAGTTGGATTCTAGTTTAGACATGGATTTTTAGTGGAATTGTAGAAGGGTAGGAGCGGTATACTTTTTTTCTCTTGAAGACAATTAACAATCATATTTCTCTGCTATTCTCATCAGGAGCAAATATAGGCTCAGATCATTACCTAGTATATGGAACATGCATACTCAGTTTTAAAGCCTTGAAAGAAGTTGGAGACAGACGATAATTCAAGTCCAACACGCAGAAACTGAACGACGAAACTACATAAGACACATTCACCGCAACCATAAGAGAAAAGTCATCGAGGAAACCTGTGTGAAAGACTACTGGAACTGTCTTAAAGGATGTATATATGGGCGTTTTAAAAAGGAAGAAGAGGCGAGAAAAGGAATGGTTGTAAGCTGAGTCAAACACCGGGTATACGCGGCTAATTGATGAGCTAGATGCCCAAAAAGAGCGAAGCAGCCAACCCTTATGTTCAGATCACCTTTATCTCCTTAACAGCGTAATTAATTCATTATTCTCACTTTAACTTCCTTGTTCCCGCAACTTCACTTTTGCGTCCAACATTAAGAAACATTTTATGGTTCTCATCTAATAACAACTTCCTTCTGGTTAAGTTTCAAACTCTTCAATTGTTTCGTTTATTAATATGTTACGTATTCTTTCATCTTATCTCTAGAAACCACTCTTCTGAAAAATTACGTATCAATTATGTTACATTTCCTCCCCCTATTACTCGATCGTACACTACCAAACATTCCTGCGCGTTCCGAGTGTAGAACACAGGGCGGCTCAAGAAGCTTGAGTCGCCTGAAACTTCAGTAAAAGCGGTGACGTAGTTTTCAATTACGGGATGGGCTTACCAGCCTGAATCACACCCAGCACATCTTCTTTGGTGGGCTTACTACCGGCAAGCTAAGCAACAAGGCTTAAGAAGTGGGACTCAAACCTCGTGTATGTGTGGTTAGTGAGCATTTCGCCAGTGAACCAGTGACGAAGGACAGACTGATATACATTTAAATGGTGAATACACATTTATAAAATATACACAGAAGAGCACAAATTCGATGGAGCGATAAGGTCTACCTGTAGTAGGCTGTAACTTATAAGTCTTGCATGCCTTAGACTTATCATGTGTTCTAGTTCTCCGAAATTCTTTGTTGCTAATTCTGATCTCCAGTGAAGACACCTAGCTGTTGATAAAAATCTGCAGTCGTCTGACGGAAATGCTATTTGTGAGGCTTTGAACAAGTTCCTGACCCACATAGTAGAAGTGACTAACTGACTTAATATTGGTGTTCTTTATGCTGAGGCGGAGTGAAGAAGCGGATTTCCTAATTGTTGTTTGAGTGATGAATATCCGTCTTTTCTTTCTGTAGCTGAAACGATTCTGCCTAGATCAATGGAAAGAGTAACCTCGTTCAAATTACCACCACCATATACGATGGGTACCTGTTGTTGGTAGTGGTTATGCATTTTCATCACTTCTGTATTCCTTACATTTACTTGAAATCCTGTCATTCTGCCAGTCTCTTTTGTCAACTTGTCTGTTTTCACCTGTAGATCTCCCAGTTTGTGTGCGTGACATTAGACATAAGTCATCCGCGAAGATTAGATCTTCTGAAGTCTTTTTATCGATCCAACATACTCCTGTCTTCTCACAGCCAAAGCCCAGTCTCCCATATAATCCAGTACACCACAATAAGAAAAATGATCGATGATAGTAGACATCCTTGAATTACCCCTGTCTTCACTTTAAAGGCGGCCTTCACACAGTTCTCCGTCGTGAATCACTTCACCTGTGGCATCATAATACAGCTGTTGTACATTGTATGAATAATGCGCATCTCCATCCTTATTGTTGCCTTCATCCAAAGAAGTACGCCTCGGCTGGATGACAGCTGGCTTCCCGAAGACTTTCACCAGCCCGTCGCATCATTTCGTCTCTCCGAACCCTACGGAGAATAAGTTTATATTTGTGTCGTGTTCTGAAGTTTGTGTGGAGATCGCACTGATTTTCCAAGATAAAGTCACTAGCCCAAGCCACTCTCAACTTTCCCTCTTTTCCTGGGCTTAAAACAGTCCAGAAAACTTGTAAACTAGGCAAGCTTGAGAGGCACCTTAGTTAATTTTCATCCCCTGTAGACCGAAATTCACAAATCTCTCAGTTGACACAAATAATCAATAAAACCATGATACAAAGTAACAAACAAAAACAGAGATGACACACAGTTTCACTTACCCGAAGTAGCTTGTAACTTATAAGTCATACCTCCCGCCTGAGACTTATCATGCTCATCAACAGGATCACTATTATCTCCAGATAATTTCGGCTTTGTTTTGAACAGAACTGATTCAACTTGAAATAATTGCATTAGACGATCTAATAAACCATGAATGATTTCAAAACCAGAATTTTTATTATAATGAACAGCGCAAACACGACGATGATTTGAAGCGCCGACATCTGTAATGAGAAAAAACACAATATTTGCATGTATGTGTGTATAAAGTGCACAAATTGACAGAAAAGTCAAGCACTGTTGGAAAATCTAATCTGTATTTGTTACCAGTTCACTTGCTCCTGTGGAGTTGGGCGCATAGGTCGTGACAGCAGGATATTTTCTACATCCACTACTGACGAAAACCAACGAACATGGTTGTCGACAAGAGAACGCACACAAGTGAACAGCTCAATTCTAGAGCAAATTATTACTTCATTTACAGGCATATATATATATATATATATATGGCGCGTGACTACTCCGGATCCTAAGCAGCAATGACAGCTGGAGACAATTGGTGGGGTGATTCACAGTCGTTGTTCTCAATGGTGCAGATGCAATCACTCTTCCTGAGAGATCTATTATAATCAAATAAGACCCTACTGACTTTCCATTTTACTGTTTTTTCCTCACATTTTTGCTCACTAATGTTTTTTTTTTTAAATTTCTCAATTTCTCTTTTGTTTCTTCCTTTGTGTGATACGTGTAGAAAGAGTGTGTTTGTGGGAACTTGAAGTGGTGCTGCACTTCTGTGCAAAGTTCTCAGCTGGAGCAAATCAGTCAAATTTGGCGCGCAACGAAAAGCATTCCCAACAGATTATTGCAAACTTTCATCAACAGCTGTCTTCACTTCCTCTATACTGAACAAAAGATAGCCTGAAAGGATTGGCAATAAAGAAATCGGGTAACGAACAAAACAAGAACCTATCGACCAACATATATGTTGGAGGAAATGGAGAAAGACTGGAAATACGCAAGCGTGTCCTCAAGTGACACTCAAGTAGGAAATTCCCGACCGATGGCTGCTACCTTGATGAGGTGATCGAGCTCGCACATCGCAATGACCCAACAAGCTACACTCGCTGGAAATATTGTTCCTGCAGGTCCTACCATGCCAGAAAGGTTGTTAGGATAGCGATTGGACTAAAAGCATTTACCGGCTTAGTGTAACATTTTGTAAAATATGCTGGGGGTCTGTGGGCGAAGTCGTACTGCACGGGAACAGGAATGTAACAGCAGTAGGGTGTTTCCTTAATATGACAAGCATGTCAGCTATGCTGTCTCTCCACTCTAGACAGGGGTAATTAGAACAGGTCAACCTCAAAGGTTGTACATCCCGATTTACCCCACCAATGATGTTCCATAACTGGCGGCGAGTTAACTAGCACGGAACAAATCCCAGAAACCAGTTCATACAGGCGGTGTGTGACCGGCCTCAAGCAGTTGTCCATTGGGCTCTGCTGTCACGCAACACTAACCCTCTCCCTGTTTCAGGTGCCCGAAGAATCAATCAACTTCCACGGTGGTATGGACAGTCGGGAAGTAACGACTGCCCACACACTTCCAAAAGCACACGAAGCCTTCCTGAGCATCATTCTCCTTTACCCACATCACCATCATCATCTGAATTCCCTACTACAGTCAGTACTATTCTTCAGCCTAGTGAGTCATCTTCACTTCACTCTGTGACCACAAACAAAGATGAGAGCCATAGAAACACTCCCGACAGCCTCTTAAAGTCACGTTGCCAACTTCATATAGGAGCATTCAACGTTAGTACCCTCCGACAAATCGGACAACAGGCATCACTAGCAAGAACTCTGGCATCTCGAGTCATGTACGTATGTTGTGTTTCGGAGAAACGCATACAAGACCCGAGTATGGTCACTCACTTAACCCCTCCTGCCCTCAGGTAGTTTGTGAGAACTTGCAGGTGTAAGGATAGTATTGAGTGTTAGGGCAGAAAAATCACTTCTTGACTGGATTCCAGGAGATGGTCGTATGTGTGCAGTCCGTCTGAACGGGTCCGTTAGAAGAATGAAAGACGGCGTTACCCGTCGTTGTCTTTTTATAGTATCTTAAGCCCCAATAGACTGCAGTTCGGATGAACTAAAGGATGACTTCTATCTGAAACTGTTTAATTTGCTGTAAAAAGCAAAACGCTCAGATATAGTTGTTTTAACAAGCGACTTGAATGCCCAAGTAGGGAAGTTGTGCCAGACTGAGAACTAATTAGGTGGCACGTATGGAGTTCCATGCCGACGAACCGACAGCGGTGATCGTCTTCTACAGTTTTGCTCAGATAATCATCTGTTCCTAGTCAGCACTAATTTTAGGCACCTGGTGACCTCCATTATTAAATCAACGTTGGACTCAGATAGACCACATAGCGATAGGGTATCGTTGGCGAAAGTCAGTAAAAGACTGCCACTCCTTCTGGAACACATGCGTAGACTATGATCACGCACTGGTTCGCTCACGTTCATACTTACGACTAAACGGACATAAGAAATTGCTGGCAGCGAAACAGTTACGTCCCCAACAAGATCGAGACTCTGAGTCCCCATTTTAAGGAAGAAATGACGAAACGAATACCTGAGGTCGACAGAAGGAATTCTACTGAGGTAGCAAAATCAATCCTCTTTCTGGTAGTACCACAATTTGTATAATAAAAGTTGACTTTGGAAGACAACGAATATATGAATACAGATAGTTTCCCGAGGCCCGAGGAAGCCTCGTACAACATACACTTAGCTATAGACATAGCTATAAAGGCTGCTAATAAGCTAAAACCAAAAGTTAGTTAGAGCCAGTGGGTTTCTACCACCTCATCCGAACTGATTGACGCAAGAAGACTGATTCCGGTGAGCTCCGAATATGATGAAGAGCGAAAGCTACTCCAAAGCAAAACAACAAGAAGTCTTCGTAACGACGATGAACAGCGGTGGGAGACAAAATCGAAAGAGGTGGAAAAGGCATCCGTGATTGGTAACACCAGGCAACTATTTAGGCTGATCAGGGAAACTGGTGGTAAAAGGCAAATGATAAGTGAAACAATCTCCGAGAAAAATGGCACCATATTTAGGTGTCGAGGTAGACGACTAGAACGTTAGAAAGAGTACTTTGAAGTGCAATCTAATTGGCTTACAGCCAAGCTCAACCTTCTCAACGTCCAATACTTCCACGAATGGGAAATAGACACAAGTCCTCCGTCCCTAACTGAAGTTACTAAGGCTGTCTCTAGTCTGAATGATGCAGAGCTGCGGGACCCAATGGAATGACTCCAGAGGTACCTAAGCACAGTGGAGACAGTTTCCTGTCTGCGTTAACTAAGGTACCACGCAGCGTCAGGTTTGGGGTAAGTCATTGATTATCCCCATATACAAGCTTGGTTAATATGGTATATAAAGTCCTAAGCTCAATAAACATGCGTACACTAAGCGTTCCACGGGGGAAACAAACACGAGAGAACCAGGAAGAGGGTGTATTGATCATATCTTCACCATTCGACAGATTCTGGAACATAGGTATACTTACCGATGTCCGATAATCATCATATTTCTTGACCTAAAGGCGGCATTCGATTCTGTCGACCGAGAGGTTCTCTAGCGATGCTTGGTTGTAAAGGGAATGCCGAGAAAATACATTGCACTGATCAAGGCACTCACTCCACTCTAACCCACGCAGCCAGGTGAGAGAATGCGATGAGTTGCCATCTGAAGTGGTGACAACCAGTGCTGTCCGTCGGGGATGCCCACCATCTCCATTTCTATTTAAGTTCATCATAGATGTACTAATGGAAGTAACCACAACTCACTTCAGAGACTCACGGATTGACTTGTTATCAGGGAATAGTAGTCTCGTTCATTTGGAATGTACAGATGATATAGTCCTCCCTCCTAGGGGAGGAAGACGCTGACAAAATGCAGAGTCTTCTGAACACCTTGAGCTGCAATCTAAGAATGTTTGGCATGCGATTCGCTCTCACTAAATGTTAGATGATGTTACAGGACTGGGCTACATTGACTGCCAGCTTTGAAATAGGAAGTGAAGTGGTAGAGCACGTTGACCACTTCACTTATTTGGGAAGTTGCATCAGCTGACGCAAACGGGTTAATCGCTCACAAAATCTCAGCACGGATATAGAGGGCTAGTTTCGCATATGCCAGTTTACGCCGTCTCTGGCGTAGACGTGATATCCGACTATCGACCAAAGGGCGTGTGTACTGCTCATCAGTTCGCTCCGTCCTCCTTTATGGCTGTGAGACCTGGCCATTGAGAGTGGAAGACATGAAAAGATTAGCTGTCTTTGATCATAGGTGTCTGCGTTCTATCTCCCGTGTGAAGTGGTATAATAAGGTGAGCAGTATTGAGGTTAGGCGTCGAGTGCTAGGTAAGGAGGGGAAGTCAGTCGAAGAGGCTGTGAAATTACATCGACTGAGATGGTTAGGACCTGTGCTACGTATGCCTAGTCATCGCCTTCCTCGATGAGCATTGTTAGCTGACATTGGGTCGCGCTGGAAAACAGCCAGTGGTGATCAAACCGAAACATGGCACCAGTCAATGAAATCTACAACAGTTAGTCTAAGACACGTAGGAAGGTGTAGACTTCGTGGTTGAGGTCCTCGAGACGATAAAAATTAATGGCTGGGAACAACTGCTGATATGGCTCAAAATGGTTATCCAATGGCTGGCGAAGATGCATCCACTCCTTGTCTTATTATACTCAATAAAACTATGTTTTTTTTTCGTTATTACTATTCCTTTGTCTCACATCCCTGTCCACTGTCTCTATTTTGCATCTCTTCTACTTTCCTCTCTTGCTTTGTGTGCTACATGGAATGTGGCGACTTGAACTGCTGCACACCAGTGTAAAGTTCAACGTTGAAAACAGACATGTGGTGAGAGCTGGCTGCTAGCCAAAGTTGGTAGACAGTAATTGACGTCAATGTTTATGTCCCCAATATTGGTGGTGAGAAAATGAGAAGAAAGGCTTTGCGTAAGCGGATACAATTGGCATATGGATGATCTGACACAGCCACAAAGAGATGCATGGTTAACTTTCTGTGAGAAACAACCAATCAAAAGACTGTATTTTCTACTAACAATAATCTACAATAATGTACATTAAAATCTATAAATATGTGTTGATTTTCCTTAATAAACGATCTGTTGCCTGGCCCTTGTCTTCTGTTGTTACAGACAGACAAGTAGGAAATTACGATTTGAGCGTGGATCCGAGAATAAAATGGAGGAAGGGCAAGTTTGTGGGTAGTTTTGGAGCCAGTTTAAGAAAAACTACAGAAGACAGGATGAGATGGCAAAATGAATAACTGTACAGCTTTGAAGTGTGAAACTACGAAAATCTTTCTTTTGCTTAAATGACTTACGTGTGCTTAAGTTTGATCACGGATTGATATCAGTTAGAAAACAATTAAAGACCGATACTACAGTACTGGACCTTATAGGTAGTACACATCCACACCAGCCGGGTTCAAACCACCTAAAACTCTCAGACTACAAGGTCAGCTCGTAGAACATTCAGCCACTGGGAGCTGGTGAATGGTCAGCCCATGAATTCCAAATTCTACCAATTCGTGATTAAATTTGAAACATATCAAATCCCTGAAAATTATGTGTTCTTAATTCAAAATCATATTGGGAATATTTTTAAATACCGATAAAGAGATTCCACTGAGCTATGCTCTTGCTTACCTTTCAATGGATCTTTCAAGACGACATCCTGGACTTCAAACAATTTCAGAGGGAGTGGTAAACTTCTGTTGCTGGCCAAAGTGTGCAATAATCCTGGCAACAGACTTGTTCGAACTACCTATGCACATATATATGAAGAAAGAAATGTTCGACAAGGTATTACGGTCATAATAAAATAACGTATTCTAGATTATCACAAAGTTAATGTTAGTATGATTATTCCCTTCCCGGTTGCCGTAGAAGTTGATTTTTTTTTAGGATACACCTGAACCGGAAAGAGGCATGAGCGTTTTATGACTGAAGAGCTCAGAGAACGACTGTTTGAGGCCTCATCACACACATATCCTGTGTTTGTGATGGCTTTCCAAATTAGTTTCCATAATTAAATCTTACCATCACTGAGTACGGACTGTGACAGGATAAATCGAGATGTACAATATTCGATGTCGACCATTCCTATTGTCTCACATGAGCAGGGATATGACACGAGTTACTAACAAGCGGTCCGATGAAAAAACCTTACTGTCATTCTACTCCTATTGCCTAGTAGTGCGACTTTACCATCAAAAATTCCAACATAATGTGGACGACTCACACTACAATGAGAACTGTTTTTGGTCGAGTCGTTATCCAAATAAGCATTTTTCGCACAGTACGTTCCAGTCAGTGTACTCGTTGGCCGTCATCAGGATGTGCAAACCTAGGCATCACTAACTCACTGACTGCTCGACTTTCAACATAGAACTATGATGCACAGCATCACTTCAAAATGCCACACATTCAATGTAGCGCAAACACAGGTAGAGGAAAGTGATTCAAAAGAAAGAAAGAATATTAACATAGAAAAACATGAGGGTTTAGTGGAAGTAGGAGACTACCGTGTAGAGTAAATCTGTATCTGTGGCATTTAGAACAAAGATTTTGAGCCGTAACACCAATAATCTCCAGACACATCAACTTTCAGAGACTTCATCGACTGACTCCAGGTTTCACTTTGATCGCCAATAACCATTTGTGATTTAATGTGCTCTAGATTACCACAGATGGAATCTAGAATGCCAATGGAAGTGTATCTGTGGGCGGTTACTATATCCCGACTACCGTCTACATATTGTGGAAGTTGATTTCTTTACGAATTACACTCAAGACGGCAACAACCCTGGTATTACATGACCAGAGGGGCCCAGAGGACAACTGTTTAAGGTAAGTCGGACACACACAGACACACGTCCTGCGTTTGGAGTTGTGTCCTTATGAAAGTTATACCACCGACTATGTGCCACCACAAAATACCTTGGCTAAAGCCCTATGTTCCATTCGGAACTCCAAAGGTGAACACAGAGAAGACCATCTGTCAGAAGATAGAACAGAGGAGCTACCTAAAAAAGAGATATAATAGCACAGAATGAAATACAGAGATGTGTCCCCTGGCTGTGAAGCCCTGTGCCTTACAACAAGAATATCGTCAACATATTCCCTCTTCTCCTCCTATTACGAAAGAAAAAAATGAGAAGACAAAGAGTCATCGATAATAACTTACTTGAAAATCAAGCGTTTTTGGATTCGATATATGCACAGCTGGTACCTCCTCTAATTTATATCGTAATTTACTGCTGATATCTTCACGAGAACACTGTAACAAAAACACAGAAAGGGAAGTAGCCATAATAATATTAATGTTAATTAAGCAATTCAATGTGAGGTATCAATGTCAAGTAAATTCTGACTATCAGCCTGTCTATAGACAAACCTAACCACAATCGTCATACGAAGATGATCAACTTACGTCATCTCCAGTGTAGACAGCTATGGATCAAACGATGCGTGTGTACACAGCTTAACAGTGCAGAGAAGCAGCAGTAGTCTCTGTCGTTCTGTATGTCTGTGGCTGTAAGTAAGACATCACCACCATTGAAAGTGGAAGATATGATGAAAATGCTCTCTTTAAATACAGCAGACATTTGCATTCTGTCTCACGTGTTAAGTGGTATTATGTAGCAAGCAATATTGGGGTTAGTAGAGTGTTAGGTGAGGAGGGAGAAAGTCAATCGAGAAGTTTGTGAAGCTGCATAGACTGAGATATCAACGATAAGAGTTGCCCATGACAAGTTATCGCCTTCCTCACTCAACGAGCAATGTTAGCCAAAATTGGATTAGTCCATGAAGTCACTGACAATCGGTTTGAGTCAGTCACGTAGGGAGGTATGCGATGCCTGGCTATGAACCACAGGATGATGCTAAGGGATTGATCAATGGCTGGAGACTAGTTGCCACATGGCTAAAAATCGTCGTTTTCAATGGTACAGATGCAGACTCCCTCTTTGTGTGATCCTTTCATTTTCCCAAGTCACTATTGTTTCTCCCTCAAATGTGTTTATTATAATCGTTTCGAATCTTGTGCGTTCTATTTCCCGAGTGTTAAGTGGCATAAGATGATGCGTAACAACGACCTCAGGTATTAGGAAAACAAAAAGTCAATCGCTGAGATTGCGAAACTATGCAATGATTAAGATGAAAATGACATGTGTTATGCATGTCCAGCCGTCGCTTTCCTCAAACGCCTATGTTAACGGACATAGGATTGGTGACTGCTTGATTGGTTTCAACATAGAACTCTGCACAGAAGTGCAGCACTATGCTTTCAAATTACTCAGACAGAGGGTAACGAAAGCCACCTCCTGTTTAACGAGTATTAGTTATTATCTGGAGACGTAGGTAGGTACATAATTATCATCATGATAATGATAATAACAATAAACTAGAAATTATCTTTGAACACAAAACAGAGCCGATAGGTATTTCGGTCGCGTTCTATTCACGTCTCTCTAAAATGTGTGTGAGCGAACACACTACCTAGAGCATGCCTGCAAAAAGGCAGAAATGCTGACTCACACTCAGGAGAAGCTCTAAAATTGGGCACCTCGTCAGGACAAATGTCACACAACATCTCATCTCAACTGTGACTCACCATCCATTACTCAGAGTCATTCACAAAATGAACACAAATATACCAAAGACGCCTTTACACTGCAGAAGTCCTCCCCGTAGGGGTATCGAGGAGGCAGACCTATGTATGTGTTCAAAAGAAGCGGAATTTAAAATGGATTTACTTCTGTTTGACTATTCAGTCTTTAGATTTTAGGATTTCTGCTGATTTCAGATCAGTTTAATTTCAAATCCTAGATTTTTGTCACAAACCAACGGGATCAGTTAGAGAGATCATTGAAAAACAGCAGGCAGTACTGAACAGCTAGTCCTGTTCCGCCTTCCTATTTTCGCTACTCTTCATTAGTGCGCGACCAACGAGCCCATACCTACTCCTCGAGGGATCGAACCACTCCGCAGCTTCAGATTATTTCTTTTTCCACCAATCTTTATACTTTTTCATTTTCGGTAATAAAATCTATTCCAATTTGTTTTTCTTAGCACATCATCCGCGTTTACATGCCTGTCTTCGTTTAACAAAAAAACTATTTTACATATTGCGCAACTATTTTCCAGTCCTTTGTACGTTTATTTCTATTCACCTTGTGATCTGTAGATGCATTGACACCTCCTGACTTTCAGTTCAATATCAAATTTAAACTTTATTATCAACTTTAATCCTTTCACTGTTACTCTGTTGAATTAAATGATAATTTCATACACTTATTTACACCTTTTATTAATTTGAATAAAGTAAGAACAATATTGATTTGTGCAGGCATAATAAGATTGTACCATTGTAACAACAGAAGACAAGGGCCAGGCAACAGAACGTTTATTACGGAAAATCAACACGTATTTATAGATTTTGGTGTACATTATTGTAGGTTAATGTTGGTAGAAAATACAGTCTGTTGATTGGTTGTTTCTCACAAAAAGTTAACCTTGCATCTCTTGTGGCTGTGTCAGTTCATCTATATGTTAACTGTATCCACCTGTCCATCTTGACCTTGACCTCAATTACTATCAACCAATTTGGCTAGCAACCATCTCTCACCACAACATGACTAATATTTATACATAGACATTGACCTCAATTACTGTCAACCAATTTGGCTAGCAACCATCTCTCACCACACCATTATTGTTTATTTCGTCTCAGCACTGAGTACAGGCTACAAAAATGAATTAACATTATGCACAGAACAATTTCTAACATACTTGCAATGGCTACATAATGTCAGTTGACACCAAGAGTCAGCTTGTTGGATAACATGCCCACTTTGGTCAAACCAAAGGTTGACACATAATCCTTCTCAAGTTAACAATCAAATTTAAGTGTATCTGCGGTAGCAGTTACATTGAAAGAACAGGAGGAAGAAGGCAACCTTAGATTTTCTGAACAATGTACCAAAAGGCCTATGTCTCAAGGGAACAAACACTTTAGCGATAGTGCCACTGACAGACATCTTATCATCAAGGGTCATTTGGTGGACATGACGCAATCCTTTAAAACTACCAAAAGACAAAACAAAATAGTTCAGTTCTTCTCAAGTTTGCTGAAGCAATCTCTATTAATCTCCTGATAGCCAACTAATGTGGTCAAAAATAAGCGGTTAACAGTCTCTTTTTGTCCTGCGTCCTGGTAACTGGATGTCTTTACTCTCTATCTCCTTCATTTGATTAGGTAATCTTTGGCTTTAGAATGTCCCCCTCTCATTGCTACAGTATGATTCTGCTTGTCTCTAGTTCCCATGATTTCGGTTGAACTCAACACATTGTTACTCTCAATTTATTGGTTTATTATCATCTTATTCACTTCTTGTCTTTGTTATGCAACTCTTTTGGCATTGTATTCAAGCATTTATTTTTTTTAAATAGAGTGGTGAGTGTCGAGAAAGGTGTTCAATTAATTTCTGGCAAAGCCACTACTGTTACCTTTCTACAACCATGCGGGAGGATAGTGTTCTTGACATTGACTCGAGTCGGACGACCAATATATACCGGACTCCACAAGAACAGATGTGTGCACACATATATAAGTGGTCATATGTCAGATCTCATCCTTTGGGGCTTCTATTGTAGACCAGTAGAGGACTGATTGGAGAGGAAAACTACTCTCAGTG
Source organism: Trichobilharzia szidati (assembly GCA_944472155.2). Taxonomy (NCBI): domain Eukaryota; kingdom Metazoa; phylum Platyhelminthes; class Trematoda; order Strigeidida; family Schistosomatidae; genus Trichobilharzia; species Trichobilharzia szidati. The sequence goes on along the minus strand of OX235279.1, from coordinate 158,014,881 downwards.
TTGCAGCGAAGAAAGTTCTTCTTAAAGAAGAACGCGGAATGCACCTCTGAAGAACATCAACCGGTAAATAGGCAGTCACTTTTGAAGTTCAGGTCCGTGTAAAACTTTCTTCAATCTGGCTGGCATAAACGACGTCACTAGTCTTTAAACTTTCGGTTTGATATTTTTTCATGAAGATTTTTTTTTCAAAAAGTGTAATTCTTCTTCATCCAGAGCATTAAGGCTGCAGATGACATGTCGGACAGACGCTAGTAACAAAAGACTTAATTACCTTCTTATCTACATCCAACTGGAATCGCCAGCTTGAGAAACTTGTCAGCCGACTGTGTCTTCCACGTAAAATTCATACTGATGAACCTCCTTAATAAAGCTGCATCAGTACTTCTTGTCAGTTCAACATCAAGAAACAAAATTTTAGACTTATTCTCTACTACTATTTCAAAAGTAAGCATAATTTTAAGAGATGATAATTGTTGAAAATATATTTTTTTGCAACAAATGAAATTAAGATAATAACTATCATCACAGATAATCACAGACCAAAGCATACAATTGAAAATTATCAATAGGTGAATTAAGTGAACACCATTCGCTATATTCTGACATGAAACAATCTGCTAGCAACGGACCCAGAGGAGATCCCAGTGAGTAGTAGTGTTCATAGAGAGATTCAAGCGCACCGCCAATCGTTTCAAACGTAAATAACTCTGGGTCACAACAGTCACTTCTTTTGTAGCGAGTATCATTTATTATTTAGGCGATGGCATTGAGCGGGTTACGTCATCTCTGGTGTAAACGTGATTAATATCCAACTGGCTGTCGATTAAACGAGGCGTTTACTGCACAACAGCCGTTCGCTCCGTCCTCCTTCATAGCTGTGAGTGACACATAGCCACTGAGAGTATAAGATATGAAACACCTGGCTAGCTGTCTTTGATCATAGGTGTGTCTGCATTCTATCTCCCGCGTTAAGTGTATGAAATCAGTTCATGAAATCTTTGATAGTTCGTTTGAGCTATTCGCCTAAGGAGTTCTCGACTGCCTGATTGGTTTAGGACCTCGGGAGAGGAATACTCGTAGCGTGGAGAACATATGGAACACCTGCGTCCAACTCACTGAATACAAACAAAACAACTAATTTCAATATAAGTTTCGTTAGAATAACCACCACATCAGTTAGTGAGAATCATTGAAGTTATTTTCAACCTATTTTCTAATTTTCTAAATTGTTGTCTTCCAATTATCGATCTTCATCTCGGTAGGTGGTAGGCGGCGCATTTATGAAGTGACAGCGACTCGATCAAAACCGATTCAGAAATCACGTATTTGTTGCCTACTTTAACGAATTCAAACGTTTTTCGAAGAGACTATCTTGGAATTCGTTCAATAACATGGTTGTAAGATAGTTGTCCTAGCCATTCCACGATTGGAAGACAAAGAAGATGCAGACATCTGTGTCTCGGATCACTCGAATGGTTGTCTCTGTTTACGAGTTTCTCGATAATCATGGTATTATTGAACTGCTTGGTCAAGTCTTTCCATAGACATCTTCGCAGGTAAGTTGATTTTTTTTAGCCTTCTCAATATCTCAGTGAATTGCTCATTTGTGTTCTTCATATTACGAACTGTCAAATTTGAATTCCGATGTAAGTGTGGTTGACTGACTATGAGCAATTTTTCCCGCATTACCTGAAAATTCTTGGTAGTTTGATCGCTGATGGGATTGTACGCGGTGGGTAACGATGAAGAGTCCCCAACTAGGACGAAACAGCTGTCCACGTGCAATCTTTGCTATTAGTTTCATCTAATTGACACCAGTCTAGTGATATCAAACTTAAATTAACTTATGACAAAAAGAGACTTACCAGTGAGAAACTTAACGCCTCAGTAAATCCCATTTGCGCTATTTCAGCACGAACCAAATCAGATAAGTGATTCAATTCTTGATTTCCTGCTAAACAATACGTCAGTGGTAAACTCTCTGGTATATTATCATAACCGTAAGCAACGCCAACATCTTCAGCAATATCACATGCATGTAGGATGTCATGTCGAGTTGGTGGTATCCGGACAGATATTAAACCAGATGACGGTGGTGATACAGCTGCAGAAAAAAATAAGTGATGAAAAGAAAGAATTCATAAGAACAAGATTTGAAAGGTTTTCAACTTCACAAACACCCAAGAAGTCCGAACGCCAACATCAATGACTCTGGGTGGGGGAATTGCGTTTAAAACAAGTAATTTTGGGGGAGCCTAACCCAATCCCATAACACTAATATCTATGTCAAACCTAACCCCAATTTATTCTAACTAACCAACTCGCTAATTACGTAAACCTAAACATAACCTTATTACATTATGGGTGTCAAGATATGCGCTACACAACGACAATAAAACAACAATATCTAAAGAAAGTAGGAAGAGCATGAATGAGGGACGTCATAAGGAAGGCAAGCAAGCAAGCATACTTGTCAAAATCACCCAAGATTTATCATCACCTTATGTTATTTTCATAGAGAGGAAGAAAAGAAGGCAACTGCAGCACGCTCACCATTCCATCGCGATTCTTAACCATATCGGATAACAATTTCAAGCCACTGATTCAACCAGGATGTCGTGGTGTACCAACTGATGCTAACTAACCTAACAAAAAACCCTTCATCCCGCGATGCTACATCTTAGGCTGACCACCACCTCTCCTCTCTTCCCATCCAGTCCTACGGATAGTGAATAACGACTGGTACGAAAGCCTGTGGGATGGTATTCGCAGCACATGAACGAGCTACTGAAGTTGGTGCTTCCAGATGAAGACCCCTCCCCGACGTGTCCAAATAGAATTACTTACACGATGATGGTATCACGGGACGCAAGCAACACTTCTATGGTGGCAGTGACGACAGAACACGCAGAGTCACCGGACGTCCCCAGCTTAGAGAGGTCAGGTTTCACTATCACAGACCAAGAGCGCACACACCAAGGTATTGTAAACACGACCTTTGACAACTAGGCTGAGATATTACTATTTTAACTTCGAATGCGCCATATCCACTAAAATAAAATCATTCGGAATAGAAAGGTATCAAACCAACACAATCACGTCATCTAGTACTATGTGCTGACCGATTGCTTTCAATATAAAACCATTTCAGCTTGCCAAAATCCCTCGATGTTGCACACAAAGGAAGAAAAAACAGAAAAAAAATATCTGAGTTAACTATAATAAACAGAAATATGAGGGAATAAGAATAGTAACATAGAAAAAAGATGAGGCTTTAATGGATATGAGAGATCATAGCGAGTAAATACATTTGCGCCACTGAGAACAACTTCGAGCCATATCACCGATTACCTCCAAACTGGTAGGAGACAATCTACACCCCCATACATTGCTGGCACAAACGAACTATCAAAACTTTCATGGACTGATTTCATATTTTGCTTTGAACACCAATAACTAGCTAGCTAGCTAACTAACTCTCTCCCAAAATGTTACTATGTCACCAGCTAACATTTTACGTCAACAAAGGTGACGCCTTGGTGTGCATGCGTAACACGTGTTGTCCTAACCATCTGCTCAATCGATTCACCTGTTTCACGACCTCATCGCCATTGACTTTCTCTACTCCTCACCTAACACCCGATGCCTAACCAACCTCAATATATTCACCTTATCATACTACTTAACACGCGAGATAGAATGCAGACACACCTATGATCAAAGACAGCTAGCCAGGTGTTTCATATCTTATACTCTCAGTGGCTATGTGTCACTCACAGCTATGAAGGAGGACGGAGCGAACGGCTGTTGTGCAATAAACGCCTCGTTTAATCGACAGCCAGTTGGATATGAATCACGTTTACACCAGAGATGACGTAGACTGAGAGAACCATCCAACAGCAAAAGAAGACAAGATCAAAACACAATCTATAAAAAATGAATTGTAAGAACCGTGATAATTACTGTTATATTGGTCAGTGGTCATCCGCTATCAGAATCGGATCCTAAGAACATAAACTCGCTAGCTAGCTGGCTGTCACACGTGACATGTATTCCTCCTTTGATATGAATATGCATGTGTAGATAAATATTATGGAAACCAACAATGTGACTGGGGAAAATGTAGGAACTTCCTTATACAGTGAAAAGACTAAAACAAATGTCAGAGGAATTTCTAGAAGCTTTATTTGTTACTCAGATGGATGAGTCGGCAATCAAATAGACTCACATTATTCATTTCCTTTACGTTCAAGCTCTAGTATTTATTCTTACGGGATGGGGTTGCCAGCCTTATGCCCGACTTTCCCTCTTTACCAGCCTTATAACTGGCTAACTGAGGTGAAGGAGTGCGTCGGTTGGGTATCGAACCCCGAAACACCTGCGTTGTTGGCGAGCATTCTACCGCTGTGCCATTAACCCACTAACAGACAAACTTCAAGATAGATCAAATGTGACGAAAAAGGGTCAAGTTGCAAGTTAATAAAAATGATCAATACTAATGTAAATTAAACGACTAATCACGACAACAAAGATTGTCAGTAGATACCAAGTTGTATCATTCATAGAAAGGAAATTCAAATATGTTCACACTTCACGCAATGAGTATGACGTATGCTCAGCTATCCAAAACGTGGCATCAGTACATGAAGTCATCGGCAACTGCTTTCAGCCAACCAGCACACATTGTAACAGCAAAATGCAAGACACAGAATTATTACTATTATTATTCCCTTGCGCTCCGAGTGGAACATGCGGCTTCAACTACACATCTCTACTTTGTTCTGTTTTCTTTCGTCCTCTTCATCTGAGTCCACGATTAACCTAACTCTCTCAACTCTTCCTCACACGATCTACTCCATATCACCCTAGGACAACCCACAGGTCGCTTCACATTTGGATTCCACCAGAGGACCTGGCAAGCGATGTCATTCGGCGGCCTCCTCAACGTATGTCCTATCCTTCTCCGCTTTCTTCTAAATATATGTTAAGCGATCGGCTGTCGGTTTGTTCCCATAGTTTCTTGTTGCTTATTCTTTCTGGTCATTTGTTCTTCAGTATGAACCGGAGGCAGCTGTTGATGAAAGTCTGAAACCTGTTGGAAATCCTTTTCATGACACATTGGCCAAGTTTATTACCCTTATAGAAGAACCTACTTCACATTGGTGTTGAAAATCCGAATCTTGTTCCTTATGCTGAATGCGGAAGATTTCCCAACTGGTCTCAGGTTGATGAAGGTGTATCGTGCCTTTCCAATTCTGACTTTGACATCTTCGTTCGTTCCACCTGTAGTTGAAACGATGATTCCTAGATAAGTGAAGGAGGCAACCTCTGTTAAATCTCTCCCATTGATGGTTGTTGTTGCTGTTGATTGGTTATTTTCATCACCTCCGTCGTCTCTGTGTTCACCTGCAGACCTGTTTCCGCTGCCTCTTCAGCCAGTTTGTTGACTTTCGCTTGCAAGTCTTCGAGTTTGTGTGACATTAGACATACATCATCTGCGAAATTCAGATCTTCTAGAGTCTTCTTATCAGTCATCCCGCGTATTCCTGATTCCTCGCCCCCGACAGTCTGACGCACAACCCAGTCCACTACAATTGCGAATATCATCGGTCATAATAGGCAGCCTTGTCTTACTCCTCTGTGCACTTCCAACTCCTCGCTGACTTTTCCGTTGTGGATCACTTGAAACCGTGGCATTGTCATATAGCTGTTGAATGAGGTTGACACGGAAGCCAAGGTATATTTTCAATTGATGAAAGCTATATATATATATATATATATATATATATATATATATTGGACAGCTGTTTCGTTGGACTAGTTTGGGACTGGCTTTTCAGCAGTATAGGTTTCTCAACGGTTCTCTGAAATGCCAGCTTGTGATCAAACATGTAACCAATCACATTCCCAGCTGCAAACAAATACTTGACAAATATATCATTCTACAGTTATTTACTTACCAGTAGATGATATATTTGAATCGATAGACTGATTCGGTGGGATAGATGTACATGTTAAACTCATACGATTCAACAGACTAGTCACTTCAGCTTCTGTGAACTTTGTACCCAATTGACGATTTATGTAGTCGATACTGACAACTTCATCACGATAATCTAAACGCTAAAAATATAAGGCAATAAGTGGGAAATTAAAATAAAGGAAACTTTGAGGGGTGAGTTCTCACCCAATGAACAACGTGACTGACGTAGTCAGAGATCACACCACGCTGCTGTAAACATGGCGAGAAATATTGAGGTTAAGCATAAAGTACTAGGTGGGGAATGGGAAAGTCAATCGACAGGACTTTCAAGCTTTGCGTCGATTCAAATGTTTAAAACATTTAGTGTGTATACAGAGTCACTGCCTTCTTTGACAAGCAAAGTTAGTTGACACAGGGTTGGTTAAACCAAAACCTAACATCTATCCATGAGTCATGTTTGGAGGCGTAGATCGTCTGGCTAAGTAGGAGTCCTTAGGAGACTAAGAGCCAATGATTAGACACTATAGGTATGGTGTAGCACAAAATCTTAGTTCTCAATGGCACCGATGCATTCACCCTCTGTGTAATCACCCACATTCATTAAGTACTCATGTGTTTTCCATGTTAGTATTCTTTCTCCTCACTGCAGTTCTTTTGAATTTCTTTTTTCTCCCTTCTCTCCACCTTTGTGTGGTACATGAAGTGTGGCAACTTGAAGTGCTGCTGTAATACTGTCTGAAGTTCTACGCTGAAACTCAGTCACCATTATGTTGGAAACACAGATTCTTGTTTGGTCGCCAAAGTTTTAACGACAACAGGACTGAATAGAAACACTGGGTGTTGACAGTTTTAAGCATGTACCTAGTACACTTACCAACCGCTCCTAAACCCGGAAAAGAGGGGAGTTTGTGTGCTGTGGGTTAGCAGTCCCATTCCTCTCCCGCCTATTTCTACAGAAAATTTAGATAACAAGAAAAAGTAGGCTTATTCCTCACTCGTTCAGTTCAAAGACCAATGACGCCGACTAGAAGGCCAATGCATCGATAAGTCTTCTTTGAATGGAAGGAAAAGTAAGCATTGGAGCATGGGGAATGATCGCATAGTGCTTGAGGCTACCAAGGCTGCATCTGTGCATTTTGAATCCAAAAATGCTAGCGGTTACCCCTCGCCCCTCCATCAGCCATCAAATGACATCACCTTAATCCCTTAGACATTATCGAAGGAAGAAGCGAAACCAACATACCAAAACACAGATACAGCACAATTTGTTCCAATGAGAAGAATCAATTTAGCTCATAATATAAACGATCCCAACAAGTTCATGATATCCTTTGATGTAACCTCTCTATTCACAAGGATTCCAATTCATAAAAATGTCAATGTTATGTGCCAGTGTTCCGATTTGCTCCATTTGCCTGTGGAGGAATTTACACACCCACTACGAATGTGCACCATAGATGAACAATTTCAATTTGATGATAACCTCTATAGGTCAAATAGACACTGTAGCTATGGGCAGTCCACAAGGCCCCGCACTAGCAGACATCTTCATGTCTAATCTTGGGAGAACAAGGCTGAAAAGGGCGATCGATAAGACAATCTCTAATTGTTGATATGTCGATGACACCTTCATGTTACGTGATAGTGAAAATCACGCATCTCATCGACTTCAACTGTTCAAAGACGTGCATGAGAATATTGACTTCACAACGGCACAAGAGACTGATGGAAAGTCGGTCGGTCGGTCGGTTTTCGACATAGAACTTTGCACAAATGTGCGGCAGTTCAAGTCGCCACACTCCGTGTAGCACACGAAGCAAGAGAAGAAAGTAGAAGAAATGCATAATATAGACAGTAAACGGAGGTGTGAGACAAAGGAATAGTAATAACGAAGAACAAAACAGTTTCATTGGAAATCATAAGTCACAAGGAGTGGATACATCTGCAACAGCCAATGAGAACGATTTTGAGCCATGTCACCAATCGTTTCCAACCATTGGTTTTTACCGTCCCGAGGACCCCAACCAGGAAGTCTACATCTTCCGACGTGGCTTAGACTAACTGTTGTGGATTTCATTGACTGGTGCCATGTTTTCGTTTGACCACCGCTAGCTCTTTTCAAGCCTGGCCCTATATCAGCTAACACTGGAAAGTTCTATTTCCTTGATACTGTCATACGAAGATAGGAGTTTGCAAAGATCCATTCGCCGAAAATCCACGTAGAATGGACTATACTTAGATTTCAATAATTTAGTCCAATCACCTACAAACGAGCATTGGTCAGAAACCACTTTACGGAGCAAAACGAATATGCTCCACAGAAATACTGGAAGAAATAAACATTGAGAAAGTTTTGAAAAATAACAGTTATCCTCCAAAATTCACTAAAAAATATGAAAGATCTGAAAATCGAAAGGTGAAACAAACCACAGTAAACAAGAAACCTATATCTTCATCCAGCTTGATTTTAAAAACGATAATAATGCAGGAATAATCAACAGAAGATTGAATACTTCTCTAACCAGAACCTAACCTGCAGTCAAATTGGTTCCCGTTTATCGAGCAAACTCTTTGGTTCAATCAATGGTTGACAGATACTCTTCCCATGTTAACCCTGATTGCGTATACAAATTTACGTGTATCTTCGGGAGCAGTTACATTGGGAGAACTGAAAGAAGGGCATATCTCAGATTCCCTGAACATGTACTGAAAAGTTTACGTTTCAGAGGAACAGATGTTTGCAACAGTGCTAATGCTAGACATCTTGTTGATACATGTTTATGCTGTGGACACCGTGAAATCCTTCAAGACTATTCATACACAAAATAACTCAACTTTCCTCGAATTTACCGAAGCAATCTCTATCAAACGTTTAAAGCCTGACTTATGTGTTCAGAAATATTCACCTATTAGTCTTTCTTCGCCTTGGTGACTTGACGTCTAATGTCTCCATCCGAATTGATTGCATAACCTTTTCTTTTCACCACCCCCACCTTCTTTTTGTTTCTATGACTTGAATTAAACTCACCACATTATTACTCATCATCAATTTCTCTCCTTTTGTGCAACGCAATTTTTAATGTGTATCCGACCATTAATTCTGCATGTGTTTGCCTTTTGTTTAAACCTTGACCTCCTCTTTGTATAAGTCATACAAGTGGAACTTCTCAAAATTGCTAAGTAACCTGTGAGTGTGTCACTGTTAACAAAAATCATGTTGAGCCATTACAAGTATAACCAAATTCTGTAAATACATTTACACTAATAAACAACTTTTAGGTTGTAAGCAATTGAAGAGAATCCAACAACGAAATAAACGATGGTTTCATATTATTCTACACAAACATTTGTTGTTTTTGCTTTGTTTGAATTTAACTTAAACAACAACAAAAATGACAGCTAATTAAACTAGCTAACAGCAAGCATCAATCACTATCCACGGGAGAAATCCGAAAGAAGAAGTCACTTCTTTCACTAATGTGACTTCGGCAGTTGGATGACACAGATAAGGATGCTAAAAAACAGCCACAATCAGCAAAGCAAGACAGACATTCATTACTCTGAAATCAGTGTGGAAATCTAGTGCACTCACACTCAGTATATAAGCAACTAGATCAGGATCTTCAACACTGATGTCAAACCAGTGATTTTAAAATGGTTCACCAAAAGCATTTCTCCAACAGGCTTCTGTAGACTTTCGATTAACAGCTCCTTTCGCTAGCTGAATACTGAAGATCAGATGGTCGGCCTGAAACGATCATCAACAAGGAATTCTTATAAAGAACAAACCGAGAACCACCAATTATCCAAGAATTATACCGAAAGAAATGGAGCACTATCTGAGAACATTGTTGGAGTAGCATCACACTCCCAAAAAGGCTGTTGAGTGGAACCCTAGTGGGAAACAACGAGTGATCAAGGTGACGTGGAGCAGATAGTGCTAGGCGGAGATGGGATGCCTTATGGGCAAGTGTGCAACCCACTAAAGAAAACTGTGGAGAAGAGGATGAAATGGAGATGTACTCCGACTGAAGCCCAATGTTCCACTAGGAACCCAGAGAAATAATAATGACACATTTATCAAAACTTACTGGGTATAGACATCGACTCCCATCATGTTGAATTACTTCTACTGGTTCAGCTCTACACAAAAACAAAAACACAAAATAAAGAAAAGAATTAGATCAATTTATGATTGTTCACATACACAACACTCAAGCCTGCCTGTTTACATTTAATTGAGTCTTCAAGTTTGAAGGTGTTGCTTATCGGCTTCTAACACTCAACTACCAGACAGTGCGGGTCACGGGTTCGAATCCCACTGCAACTAATTCCCTTCCCAAGTTAACGACACTCATATAATATGTGGGTGGATGGGTGACTCATATAACCTGGGACACGAAAAATCTCTTCTATCCAGGTAGCTGACTCGCTTTAAACTATAAACGTCAGCTAGGTAGCTAATAAATCTATAACATAGGTTAAACCATACCTCCCTCTGTAGTGATGGCTGGTTGCTAACCAAAATTGGTAGATAGTAATTTACGTCAATATTTACGTTCTCAATAGTGGTCGTGAGAAAAATATGAACAAAGACTGACTCAACAATCAATCACAGCACACTTTACATATGCAGATACAATTTGCAGATAGATAATCGGAACTTCAAGAAACGGCTACGAAGAGATGAAAGATTAACGTTCAGCGAGAAACCACCAATCAGAAGACTGTATTTGTTTGCTTACAATAATTTAAAATAATGTACATGAAAATATATAAATATGTGTTGATTTCCTAAATAAACGATCTGTTGCCTGGCCCTTGTCTTCTGTCTTCTTCTTCTATCACAAGACGAAGAAAGAGTAAACAGCCAGAAAGCTTTACATTACATTACCCAACCAATCTCCGAGTGGAACATAGGACTTCACAGCCCGGGGGGAGGACATCACTATTTCACCCTGTTTTCTAAAGTCCTTCCATTAGCTAACTTCATAACTGTCTGGTAAGTCTTCATTTTTCTTCCCCTCTTCTCACATGGTATCCTCTATGTTACCTGAGGATCTAGCCTCAACTTGTGGTAGTGTTTCCATTTAGGTTCAAAGTCGGGGGCCATACAGTTGTCATACAATTGTCTTTTGAGCGAATTTCCCAACCATGTTCATTTCTTGGTTGAACGATATAAGCGCCACCGCCAGCCAATCAATCCCATACCATGCTTCACCCTGACAATAGTGGGAGCCTCCTCATCTCATTAGTCAAAATGTCTCATCACGACTTTAATATATCCATCTTACAACCATACTAATGACCTCAGATTTGATATTCATTGAAATCAATAATAAGAAACTTCAATGATGAAAGTTGCAAGTTCGCTCACGGATTGAAAATCTCCAACAGGGTGTACTGGACAGCTGTTTCGTCAGCCTACTTCGGAACTCCTTAGGAGTACGGACTCACTAGGGACCGAGCCCAGGGCATTCAGGTTACGAAGCTACCTCGGCTCGCTATTCGCCCGGTGGAACGGAATTTAGTGATCCGTAAATTCTAACTTCTGCCGATTCACGACGTATAGCGCCACCACCAGCCAATGTGATCAAGTAGTCGGGTGGGAGGACAAATACTCGTCAGTGACACTAAGTTGTAGCCCTGGCGCTTAGAATAACGAATTAACAGAAGCTAGAAATCATGCAGTGGTCATTGAATCCCATCCCAGTGGGTGGCTCAATGGTCAACGAGCTTAATTTGTAACCTGAATGTACTGGGTTAGATCTCCAGAGGTAAGGTAATGGCTGCGTACTACTGAAGAGTTCCAAACAGTACTCCCTGTTATTCAATAGTTCCCTAGCTGATATCAGTCCCATGATCAAACTCGAGATGAACCAAATCCCTGTAAAAATTAAGATCTGAAAATAAAAGTTTCAGTTGAACCGGAAAAGGACTTACGTGAATGGTTTTTCACAATACTCTGAAAACATTGTAACCAATGTATCCAAAACAACAATAGCTTTGTGCAGATCGATTCCAGTGGCTTCAATAAAAATGTTCCGCGTTTTTGTTGTAATACGAGAATGTTCACCTGAAAGATAGTATAAAATAAGTTATACGTGTAAGAATAGAACTTGGCCACTGTGGAAGACTATAATTCAAAAATTTATTCTGATAAAGTCTCGCAGTGTTGTAATACAGTAATATTTACTGACGACCACATTTCGAGTACTCATAATCATATCATGACATTACTCAAAAAATTTTCTGACTTCTTTTGTATAATTCCGTTATTTCTCAATTCTTGATATGATTGGTAGTAATAATATTTCCTTATATGTGGTGCTGGTGATGAGTCATTCCTATTTTATGTGTTGGGTGCAGTAGATTCGATGAACAAAGATTCAGTAATCAACCTCTCTCTATCTGCATCTATTTATATTACTTTTTAGAATTGTAACTCTGTACCGACCTGTTGTGTGGTTGTGTGTTGATGCACGCAGTGCAATTGCGGGGTCAATCATTCTACACTTAGCTAAATCCTCATTTTTTGATAATCTAACTTCCCCCTATCTACTGGTTTGACCTATGTAGTTGACTTAACTCACAGTGATTGCAAGGTATTTCGTAAGTTGTCTAGTTGGATCAACCTGCAGAGGTTATCACTGAGTGAGTAATGCATTAACCTAAAATTTCAATGTAGGTGTTTCGTCACGAAACAGCAATGTCAACCAGATGGAACCATAAACGACCTGCTACGGCCGATGATGGGTGAATAGACAGTTAGGTTTCTCTCTCTCAAAATGGCCACACACACACACAATCATAGCCTCTGTTATCAAGAAAGTTGTCCTACTCACTGAGAACGTCTGGCGCTTACAACCAGACTGGTCGAGGACATGAAGGGTTACCTACACCTAGGAGCTGGAAAACCTTGACTGACTTCAAATCTACCTTATGGTGTGTGCGTGGGTACATGGGCTCCAGAACTTGAAAGAGTACAATGACGAATGAACTTGTTTTGGTCACCGCAAACCATGGGCATACAGACGCTCCAGCCTTTTGTAAATCAGACTTCCAGTAAACAGGCCTGAAAGTGACTCCTTAAGACAACCACCCCACCTGCTTCGGTTTGGGCATCCGGATAGGAAGCATCCAAGCCCTCACACAACCCATGAGACAACAATTTATGTAGCGCATCTCTTGGTGGTGACCATAATGCACCAAGTTTGTATTTTCCTAATAATAAAATAATAAGGTAAAATCACTAAAAATGGACAAAAGTTGGAACCTATTTGTCAATGGTCAGCTTTGTACACCATGAAAGACTCATTTCACTTTGCCGAAAGTGTGAACCACATGTATTCATAAGACTGAACTTTCTGTAAGCGCTATCTCACCCAGATAACAAATCAATCTCTAAGTTGCTAAAGTCGATTACAAGGCAGTAAGTCAAAAGATCTAAGAGAATGAATTGTCCAATTACCATTCAAATAAATGTTAAAAACGCAGTCAAACACACTGGATCACATGTAGGTTGCCAGGTGACATATTTTATCATTATTATTTTATTCTTTCACGTTCCAAGTGGAACATAAGGTGGTTTCAAGCTCCTTGAGCTTTGAAGTTTCAGTGACAGTGGTGTTCTTTTTTACGTAGTTTGGGGTCACTAGTCTCTTTACCGGGTTTACACTGCCAGGGCTAGGCAGCGAATTTTGCCAGTGCGCTGATGGCCGGCAATCCAACCTGAAACCAAGTCCTTGGTTGGCGAGTATTGTATCACTGAAATTTATCAAGCATTGACATTGTAGAAGTGAACAGAACAGCTCGCCCCCCTCCAAGAGAAACTAAGGGGCATCAAAAGAAACGCAAAAACCACTCACCGTTTATTATCGGCGGCATTGATAAGACGACATTAGAACTATCCACAATAACAGGATATTTCGGCTTATCTTGAATGAGTGGAAGATAGTGTTTCAAATGTGGATCAGTCTATACATAACAAACAAATAACAAGAACGATAATAATAAAAAATAGTAATAATAATAATAAAAATAATAGATTGTAACTAGTGTCATGTATTTAATTCTTGGTGTCTGTCTGAATTTTAGCAAATTCACATTTTCAAGAGTCGGTTTGGAGAGGAAATCTGATTTGTTTCTAGTCTGATATCACCAATAGACACGTCAGCTAGAGAACCATTTGAAAACCAACATAACTCGGAACTGGCTCTTTAACAGTACGCACCCACCACCAGGGTTCGAGCCAGCGACATTTCTGATTACAACATGAGCTCATAGACTTTCACAAAATGGCTCTTGGAAATTAATCTGATGCCCCAAAGTAGGCTGACAATACAACTTTCCAGTACCCCCTGCTAGTGGTTTTCAGTGCTTCTCTAACTGATATCGATCCCTTATCAAACTTGAAACAAATCAAAAACATTTCCCTAACAATTAACTCTCGAAAATCAATCTGAAGCTCGCTAGTAGTCGACTGGTTACAGGAGGACGAAGATACCTAGAGTGTTCAAGTGAGAACTTGTGAACAGTATGGGGTTCACTAAGTTGTCAAGAGTGATGAAACCGCGCAGCTACGCCTTTTTATGGCACGAGTACCAAGAAGTACGAAGTCTAGATGCAAGGCTTTCTGTCGACTGCTTCATCCTGGAAGTAATGACATGCACTTCATTAATCGATTAAAAAACAACTAATTTTTATGTTCCAACTTCAACTAAGGCACAAATGTGATACCTAATATTATTTGACTATTATTAATAGTATTCCCTTGGGTTCCAAGTGGAAGATAGGCTTTCACAGGCCAAGTACATCCCCATTTCATTACGGTTTCTACAGTCTTTAGCTGGCCCTATGATTGCCCATAAGCTTTTATCTCCTCTTCCTCACTACCCGATCTCCTCCATGTCACTCACAGACAAACGCCCAACCCATCGCTTACTTCCCACTCGGGAACCGATAGAGTGGCACGCGATTTCACTCAATGGTCCTATCAGAGTGCATCCAATCTATCTCCGTTCCCATCAGTATTTTCGTTGATTAAGCAATAGGTTTTTGATTGGTTTGCTACGCTGCCAGAGTGTTCATTATTGTTAATCCTCTCTAGCTGACCTACCCTATGATCTTCAATATCGAGGCACCGAAGGGACACCTGTTGATGAAAGCTTGCGGTGGCCTGTTGGAAATGGAAGCGCTGACTGACTAGATATTAGGCTTGAAAATCGGAATCTTGTTCCTTATGATGAGTGAGTGAAACAAGTTTCCACATTGATTTCAGCTCACAACACAAAGGCATACTGTGAATTATATGACACAAATTTTATAATCCACGAGTGCTGGTGTGGCTCATTTGGCTTATGCTTCCCTCGATGAGCGATAAGTTAGCTGGCATAGAGTCAGTTCGCAAAAGAGTTAGCTAGAGTGACTAAACCAAGACCTGACTTCAATCCATGTTGTCTTTTAACTAATGCTGCTTCGAGACGGACATGTAGGAAGGTGTAGACTGCATGGCTACCTGGGAAATTGTATAATTTCCCAGATCCATTAAGTCGCCATGTTTTTCTCCATGTTACCAGTTTTTCATGCTTAAATTTGCCCAGTAGCTTCACCTCTTTGTGTGCTTAATGAAATGTGGCAACTCGAACGGGTGCACTTCTGTGAAACGTTCCATGTTGAAATCCAGCCAATCAGTCATTCGTTGACATTAAGAACTCCACTTATAGCTAATAGATCCAGAGTTTGAGTCTCACTCCACCGGGTTCAACCTGAAGGGAGGGCAGTAAAAGTGGGTAGTATCATCGACCTCCACAAAAATAAGTGTACTTCATATAACCTGGCATATGAGATAACTGCTCCGGTGAATTTGAGTTCAAACAATGATCCCCAAGTTGACTGTCTGACTGACGGAGTTTCAACATAGAACCTTGCACAGAAGTTGAGCAACACTCTAATTTACTAAATTCAATGTAGCACATGGAGGTAGATAAAAGAAAGAAGAACAGGGATTCAAAAGAATTATAATAAGCATAAAAATATGACAGGAAGAGAGAATAGGAACATAGGAACACAGAAAGATTTAGTGGATCTGAGAAATCATACAATAACTGAAACTGCATCTGCATCATTGAGAACGAGAATTTTGAGTCATATCACGCCAAAGAGATCCCTACGCATAATGACAACTAATCAACAACGACAATTACACATCATACGCTTGTTTCCCCTTTAATAATTTATAACTAAAGCGAAAATAAATGCTTGTACAGAGTCCTTTTGAATAGAGAGGTTACATCATAGAAAGGACACCATAAACTTATTGGAAACGTTCGTGTTATAACAGGTTACTAACAGGACAACAAACAACATTGTACTGAAGTCAATTTATCGTAGAAAGTATAGGTCTCATGGAAATATCTTGTTTGTGTATTTTCGACAGGTCATAACATAACGATAAGACATAACAAACCTTCCTGCTGATTGCCTCCAACCATCTAATATCATCACAAACAATGTACACCGTGATGGCGAGTTACCTAGAATGATGGCCACATTACAACCTGACTGATAGAATTCAGTCTACACCAAAGAGAGGACTAGATGCATCACACTAGTTACTAGTGTCAAATCAAAACATAACATATCAGGCATTGTAATTTCTGTTATCGATCAATTTTACTCTAAAATAGCTCTCTCAATAAATTTCTCAATGAGCTTCTCAATCACATCAGTTCTGTGTTTGTTTGAAGTCTCCATTTTAGACTTCAATGGGTCGTTTGAAATGGATTTCATCTTCGTAGAATAGTCTGTCTCGTCCATCAACGCTACACCTGACTGACTGAATTCCAACAATGAACTTTGTGCAAAATTTGAGCACCACTTCAAGTTGCCACACTCCCTCAATGTATGACACAAAGGATGACAAAAGAGAGAAAAAATCATTCATAAGAACTGAAATAAGCAGAAAATTGAGAGGGTTAGAATAGTAACATGGAAAAACAATAGGGTTTCAATGGGTATGGAAAATCACAGAGAGTGAATGCATCTGAGCCATTGAGAGCGATTTTGAGCCATATCGCCAATTGCCACCAATTGTCATTGGTTCTTAGAATCCCAAGAACCACAAACCAGTCAACCACGTAATCTAAACATCCCTACGTGGTTCGCTCAAACTATCAAAGATCTCAAGGACTGATGAGAAGTTTTCGTTTGACCACCACTGCCTCTTTTCCAATCTAACCCTATGTCCGCTAACGCTGTCCACCAAGGAAGGCGATGGCTAGACACGTCAATCGATGCGGCTTCACAACCTCACCAAGTGAATTCCCCCACTACTAACCTAACACGGCGCCTTGCATCAGAGGTAGTGTGAAACCACTCCTGAGTCTTTATCGGATCTTAATATTACGATTATATTATGAAGTTTCCTTGAGACGATGAAGTGCTTTTTGGTTTTCTTCAGCCAGGATTTTCGACTGCATGCGGTTTGTGAAGTTAGATATTGGTTTCAGATGTCGACCAAGTTCAGACTTGAGCCAGACTGTTTTTTTATTTCATTTTAATTCAATTTTGATTTTCCCATTGATTGATTGAACCGAAGTGTTCGGCTTCTGTTGACATGTCGGCTCCTACCTAGTACGGACGCTTTGGCAAAGTCAGAGGATTAACTTGAAGTAATCTGGTGTGGATGGTGACTAGCGGTGAGTGGAATCCAGCATGCGCATTCCAACCTCCTATCTGGGACTGGATGTACTTACACCCCTCCAGTGAGTGAAGACGGTGTTTCCCCGACTGAGACTCAAACCCAGTGACAACCCATCGTTTCAAACTCCAAAGTGTTATGCATTAGACCATTTTGGTAATGGGCACCAGTAATCATCTGTTTTAATTCAATTTCGATTAACCCCTTAAGTGATTGGACTAAAAGTGTTCGGTCTCTGTTGGATACAAAGCCTTGGTATTTGAATTGATGGGTTATCACTGGGTTTGAGTCTTAGTTGGGGGAATATCGATACATTCAGCTGGCGAGTAGTTCCAAATAAGACGAAATATGCATCCTGGATTCCACACTGTTAGTCACCATCCCCACTGAATTACTTCAGGTTTCTTTCGTCTTTGTTCACTGGTATTAAGTTATTCCGTGGATAGAATGGATTCTCAACAATGTCACACAATAAAAACAACAACAAAACATTACAAAAACTTACAGAGAAAATTTGCATTAACTCAGTAGCATTATGTTCTTCCGTTTTATTCAATGCGACAAATCGGATGTCATTCGGTGGTTTGGCATCATAATAGAAAGGTGGTTTTATAGTGTCCAAGTCATGCGTTCCTATAGCTACCAGGGATCGTTTCCTAAAATAAAATAAGAGGTTGAAGAAAGAGAGAAACAAGAATACATGAACGACACTGTAAACATAAAAAACAGAAGAATAGTTACGCAGCTGAAAGTACGAGACATACACATATCTGATTTCGATAGAGCGAAAAGGTTGAGCGGAAAGAACATTCTCCTTCCACAACTTCCTCTTCATATGGCTTCTACACTTAGTTACATGAACACATCATATTTAACGAGTAATTGTTACTGACAAAGCTAGTCTAGTCTGCTACTCCTCTAGTTTTACCGGACAGTCCTAAGCCCAGGAGAAGAGGGATAGTTGGTTAAGAGGTAAGACTTACGATCCTATAACAGCAAATCAATTTAAGCGCTGCAGAAACTTCAAAGCACGACAAAAAAATATATGAAAAAATGAACTTATTCTTCTCTGGAGTCAGAGAGACGGAATGATGCCGCGCACTGGTGAAAGCCTTCGCGGGGCTAGCTGTTATCCAGCGAAGGCGTGTCTTCTTTCGACGAAGTAATTTGGAAATTACTGCAACACTATGGAGTGCAGTGAGCAAATCTTTATCAACTTCATTCAACGACACCTATATGACAATGCCATCTGTCAAGTGATCCACAACGGAATAATCAGTGAAGCCCATTTTGAAATGAAGACAGGAATTATACAAGGCTGACTACTATTACCGATGATACTCCTAATCGTTGACTGGATTATGCGGGAGACTGTGTATGGGAACAAGAAGATAGAAATACGTTGGACCAACAACAAGACTCTAGAAGATGTGAACTTCGCGTGGACTATTTATCTCATATCACATAAACACTCGAAGACTTAGAGGCGAAAACCAACAAGTTGGCAGAAGCAGCGAAGACATGACTGCAGGTGAACATAGAGAAACCCGACCGAAAGCTGCTACCTTGACGTGGTGGTCGGGCTTGAACACCGCAATGACCCAACAAGCTATACTGCCTGAGACTTATGTCGATTGAGGTCCTACCATGCCAGAAAGGTTGTTTGGATAGCGGTTAGACAAAAAGCAGCTACCCAATTCAATGCTATGACTCAAACAAAATCACAAAATATCATAATGGATCGGTCGGGGCCCGGATTAACAACAACAGCGCTTCCTGCTGCCGTATCACAGGGCAGAAGTGATAAATATGCTACTGAGACACACCAAATAAAAAAGAACAAACAAAAACAGGCCGCGTGTGACCGGTCTCAAGCAGTTGTCCCCTGGGCTCTGCGGTCACGCAACCAACTTCCACGGTGTGGGCAGCCGGGAAGTAAAAATCACCCTCACAATCCAAAATGCACGCGAAGCCTCTCTAATCCTCACTCATCTTTGTCTTCACCTTCACCTCTATTATCTTGCCTTCCTTCTACTGATGCAACTCCTCTACTTGATGGCTCTTCACTCTGTGTCCACAAAAAACGACAGAAGCCAAAAAACCACCACCGATAGTCTCCTAAAGCCACGCCACCAATTTCATATAGGATCATTTAATGTTAAGACACTTTGCCAAATAGGACAACAAGCATCACTAGCCAAGACTGGCATCCCGAGCCATTGATGTATGTTGTGTTTCAGAAACACGCATACAACACCCAAATGTGGTTATTCACCTAACCCTACCTGGCCAACAGCATGAATCTGCAAAATTCACCTTGAGGGTGTCAGGGGATGCCACAGCTAGCTCACGACGATTAGCTGGTGTAGGGATAGCTTTGAGTACTAGGGCAGAAAAGACATTACTTGACTGGATCCCGGTAGATAGCCGAATGTGTGCTGTCCGTCTGAACGGAACAGTAAAAAAGAGAAAGGACTGCACTACTCGCCGATGCCTTTTCGTAATCTCCGCCTACGCCCCCACTGACTGCAGTTCGGATGAAACGTAGGATGAGTTCTACCAAAAGCTGTCTAGTTTGCTGCGAAAGGCTAAACACTCAGATATAGTCGTTTTAGCTAGTGACTTTAATGCTCAAGTAGGGAAATTGTGTCAATCTGAGAAGAATGTCGGTGGCACATACGGAATTCCGTGCCAGCGAACCGACAACGGTGACCGTCTCCTACAGTTCTGTTCAGATAATCATTTGTATCTTGTAAGCACTAACTTCAAACACAAGGAGAGACACTGTTTGACCTGGCGACCCCCATCATCAAACCAACGCTGGACACAAAAAGACCACACAGCAATAAGTTATCGTTGGCGTGGGTCGGTAGGAGACTGTCGCTCCTTCTGGAACACGTGTGTAGATACCGATCACGCACTGGTTCGCGCTCGTGTGTGCTTACGACTGAACGGACGTAGGAAAGAGCTAGCGGTAAACCCATCACGTCCCCAGCTCGATCAGGAAACTAAGTCCCTATTTCAGGAAGAACTAGCTAAACACATATCTGAGTTCGACAGCTGTGCTCACCCTGAAGAAGCCTGGAAAAATATTGTCAGCGATAGGTACAGCTGTAAAAGCTGTGAATAAGGTAAATCCAAAGGTGAGTAAAAACCATTGGATTTTGACTGCCTTATCCAAACTGATAGATGCTAGAAGACTTATTCCGGCGAATTCCGAATTCAATGAGGAGCGAAAGCTGGACAAAAAGAAACTTACGAAAAGTCTCCACAAGGACCGTGAACAGTGGTGGGTGACAAAGACGAAAGAGATGGAAAAAGCATCGGCGATAGGCAACACTAGACAACTCTTTAGACTCATCAGGGAAACGCGTGAGTGAAGCCAAATCATAAGTGAGACTATTTCTGAGAAAAATGGCTCCTTGATTAGCTCTCAGGATAGACGACTTGAACGCTGGAAAGAACACTTTGAGGAACAATTTAACTTGCCTACAGCCACACTGAACCTCCCCGCCATCCAGCACACACCCGAATTGGATATAGACACTGGTCCGCCGTCTGTAAGTGAGGTCACAAAAGCTATCTGTAATTTGGAACGAGGCAAAGTGGCAGGACCCGACGGAATTATTCCGGAGGTGTTTAAATATGGAGATGACATACTTGTATGTAGATTAACTAAGGTACTAGGTAACGTCTGGGAATCAGAGACGGTTCCATCAGACTGGGGTAAGTCACTTATTATACCAATATTCAAGAAGGGAGACAAGTCCTCATGTGATAATCATAGAGGAATCAGCCTAACGAACATAGTCTCTAAAATCCTAGGCTCAGTAATCATGAACAGACTAAGCCGAACTCGGGAGGAACAAACGAGGGAAAATCAAGCGGGCTTTGGGCCAGGTAGAGGGTGCATAGATCATATCTTCACTCTCCGACAGATCCTAGAACATAGATACACTTTTAGGCGTCCAACAATTGCCATATTTCTTGGCTTGAAGGCGGCCTTCGACTCCATGGATCGAGAGGTACTATGGCAATGTTTGACTGTGAAGGGAGTACCAAGAAAGTACATTGTACTAATCAAGGCACTCTACTCAAACTCACGTAGCCGTGTAAGGGCTTATGGGGAATTGTCATCTGAATTGATAACAACCAGTGGTGTCCGTCAAGGATGTCCACTTTCCCCTTTCCTGTTTAACTTCATCATAGATATGCTAATGGAAGTATCCTTAACTGAACTTAACGACTTAGGAATCGACTTGTTACCAGGGAATCGTCTTATGGACTTAGAATATGCAGATGACATAGTCCTGTTAGGGGAGGACGCTGACAAAATGCAGAGTCTTCTGAACACCTTGAGCAGCAATCTTCGTATGTTTGACATGCGATTCGCCCCTGTAAAATGTAAGCTGCTGCTGCAGGACTGCACTACGTCAACTCCTAGCTTAGTGATAGGGAATGAAGTGATAGAACATGTTGACCACTTCACCTATTTGGGAAGTTGTATCAGCACCAACGGATTGATTGATTGGTGACGAAATCTCAGCACGGATCCAAAAAGCTCGGGCTGCTTTCGCTAACTTACACCATCTTTGGCGTAGGCGTGACATCCGGCTATCAACTAAGGGACGTGTGTACTGCTCAGCAGTTCGCTCCGTCCTTCTCTATGGCTCTGAAACATGGCCAATACGAGTTGAAGACATGAAAAGGTTGACTCTTTTTGATCATAGATGTCTATGATCTCTTTCTCACGTTAGGAAGTATAATAAGGTAAGTAATGTTCACGTTAGGCGTAGAGCGTTGGGCAAAGAGGGAAAATCAATCGAAGAGGCTGTAAAGTTACACAGATTGAGATGGCTAGGTCACGTGCTGCGCATGCCTAACCATCGCCTCCCCCGACGGGCATTACTAGCTGATATAGGTGCAGGTTGGAAAAGAGTAAGTGGTGGCCAAACAAAAACATGGCATCAATCCATGAAATCCTTGACAGTTAAACTGAATCAGGTAGGGAGATGTGGACTTCCGGGTTGGGGCCCTCGGGACTCTAAGAATCAATGGCTGGAGACAATAGGTGACATGGCTCAAAATCGTTGTCAATGGCACAGATGTATTCAGTCTCTGTAATCTTTCATATTCTTTTCTACCATTACTCATTCTGTTTCACTATTATACTTGTCAAAACTCTATTGATTCTCTTCACTAATCTTCTTATCTACCTTTGTGTGCTATCTGGAGGTTGGCAACTCGGACTGCTGCACTTCGGTGCCAAGTTCTATGTTGAATCCAGACAGAGAGAAGATAGGGAAAGCAGAAGCGAAAAGGAAAACCGACAACAACAACCAGAGCAAATCACTATCAATAGAAGGAACGTGAAACATGTCACTTCACTTATCTAGAAAGCATCCATTCAACTACAGTCAGCGGAATGGATGAGGATGCCAAAGGAACCAGGATCGGAAAGACATTCACCACTGTGAAATCAGTTTGGGAATCTTCTGTCCTCCGTAACATAAACAATACCAATGTTAAGTCAGTTCTTTTCAATGATCCAAAAACTCAGTGCATAAGTTACAAAACGCACCGCTGACAGACTACTGCAGACTTATATCAACACCTACTTTCACTGCATCCCTATCAAAGGAATTAGCAAGAAGAAACTCTCAGAACGAACTAATCAAGGACCTACTGCTTAACAAATATTCGGAAAATGGAGATGGATAGCATGTACGCTGAGCAGACCGTCGAATGACATCCTGCGCCAATCAGGTCATCGCTCGAGTGTAACGTGGATGGGAAACGACTTGTTGAGCGTTTGTCCAAGGGTGACATGGAGGATATCGTGTGAGAAGGTGAAAGCTTTCGGGAAACCGTGGTGCCAACCAAAGAGGATTGCAGAAAACGAGACGAAATGGATATGTGCCCCGGTTGAAGCCATATGTTCGACTAGGAACCCAAGGGAATAATAAAAGTAAAGTTTAGAACAACACTAGTAAGCGTCAACAGTATCTCCAGATGTCTCATCAGGCTTCACACTCTAATACACCCACATAACTTGACAAATAAATACAATTTTCCCCCATCATACCATTAAATATAAACCAATCATGGTGACTTGTCGATAGAAAATATACGACTGTGTATAAATTATGCAATTAGTCATGATAATAGTGGTAATAATTCTATGCATAACAAAGATGAAAAACGACCACTTTGTGATAACAAGAATCATGAAAAAAACTGCATGATTAAACAAACAAATATTCAGATAGACGTAGTCGATAAAGACTACGAAAAACGGAGCCCGGTGCAGTAATACTAGGCTGTAAGGCGAAGTAAATAAACTTTTAATGAAGACAACGCAAGATTAGATGATAAGAAAGGTATTACGATTATGCACACCTCTGGTGAGGTCAAAATTAGAAGCATGCATCCAGCCCATTTCTTCAGGAGGACCCATATATTATAGAAAATACTCAAAAGGCAACAGGGGTTATTCCTGAATTGAGTAATATATTAAACGATGAGACTCAGCAGTTTGAATCTCTTCTTTTTATCACATCGTGCTTATAGAAATCCCATTACGTCCAAGATTGTAGGGAATGACTAGGGGCTATGATCTGTCTTTTCTTTTCTCTTTCTCACTAGGTGGTTGAAAGACCTCAGGCGATATAGAAGGAGAGTTTAACAACCAAAGAGGAAATATGTTGCCGTCAAGTACGCTGGTTATCCCAACGAGTCACACAAACTATTCGGACCGATTACTAGAAGAAGCGGTGTCTGAGTCCTTATCAACTGAGTCGTTTAAAAAAGGACTCACTAAACTCAGCAGCGTATAAGTAAATGATTAGCACAGGCCTCAAATCTCTCAATCAAAACAATCCAAATCTAATGAACTACACAATGCATTTTTATATGAAGTACATGAAAAAGCAAACAACAAAAGGAATACCTGCACAGATTCTGATGAAGTTTCTCCTGGAGATCTATAAAACTATTTAAACGGGATTTATCTAGAACAATATTTCTTAATATAGCTCCAACAACAAAAGGTCTAACAGCCTGAGTCTATTGAACAAAAATATCATAAACAATTAGACACATTCCAGATTTACTGAGGGCAAAACGTGCATTTGTACAGGATTTTGAGTCTTTATGCATGTATACAGTGGAGTTTTCATCCTGAAATAATTTAAAGACGAACATATCGTCTTACTTCGATTCAAATATCATCAGTGCACGAGATAAACCCTCTGGACAAAGTAAATCATATCGATTGGCAGGAATTTCGACTTTATACACTGGCTCCGTGCTAAGACCCTTCGACTTTTCCATCCCTTTCTCTCGAGTAACCATTTCTTTCTCAGTGGTCTGAAACATGCAAATATATTTGGGGAATATTTTCCTACAATTTCATCCAACTCCAAGCCATAACTGAAACATAACTCTTCAAACTCTTCTTGGGCTGAAAACATCAAAATAAATTTGTAAATTTTAGGAATTACAATATTCTTTTTGTAGCTTTTGAAACAATACAGACTGTAGGATGGATACGATGGGCATTTTCAAAAATTCCTCAAGTCAAAGATGACCTTCGCATAGGTCAATACTAGCAAGTAAAAACACACAATTTCAAATCCTGATTCCTTGATGTTAGAGAAGTACTCAAATAAGAGCAAATTACTGATATATGTCACAAATGACATTTTATAAATGCAAATTTCAAACTACCTGTGATTTCAAAAGATTATAATTATATGTAAATAGTTTGTAAATAATAGTAAATTAATAATCCCCATTGAGACATAAACAATGGGGAAAATTAATTTGAATAAAAAGATACAGTAAATCATGGTGGTCAAAGACCTGAATGCGTCTTTACATCACGTCATCAAGCTTGCATTGGCAAGAAGCAGTGTTCAGTTTTTCATACATTGAAAAAAGAAGAAAAATGGGGGTGAGAGAAGACAGAAAACAGAAAAATCTAATAAACAGTGTCAACATGGCAACTCAACAAGGTCAAAGTTCATCAATTTGAAAACTTGCTTAGTGAGTTGACCTCACTAGTGTCTATGAGTAATGAAAGTGATATGGTTACCAAGGGAGTGAGAGATTGACTACACTCTCTTTCTGTGTGCATAAGTTTGGTCTGAGACGTTTGATTGCAATTGCTTCAGCAAATCGTAGTAGATTCGCTGTCGTTTGTATGTTTGATATTTTGGAGGATTTGGAAATCTCGACAAAATGACCCGTATCCACAAGGTGTCTGGTAATTGCACTTTGTAAATATTTGCTTCCTTTTAAGCATAAGTTTCTCGGAATATTCTCTGTAAACCTGATAGAAGCCCTCCTTTCTGTCCTTCCGATATACTTGCTGCCGCATGTCCACGTAAATTTATAAATGCAGTTGGAGGTAAAATCAGCAGGGTACTTATCCAGTTTCGATTGGCTTATAGAGCATGTAGCACTGTATAGTGTCACCAGATTGGCTGCGGGGAAGCATCTCTTTATTGCTCCTTTCATTCTCTTTTCAATCTTTTGCGATACTGTTTCTCCTTTGTATGGGAGGCAAATGAACACTTTCTTCTTTTCAACTGTTGGATACTTCTCTTTCTCATCTCTTTTTTTGCTGTACTTTAGGATAAATCCTTTTGGATACCAGTTTTCCTTAAGGCATTTTTCAACAAAGCTTAATTCTTCTTCTATCTTGTTGGGTGAACATAACTTCCTAGCCCTGCTGTACAGTGTCCTCACTAATCCCCGCTTATAGCTCATAGGGCAGAAGCTGTTGTAGTGAAAGTATTGTCCGGCCCAAGTTTCTTTTCTGTAAATGGACTTTTTGACCGTTCCATAGTCTCTTCTTTTTACAGTTAGGTCTAGGAAATTGAACTCATCGTTGTGTTCGTATTCCATGGTGAATTTAATGTTTGGGTGGACCTCATTTAGGCGGTCATATAATACGGATGCCTGACTCATGTCGTTACAAACAACAAAAAGTATCATCGACGTATCGACGGTAGTATGTTGTTTCATTGATAGCGTCACTCAGTCGCGTCTGTTCGAAGAAGACGTCTTCTAGAATGGGTCCTAGAGGTGAACCCATGGCGAATCTACTACGATTTGCTGAAGCAATTGCAATCAAACGTCTCAGACCAAACTTATGCACACAGAAAGAGAGTGTAGTCAATCTCTCACTCCCTTGGTAACCATATCACTTTCATTACTCATAGACACTAGTGAGGTCAACTCACTAAGCAAGTTTTCAAATTGATGAACTTTGACCTTGTTGAGTTGCCATGTTGACACTGTTTATTAGATTTTTCTGTTTTCTGTCTTCTCTCA
This sequence comes from Trichobilharzia szidati, assembly GCA_944472155.2. Lineage (NCBI taxonomy): Eukaryota > Metazoa > Platyhelminthes > Trematoda > Strigeidida > Schistosomatidae > Trichobilharzia > Trichobilharzia szidati. The sequence goes on along the minus strand of OX235279.1, from coordinate 157,987,858 downwards.
CCCCCATTTTTCTTCTTTTTTCATAGTTTGATAGTATATAAATTGATGGTAACTTAAACTATAAAATTTAATTCCTTATATTCCGGATGCGTTCATCTTATAGTGCTTTCTCTATTACCTTACAAACAGTGAAGTATGAAATGTTATTATTTATAACCATTGTAATTTCAGGTAGTTAGCAGCTGATGAGAACCTTTGAAATAGAATGATATCATTTTATACTGCAGATCAGTTTTCCCTTGTTTTGGTAACATTTCGAGCAAAATGACTGCCCGTGATCATACCAACTGTTGAAATTCTTTTGTTTTTAATTCACACTTTCATGATTCGTGATCATACATATAGTTCTTGTTTTGTCCATTCATTTATGTGTGTAAAGAATTATATTCCAGTGTGCTCACAGTTGTGCCAAGTCACCCTTGTTACATGTATCTGGTGTGACCTCAATGAATATATATTCTGCCATAAGTTCCTCATGCCACTTGTTCATATTAGATTTCAGAATACAAACATTGTTCCAATTAATATTGCGGTTTTTGTCCCATGCATGTGCAGCTATAAATGAATTGTCTTCCTAAATTGTTGTAAGCTCGTGTTCCTGTTGGGTGACCTTTAGTCAGGCGTTTACGTTCATTCTCTCTTATTTTGAGTATCCTGGACGTTTGACCCGCATACTTATTCGGGCATTCAGCACAAAATATTTGCGCATTAATTTTACTCAGAATTTTCATTAGATCTTTCAGGTGATTTAACTTATTTACTAATTAGATTCGTTGGTTTAAATGTTGTGCGAATTGCAATATTTTTGAGGTTTCTTCTCATTGTCTTTGACGCGCCATTTTTGTATGGTATTGTGACTGTTTTTTGCCTTCCTCTTTCTCGTCATTCTCTGCGTTCGCCCTCTTATTTCTCTTCTTTGTTTTATCTCTGATGAATTCTTCTGGGTAGTTGTTGTCGAGTGACATTTTGAATTATACGTTTATTTCTTTTGGCTGGTAATCTGGTGTTACTGTAGGTCTAGGTATTCCATCTGCAATAGTGTGTATTAATCCCCGTTTTACCACGAGTGGATGAGCTTAGAGATAACCAAGGAATCTTCTAGAGTGTGCAGTCTTCCTGCAAAGCTTCGTTTTTATGCTACCATCTGTTACTCTTTGTACTTTGCAGTCTAACTTAGGCAGTCCCTCAATTCCGTTCTCTATTTCTATGGTGAATTTTCTGAATCTACATGACCGTTTCTGTGTGGGAAGAATTTTTCAACATTGTTCTTTTTCATTATTACTAACGTGTCGTCTGTATATCTCCAACAACATTTTATTGATGACCTGAATGGTTTAAGTGCATTCTCTTCTCGAAAATCTCTGAATATTTCAGCTATAATTGAGAAGAAGGGTAATTTCATGGCTACTGCTTGATTTTGTTGATATATTTTTCCTTCGATTGCAACATATGTTGTTGTTAGACAGAATTCAACCTCTTTTATTATCTCTTCTACGGATAGTTGTGTCCTGTCTTTAAGACATCATCTTCTTTTGGTCTAGCTTGCAGTAAATTCATGGCCATTTGGATGCATATTTTAGCATAGAGACTGCTCACATCAAGGCTGGCCAGTATTTCCTCTCCATCTATTTGCGACACTCCACTAATTACTGTTGTCCATGAGGCGAGTTCTGAGTTAATTCTGGCTATCTATCTCTAGCCCTGAGGAATTCCCTAACCCAGTTTAGCAAGCTGCCCTTGACTCCAAAACCTTCCGATTTCGTAAGTAACCTTGAGTAAGATAATGTTTCAAAAGCTTTGCTGAGGTTTCGTAAGCAACGTTGGTATGTTTCTTGCTGTTTCCTGGCGTAGCTTGGCCTTCTCCTGATACAACAAGTCATGAGATGGTTCCTTGAGATATTGGTGTGATCTAAACATTTACTTGTTGTTTTCCAGATATGCCGTGATGTATTTCCTGACAGTTGTTTCCAGTGTCTTGATGTAAGTGCTGATCCTGATGCTCATGGTAGCGTTATATAGTGAGCTGACAAAGTAAGAACCTACTGGTCATCGAACTCCAACTCAAGCCTATGAAGCGCTAACGAGCTTGGGCTCATGACCTGAATATACTGAGTTCGATCCTTTGTCAGATAGCAAGTGCGTACTGCCAAGTAGTCCCCAAACAGAAAAAAACAGCTGCCTAGTGCTCCCTGGCATCCATTCATCTCTCTAACTAATGTTGATTAGAGATGAAATCTAGCAGTTTAAATTAAATCAATCCAAATCCACACGTAGACTGCAGCAGATATTCTGACACCATTATTGCAAAAGAAGGGAGGATTCCTACTGACTGGAAGAAAGGCTGGCCACCTTGTCAAATCCCAATAAAGGTGACTAACTCCTCTGAAAAAACTAGCGTGGGATGATGCTCCTATCCATGTCAAGTCGGGTCCAAGTGGCCAGTTGGCTTATGAGCTCACTTTATCATCGCATAGTCCTATGTTCAAAACCGTGTGTGTACTTATAAAGAGTCCCAGACGAGGACGAGATATCTTTCAATTACTCCCACGATTTCCAGTGATTATATGACTGGTGTCAGTTCGTGAACAAGCCTTTGACCAATCAGCTTCCTGCAGGCCGAAACTTGAATATATATAAATCAGGTTTGTGGTCAACCAACAGCAACAACAACCAGCACCAGTCACTATCAACGGGAGAGATTTGACGGAGGTTACCCCTTTCACTTATCTAGGAATCATCGTTTCAACTACAGGTGGAACGGACGAAGATGTCAAAGTCAGAATCGGAAAGGTAAGATACCTTTATCAAACTGAAACCAGTTTGCAAATCTCCTGCTGTCACTCAGCAAAAAGGACAAGACTCGAACTTTCAACACAAATGTGAAATAAGCCAGTTCTTCTACATGGGTCAGAAAGTTGTCCGCGTGTCACGAAAAGGATATTTAATGAGCTGCAGACTTTTATCAACAACTGTCTTCGCTGTCCGCAAACTGAAGATCAAATGGCCAACTGGCCAGAAAGAATTAGCATCAAGAAGCTCTGGCTGGGAACAAACCAACCAAGAGCCGACTGCCCAGTAAATATGTGAGAAAATGGAGATTGATTGGGCATACATTGAGGAAACCGACTAATGTTATTTCTCTCCAGGCCATAACTTGAGTGGAATCTCAATATGAAGCGACGTGTTGGTCGTCGGTGTGAGGGCTATAAGGAGAAGATCGCTTGGGAAGGAGATGACAGATTACTGGCATTCGTGGACCCAGATGAAGAGGACGGCAGAAAACAGAACAAGGTGGAGATGTGTTGTTGAAGCCGTTTGTTCTAATTGGAACCCAAGAGAATAATAATGCAATCAATCCGCACAAATCTCATTACCTACAGTTGGCCCACATTTTCAAGGACAGGGTGTGGATTCTCCGTGGGGAGAGGTCTCTAAGGTGTGGGTAACAGTGCAGTGAAGGTAATTAGCCTGAATATAGTGGTCAATTCACCGAGAATAATACCTATTAGCCACTAAGAAGCCACTGTATGAGGGTCATCAGGTCACAGTGACTTTACCGCCTCAATTTTGTTCACTGATTGAAATATGATATCAGTGAAATCTATCTTGTTTTCCTCTGACGCGGCTATGGTAGGTGCTATGGAGTGTGAGGACACCTATGCGAAGATTTTGAGGAGCTGGGATTTCAGTTCATAATACAGACGCAACTACGGACCAGGGCGTTGATAGAGTGTATGTATTCCTTCGTAGGTGTGGAAGACGTGGTTTACGGTTTACACTACTATCATGGCAGAAAACTGGGTCCGAGATCGAGGAATGTGGTGAGTCATTACACGTAGGCTTCTTGATATATTTCACTTGGTTTGACTACACGTTGTACGGGCGAAGGAAATATCAAAGAAAGGTGTTGTAAGGTTCGTCCAGCAAACACACTGGGCGTTGCACTTGACGATTGTGAGACTCAAGCATTTTAATGTACATACGCTATGTCGCTATTATGAGATCTGGTAGGAATGGTTTCCATCGTGTATGTGATATTTGGAGTGTGGTCAATATTTTGCGCTTTCCATCTTGGTAGGCAGCATAGAAGTTCGTGTGATCCACTATTTGTAAACATTCATCGAGTCTACACCCAACACGTGCAACAGAAATGACTCAACGCAAATACCAGAGATATGGAAGATATTATTGCCAGTCAAATCATACAATGATAATCTTTAAATTCTATTTCAATTCACGTACATCATAACATCCTAACAAGTTACTTATTTTTACTATAAAACATTATTTCCTATCTTATTGTATTCTACTGATAATACTAATGTTATTTTTGAATGTATATTATCTTATATTGATTTTTATTCAAATGTCTAATCAATTTCACTCATGTATATAAGTGGAGTAAAAAGCTGTGTGAGTGACTTGATATGATTATGAGCAATAGTTTGTTCTTGAAACGTCATAAGTTAATATTACTGTACAACACTGTGTGATTTATCAAAATAAATTCTAATCTATATCGTAGTTGTACTATACCACAGAGTCCGAGTTTTATACTTATAGGGAGGTATTAGATTAGTTTTAGGCTTCTTTGGTCGAAAAAGGTGATATTTTCCTGTACTACGTGCATTAAAGTGTTTTGATATCCTAGATGAATTAATACGAGGAAGGGCATTCACTTGGAGAAATTATGCATAAAAATGACTTATTTTAGTTTGGGAGACTTGTAGGTTTGGTATTTGTGGATAGTTTTTGATTTTCAGGCTATAAATTGACTACAGGTAACTATTAATGCTGTGGCAGTTATTCTATGAGACTCAGGCCCTTGAGAGAGAATAAACTAATTAATATTAGATATTCGTTCTGAGGAGTGTGTGAAGTGTGTAATAAGCTTATTTTTAGCTTATAGGCTATTTCATTTTCGTCCAAAATGGGTGAAGTCATTTATTGCACATCGAAGAAGTCATATTATGAATGGAGCATGCGGTTGAACTTTGAAGTGATCATGCCCATTCTGAAGAAGTTCACAGTTAAGATTTCTCGGCGAAAGTGTAATATGAGTGAAATTCGTACTGTCACATGGAATGGTAAGAGACCATTACTGCTCACCATGTCAAGTGGCATCAGCTTATCTTGATATCAGTGTGCATTGGGACAAGAAGAATACTATGAATGTTCCTTCTAAAACTTAACACTGCTTACAGCTAGCATCACCATTCAGTCGAAAAGTAGCTTGTAGGTGCATCTTATCACTAGAACACCTGTTACGTAAGTTATTTCAGAGCTAATAACCATTAATTTTCAGATCACAAAGGTAGTCTGAACTCCTTCAGGAATTATCTGTGGCTATGAAGGATACAGAACTTGCATTTATGACTCAAGTTTTTGACCATTTATTATTATCTTATCTAGAGAAACTTCGTGGCAATCAGGTTAAAATACTTAAGCATATTCAGTCACTGCACGCTATTATCCATGAAGGGACCACTGATAAAAGTGAACATAATAATAATAATATTGTGAACATGATATCAAGCTTCCTGCCAAACCAATAGGAATGCTACAAACTACAGATAAGTAACTTCGCAAGGGAAAACGCTTTGAACAGATAGAAAGAAATGTTAATCCAGCTTCCACAACAACTATATTTTTGGTGTGTGGACCATCTTTCAAAGTTCAGAATGACACCATAACACTAAGTTCTCATTTCCTAAGTGCTTTCTTTGGCAAAAGGAACAATGTATGTGACAATGAAAGCCACAAAAGAATGTCGTCATCATCACAGGATAAGAAGGAAGAACGGGCGCTTGTCAGAAATGGTGGGCAAGTATAAAGTGTTTAACTTTCATATTACTTTCCTCTAACTGCAACCAATTCAACAGTATACCTCATTCATTTGTTTGCATGCTGATCAGCAGACATTGTAGCGGTCAAATTGTGAATCGCTCCGATCTGTAGGACAGCGACGTGCATTTCTGGCAGCTCGAGAATCAAACATTAGTCTGGATCCTTAACAAAAACAGAAAAATAAGGGTTGTACAAATCTAAATTATAAAAAATTCATTTGCTCCCACCACTTACAAGCCTGTTCAGCTTCTTGTCAAGATGCCACCCCACGAGCCCTACAGAAACTTCTGAGACATTTTACAGTTTAGCTCGTCCTACGGGTTCTAATCTTCCGGATCTTTGAATTCAATTCCCACAGGAATATCACTTATCTACCTCATGATAGTGTTTTTATTTACCCAATATTATACCCTATTTGATCTTAACTACCTAGGCCTTAATTAAAGCTGAAAAATACTCGTTTTTTATATTTGTTGCTTGCTTAAAGTCTGGTTGCTTTGATTAAAAACACTACAACACCAATGTTTGAACAAAGCTATATTTCCATAGAAAACATCATAGTTTCCATGCTTAGACCAATATGGTTTGCATTAAACATTGCAAATGTGTACTATCATTCCAAGGAGTCTCCAGATCCTTCTTGTATATATCCTGTGAATGTACTACCAATGATGTATTATTCATAATTGCATTTTTATACCATTGGCAGTTTCCCACAACGTAGCGCTTAATATACTATGAGAATAAATTTAATTATTTATTTATATACTCTGTTTACTGATTGGCCATAACTACCATCGGGAAACGAGACGAAGTTTGGGTTGTCGATCAACTTTGATGATGACCTTAGTAAAGGGTTCACAATTTAACATCTATAACAGCCTGTTATGATCGCTTGTACAATAATCGAACAATTTGAACTTTTGAAAATGAATTAATTTATGATACTTCAGGATTGTAATTTAGAACATAACTGATGGTGCATGTAAAAATGGCATGCATTTCTTGTAAACTTACCCGTTTATACGTAATATAAATTATCATTATTATAGAAGTTTGATAGCACAAGTCAACCTCGTCACAGCAATTGAACACCTCCGAAATAATTACGACAAACGATTCTGTATATACATTTGTCGGTTATCGTTTTTCATTAAATATACCTCTCATCCTGCTTGATATAATTTTCTCGTCCTATTTGAGTGAAAATGAATTTGTTATCATGACGAGATGAGGGGCTGCCTTATAATGGGAACTGAGGAAGTAATTCGTAGTGTAATACCTTACGGGTTGTAATCATATAGATTCAGATCACTCTTTAACCGAAATAGCAGTAGCGTACTACCTTTAGATTCAATTAATCTGTGACAAGATCGTACGCTATCACAGCGCCTAAGTCCTTTTCTTAAATTTTGGTTCCTGCAAATTCCGTCGTGGTTAGGACACCTAACCACGTAACTTAAAGATGTCTAGGCTTAAGCCTCTGCAAATTATCACCCATATTAATCGACGGCGTTCCTACGGAATTAACCCTACGTACAGTAACGAGTTCATAAACCAAGGGGTAGCGGTCTGGCATGCCGCGCTCCCACCGCAAGTATATCAAAAAGAACAGAAGCATATTAGAACCAGAGTTTCATTTCAGTGCCACGCAGGTAAGTTTATTGACATATATGAACTGAGCACAGTCCAAAATGAAAATCCTTGTTTGAGAGGTATCTCTCATTATACTGAGGAAATTGTCCACAGTCCAAACTGCATCAAGCTTGAATTATTTTTCAATTCGGGCAAACAGAACTGGACGCCAACATCCAAAGTTATCCAGTAACGCTAAATGGAACAAAAGATGCCTGCACAGTCATTAGCGAATGGGTTAGTTTACTTTCCTCTGTTGTTTTATGTAGAATCAACCCCTCTAGCTGATAATTTAAATCAGCTTGGTAATTAGTCCCAAAATGCTCGTAAGTGAATTCCGGATTTCTTCGCCCAAATAAAACCATTCGTACCTTCCCGCTGGATGCAAATAATTGAGAGATCTCATTATGGCTAGGCATTCCTAAGAGCTTGATTAGTATTCCCTTGGGTTCCGAGTGAAACATAAGGCATCAACATCCCATCTCCACTTTGTTCTATTTCCTGCCGTTCTCCTCGGCTGGCTACACGATTCCCCATAATCTGCTATCTTCTCCTCCCCTACACACGATCTCCTCCATATCACCCCAGGACGATCCACTCTTCGCTTCCTATTGCGATTCCACTCGAGCTATGGCCTGACTCACAATATCATTCGACGGTTTCCTCAGTGTACGCCCGACCATGTCAGTTTTCTCTTTAACAGGTTGCATCGCCACTTCCTTGAGCGACATCGAGTTGAAATCTACCTGGTTTGTGGTGTGTGCGTCAGGCGAAATCCATGTTGCTCTGTGCATGTCCTTGTGTTTGTACACTTTGCCTCCGATCACCAAATCATTGAAAGCTCAAAAGCCTGTGAATAATTCTCTGTTCTCATTCATCTTGCCAGATGAGTGCCTGTCGACCCGTGATGGGTCCTCTTCTTGTATCATCGGGCCCTAGTTCAGCTCGCAGTCATATCGCCGATGGGGATTTTGATGTCACCATTTGAGATGTTGTCCATTACTGCTTGTAGTTCACCGTGAAAATCTTCATTCCTCTCTTATTTCGCGTTGTTTGTAGCATTGGGGCTCTGTCTGCCACTGGTGACATCACGATAGCCACTCACTGTCTCAGTGTGCTCATGGGTGACCAAACTGGAGTAGATTACTGACTCTCCACTTGACAGTTTTGACAGTCCATTCCATCTGCTAACACTATACCCAGTACTTCTATACCATATCTTCGTAATTCTTTGTCCACCTCGGCAGCCTTCCCAGAGCGTCGCGCATTGTACTGAAGTTCCACGTCCCTATTCTTATTCTTGGTCTCATAAACAGGGAGAAGACACATCGCCTGGCTGACTGGCTTCCCCAAGACCTTCATCAGCCCCGCTGTGTCATTCCGCTTCTCCGATTCAAGTAAGGAATAAGCTTGTTATTCGAATTTTTTGTGCGTTTTCGCTGGCAGTCCGACGGCCTTTGTGGCGTAAGGTTGTTAGCGCGGCGCTCAACCTTCTTCCTTGTCTCAGGATTTAGACCGGCTATAAATCTAGCAAGCTGGTTAACTAGTCGGCCTTATTTCTAAGAGAAATGCGGAATAAGTTCACTGTTCACCACCTCGTAGGATATCGCCGAGTAATAATTATTCATTTATATGTACTAGATATTTGCATGATTAAGAGGCGTGATAACATCTGACTTAACTATACAATAAATTCAGTTATCATACTTTACTCTTGTTTTGAGGTGTGAAACATTACCACTACGAAAAATGTCATGAAAACGAGCTGGATTTACTCAATTACGCACAAACAGTATCAGTGAATGTAGGCAACTGTGACACGGTATCACACTTTATTATTAGTCTGAGGATAAAAATATTAGAAGACATACACATAGAAAAATCCAACAGTCCGCCGCTGTTCTGATCAATGAAAGACGAACGAAACAGGAGCGATAGCGATAGCATTTGTCATCAACCGGAATCAGAGGTTAGCGATGAAGTTGTGTATCTTCGTCTTCTCTCAATGCCACTGCTAATAAATACATCCTGAGACAGCACTAAGGGTTATGTTCTCCTCTCTCTGGTTGTAGCAGTCTTTAGAACAGCCTAGGGACTGGTTTTGGTGGGACAGGCGGAAGTCACCAGGTAGTTGGGTCATAGATCAAACCTAGCGCAATAGATGGCCACATAACAATTGTGAGCGTTACTGCTAGCTGAAGTTAATAGGAAATGAGCTCGAAGCAGTTGGAGCTGGTTACCGTAGCTAACTGTTTTATTGAAGGTAAAGTAAAGTGGTAATCACAAAGACAGAAAATTAGGATATAATGGAGAAGATTTCTAGCTCAGCTGGATGAATTCGATATGGTTGTGTTCTCCGAGCCAGATAGTTTATTTGCGAAGCTTTCATTGTTCTACTAGGCAACATCTTCAGCGCATACTTCAACTTGAAGTGACCTTTTAGACTTCTCCAGGAATTTATTAATCATCTCTACTGGTAACCTTGGATGTGATTGATTGTTTTTGTGTGTTTTCACTCCTTCTAGGCTACTTGTATTGGAACTGATTGTTTCTTTGACTTGAACTTTGACCCTTCGTGTGGGAGGGTGGTGATTGATAGTCAGCGGATATGATGGTGTGGACATACGAGAACCACCCTTATCCGTGGGACAGCACTCTGTTGCTAAGGCTCCTGAGTTCGAATGGCTTCTGCAAGATAAGAGAATAAATAAAATTTTAAAAATTTTTCAAAAAAGACAACAAGTTGAAAATTTGCCTAAAGCTGAAGTTTAAATAACAAACTCCCCGAATGCAAGTACATGGTATGAGTCCCCTGCTTCAGAAGGACACCTAAATGTATACTTCAGAAAAACAGTAGTTATTATTAAGCCCTCTCTTTTTTCTACATAGTTCACGCACTTTGACTTTTGTGTTCAACTCCTATTCAACCTATATAAGTAGGTAAAATTATCACCTTTTTTCACTTAAACTTTTTTTCTTTTCGCAAGAAAGACTAGAATTCCATCACTAAAACCTCAGGGGGAAATAGTATTTTTTAATGAAAAAAACGATAAAAAATGATGAACCCCATGTTTGTTATATATATTTTGAATTATTAACACCTTTTATATACTTCTGCACCTCTCTGGCGGTTTTCTTGTGTCTTCTTCTCTTTTCAAATGTACTGCCTTAAACGAAGGCACTGAAACAGTGCCGCTATCCTCAACTAATTCGGAATATTGTTAGCCCACCTGGTGAATAACGGAACCACCTCTATCATGAAATCTGCTGACGAGTTCAAAGTTGGTCTCATATACAACTGGAAATGTCACAATTATGGTGTACTTACCGGTGACTTTGAAGTTTTATGGACTTTCAGACACTCTATGAATCATTTACTTACAATTACTGTTCATTCTGCATCTCTTATATTTCACGTCAGCACCTGTACAAAAATGCTACTTGACTTCCACAATTAACGTAATCGTTTATAATTCCCGTGTGAAATTGACATACCGTATTTTTTTCAATTACAGTTTAGATTTGATGCTATATCTCATGAATTATTCAGTTGGAAGCAGATCTCGAGAATTACCTATTGGTATTGTTGAGGTATTCAGACAGCTTTTAGTTTTCTTTTTGTTGAAGTTATTCAAAATCAGGAACTTTAAGGATAGAGCGCTTTCCGACAGATAAGGGTGGTTCTCTTAAGTCCCCAACACCATATCTGCCGAATAGCAGCCACCCCGTTTCAGTTAACTTCTCAGATCTTCCTACACTCAGTAGCTTCCTCAACTAGAATCGAAACAACCCGGGTTCATTCCTTACCTGATTCAGCCGCCTCCTCAATTGGACAGAAACTGGCAAAAAGACCGTGGAGCAATTACTCAACAATGATGAACACCTCCCACGATACCGGAAGACTAACTGGTGAAAGGATCAACTCCATTCACAGTAGTAACAGTCTTAAAACACCTCATACTACAAACCACGTATAATTAATCCCATCACTACTCCTTTTGGAGTCAGCCAAAGCTACGACAGTCGAGTGGCGGGACGAGCTACGCAGACGTTTACCGAATATCAGGAACCTATACCTCACAATCAAGAGGCGAGCTTAAAGAAATCAAATTGGCTTATATTAGCTCGTAAAAAAGAAATTGGATATTGGAAGTCTGAATAGTGGGGCTTTTGAAAGTATGCGTTACATCCCCTAGTCTGTAAGACTCGGGAGACTAGCTCCATTCTTTGTTTCGTTTTGCACTGATAATAGCTAGATATGTAAATAATAGCGATCGCAGTATCTAATTAATCATAAATACTTGGCGCTTTAGTGTCACTTAGGAATGATTTTCTCCCATAAGTCTTCGAATTTATGTGACATGAGACATAAGTCATCCGCGAAGTCCAAATCTTGTAGTCTTTTCATTGATCTATCGTGCTCCTGTCTCCTCGCTCCTCACAATTAAAAAACTGGTTATTGAACTTTGTTTTATGTAATTTATTTCATTGTTTGTACTCATTATTATGAATTGCATTTGTTAGGCACCTTGTTACAAACTACATTTATTGCTTCATATATGGTGATACTACCACTTAGTTGCCTAGGTTAAATTAGGTTGAGTAAGGCTTGAACCCCGAGCGGGATACATTGAGGGAACACGATATACATATTTTTATTTTATTGGATTTATTTTCTCTGTCATGGCACATAAGATTATAAATATCCAAACAGTAGGTGTTACAAATTTCTCGAAATAATTTGAGCGCTGAGCCAGACTTAATCATTACATCACGTATGATAATCCCAGCGTGTCTGAGAAATCAAAACAAGATTTTTCTGCAAACATTTCTGTGTGTAAGCTACAACTTCCTCAGCAGAATTACTCAGACTTTACTAACCACCAAAATATATAGTCAAAAACCACGTACAAGCTGAATCAAACTCCTTTAGCTTTTACAGAGAAGGCTATATATGACAAATAACTAGACAGCTCAACAAACGTATTAGTGAGCATCTTCCTTCATGGTTTAGGAAAAGCCAAGTAAAATCTATAAGAAGTTCTATTTTGTCTCATTTGATTGGTGATGGCAAAACAGAAGAAACGCCTTCAAAGTTATCTATGGCCTTCCATCGAACCTTTCGAACAGAATGTCATGATTTCGCTTATTGGCTTACCAATCTCCATTTTTCTCCTGATTACAGCTCAATTGACATATTCTACAGTATCGCATATTGTGTTCGTACTTGGAATCATCGGAGTGATAAACTTATCCTGTGCAAAAATGTGGTTTATAGTCATTGCGTTGCTTATCCCTTTACATTTTCATCAATCTTCTGGTTATGTCATCGAAGGAACGGTTGTTGTCCCTACAGAAGCTCCGTCGGATTGGCATATTAATACAAGAATTAATGTCGCCGGGGATCAGTATGTTGGTTTTGTCAGGTCGGACGGGAGTTTCGAAGTGACAAATATTCCTTCTGGTTCATATATCATTGAAGCGATAAATCCAGTCTATTATTTCCAGGTAAGTGTATATCTGTCTCTATATATGAGGTTGCTTCTGATAAAATCATGCTATTCGATTGATCGATAGGTGGTCGTCGCTAGCTGTGGGAATCCAGGAGCAGTCGTCATCTGGATATACTCCTGCATTGCCAGTGAATAAGTGGTGGTGTATTTATCCCCTCCGCAAACTAATAACTACTGTCTTGACGTGGTGCTGGTAGTCTCCAGGGGCTTGAATATCGCAATAACCCAACAAGCTACCCAATTCTTTATGGCTGTGAGTGACACATGGCTATTGAATGTGGGAGATATGAAAAGGCTAGGTGTCTTTGATTACAGGTGTGTCTGCATTCTATCCACCGTGTTAGGTGGTGTAATGGGGTGACTATTATTGAAATAGGTAGACGTTGAGTGTTAGATGAGGAGTAAAGAAAGTCATTGGCGGTGAGGTCGTAAAGCAGATGCATCGAATGAGCAGATGTTTAGGACACGCGTGCGTAGCCATCGCCTTCCTCGACGAGAAATGTTGGCTGGCACAGGATCAGGTTGGAAAAGTGCTAGTGATGGTCAAAGCAAAACAAGGCATCATTCCATGAAATCTTTGAGCACTAGCCACAGGTAGAGGGGAGTAGACTATCTGGCGGGTTGGGTGGGGTCTTTGGGATACTAAAAACCAGAAGTGGGAGACAATCAGTAATATGTCTCCATTCCACCTGGCTCACTGAAGCTTTGTCCACGTGGCTCCAGAATTCCCTGCAAGCTTTCATTTCCACGTCCTCACTATCACACACTCTCTCCTTCATGTCAATCTTTTGAACCCATGCCCAACTCGCAGTTTCTGCTCGTCGCGTTTCACTCGGGCGATGGCTCCGGTTTTTGCGTGGTGTAATTCAACGGTCTTCTCAGTGAGTATCTCCGATTTGTATAGAAAACTCCGCATTTACACATTTTGAAGGAAAAAGGACTAAACGCGAACAAATATTTACATAAATTTATTTTACTAATATAATGGCGATAGGTTTGCTAACAATATCTAATCAATATCAACATATCAAACCCGGGGTGATAATTAACCAGGAAAATTAATGCAAGCAATCAAACGGGTAGAAATGGTTACGACTATTGGATTTCATAATGCATAATTTTGGAAAGAATAGAGTAATTTAAAATAACTGAGTGATTCAGTTGATTACGTAGTAGGGAATTAAAGATGAAGGAGTCGGAGAAATAAAATAATTTGGACAATGATAACTTGTAGAAGGCTTTCAAGAATAGAGAAATTGTCAGGTTTTTCTATTCATCTAAAGACGAATTTCTCAGAATTGCCAGTGTTTTACATTCATGTAATTAATGATTGCCCCTAGGTAAAGAAAGCGGTTGTACGAATTGCTTCTGAATTCACGCACAGGTTTGATTTCTTCAGGAGTTGATTTCGATGGCTTCAGCTGTTGTATCTAGAAGAACTCGTAAAGCTAAATTAAGATTAGTTGGAATCCGATAGATGATTTTAAACGTCGTATCAACACCAACTTTATGCTCACTGTCTATAGGATGTGCTAAAACAGTGGTACGAATAGATCTTGTTTGTCCACTGTTTAACCATTATGCAGTATGATGTTTGAGAATATGACGATCAACCCGTCTAGTTGTACGCCCAATGTAGCGAGCTCCGCAGCTGCAGTCAAACTGTAGTAAGTACACATAGAGCAGGAGACGAAATTAGGTAGTCTCTCTTCATTTCTCGAACCTAAATTCGGAGTGTCGTGAAGAAAAGTAGAGCATACCTATGCTGCATTGAATGTGATCTTTTCACTCATTCTTCAGGTTCTGTGTTATTATTTCGTTGATGTTATCAGCAAGACAATCGCAGTTACATAAACAAGGGCATTTTTGAAGCTGTTGTCATACTAGCGGCTTACTTTAGTGCTAAATTCATATTTTTCTCAGTGAACTTATCTGGATAACCATATATTCTGGGTAATTCTCTGATAATCGTGAGCTTCTTATTGAGAGAGTCGTTGGAGGGGATTGTCATCGTAGCCCTATGAACCCAACACTTTACCGTGTTCTATTTATATTTCAAAGGTGCAAAACTCAATGAAATTAGTGTTCTAACCTTCTGCATATTTATTGAGCGATATGGTTTCTTGGTTGCTTCACATATTACCACATTCCAAAATTATTCTTATGCACAGTTCACCTACGTCTTCTACATATACAGCTGCTGAAGCTGTTA
This sequence comes from Trichobilharzia szidati, assembly GCA_944472155.2. NCBI lineage: Eukaryota > Metazoa > Platyhelminthes > Trematoda > Strigeidida > Schistosomatidae > Trichobilharzia > Trichobilharzia szidati. The sequence continues at coordinate 157,972,651 of OX235279.1, read as the reverse complement.
CATAAAAAGAGATCAGCTAAATCACACAGAACTTTCTATTAAAAAACATGTTCAGACGTCAATATATGTGTAAAACTTGGGCAGCATTGTGATAGTATGTAATTCCATATTAATTTGTTTATTAGAGATATATCACACACAGTGAGTGAAACAGCTTTATTTACTGGATGACGTTTCAAACACAATTTATTATTTGTTCATAATCATATCAGTTATAATCACACAACTCCGAAACTTTCGTTTTACAGTCTTTTTTGATCTCTCCTATTTGTCGTCATTGGGGTAGTAGAATTTTCCAGATGTCTCGGAAAGATCTTGAATGTGTTCCACGTGTTCTCCATCAGTTGATTCGATGATTAATAAACCTTCCATTACCAATCCTGCTCCCTCAACTCTGTTATATTAGATTTTAGAACTGCAATTTTGCCCCATCCTTTTAGTGAGTGTGACTGGATGTGAAGTACTATAGCTGAACTATTTTCCAGATTTCTTGTTTTACTAGCGTTAACACCAACAATACGGAATATAAATCATCAGTAGTACTTCCATACAAAGAAGGAACCACGGAAACCTCACGGAGAATTCTTAACAATACAGACAGGAATAACAGTGGCTGGCATTCAAACCAACCACAAACTCAATTAGAAACAAGCTTTGTTGGTTAAGGCATCCTGTGGAGCCAATTTAACAAAACTATTTAGTTTATCTAATACCCTGCTGGAATGATTGTCAGATCAAAATGGTAGGACAGGGTTAGTCAGCCAGACTAGCGGAGCAGCCCATAAACCTAGCAAAATCTAGATTAATTGACCGTAATAAGACAAGAAATCTGGAGAATATTTCAGCTATAGTATTCAATACATGCACTTACACACGATCATACAATAGGATGGGATAAGATGACAGTTTTAAAATCTAATATAACAAGATGAAGGGAGCGGGATTGACAATGAAAGCTTTATTTATCGAATCAGCTGCAAACACGTGTAGTAGGAATGATTCAACACCTGTCCAAACTGGACATCTGGAAAATTCTACTACCCCAACGACGACAAATAGGAGAGATCAAAGAAGACTGTAAAACGAAAGTTTCGGAGTTGTGTGATTATAACTGATATGATTATGAACAAATAATAAATTGTGTTTGAAACGTCATCCAGTAAATGAAGCTGTTTCACTCACTGTGTGTGATATATCTCTAATAAACAAATTAATATGGAGTGTTCAGACGTAGTTTTTTTTTACTTTACTGTGGCGAAATTTGCACCAAAACTCTTCTCCCCCTCCCCACCCCACTCAAAAAAGTATCTTAGCCTCTTGTCACTTTTTACTTCGTTTTGTTTATTACTTTGATTCTCAACTGTTAGGTTGTCTGGGAGATTTGATTCGTTTGAAGTTTGTTCACGGACTGATACCAGTTAAAGAACCATTGAAAACCAAACGATGGGGACAAATACTCGCCAGCGATGACATTGCCTGGTGCCAATCTCTCTAAAATCACGGAATCGTAGGGGTAAGAATTCATGGGATGCTAATTGAGTCGGTTCCCAGTGGTTAGATGGTCGCCAAAGAGCTTGACGTGTTATCGGATGGTCCTGGGTGGTTCAAACCCTGGTGGAAGGGGTGTGCAATTCTGATGAGTTTCAAAGTAGGCTGACAAAACAGCTGTCTAGTATTCCTTGTGGCTGGTGGTTTTCAATGATTCTCTAACTGATAGCAATCCATGGTCAAGTTAGGAACAAATCAAATCCCTATGAACTAACTCTTGAAAATAATAATTACTTGACCAAGTATTTATCATAAAGCTTCAACTAGGGCACATCTCCGATTCATCGTATTCTCTTCTGCCCCCTTCAGCTGGTTGGTCCCAAGATTACCCATAGTTTCTCATCTCCTCCTCCCCAAACGATCTCCTCTATTGTCACCTTCGGACCGGCGCCCCATTTGTCGTTTCCCTTTCGAGCGATGGTCTGACTGACGCACGATGTCACCTGACCGTCTTCTCCGCGTGTGCCCCATCCATCTCTAATTTCTGTGGAATATTTTTTGGGTAGTGAGTAGGTTCTTGATGGGTTCTTTGCCTGCCAGAGTTTCTTGTTGCTAATTCTTTTTGGCTAGCTATTTGATGTTAAGTTTAGAACCAGGGAAAAGAGCTGTTGATAAAAAGTCTGCCACGGTAGCCTGTTGGAAATGCTTTTCATGATGTACGCGCCAAGTTCCTAACCCGTATAGAAGAACTGGCTGATTCACTCAACTTTGGTGTTGAAAATCTGAATCATTGTTTCTTATGCTGAGTGCAGAAGATTGAGTGCATTCCAAACCGATCAAGTTTCGTTCATCAGTTTTATTAGGCTATCGCAACCAAAATGGCTGAAACACGTGACCTGTGTGCGTGGGTGTTGACAGAGAATTCATGGTGGGACTTCAATCATCCTGGTAATCCTCTCCTTATAGGAACTGTTTTGTCTTCAGATTTTATCACTTTATTTCCCCTTGTTATATATAATGTCGCAATACATTGAGCTGATGAATAGGGGACGGACGCTGAGATGGACACAGACGCGGCAATCAGGACAACATCGCTAGGCTATACCGCATCGTCGTATAGAAACAGCTACCTGATCTCCGACCGCCCACTACTATCCTAGCGAGAAGACACAACGACGTGAGAATTAAAAGTCTATTTATCAGTTTCAGAATAAGTGTAAGCATGTTTCGACAAAGCAATAAGAAGACGTAATTTATTTGGATTATTTAGTGTATGATGTATTTGCGCAAACATTTTTAATAACCTGATGATACACACACGGGGACATAGGTCAAGTTAAAAGTACATGCTGAAGTTCAAAATAACAACTGAGATCATATTTTAATATTTTTTTAAATTTAATATTTTGATTGCAGCTTGATTCCACACAGTATTTTCAGTACAAGTATGGAATTTTCAGCATGGATATCGGTAGCCCAAATTTTGCAGACCGGCCATAGATATCGGGTGTGCGTCGGCAGGGGATCGAACCCCGGACCATGTACATGGTCGGCGAGAGTCCTAACCACTGTGCTACCGACGCAAAAAGCAAAGAAGGGAGATAATGAGTACGACTGCTCTAATATCAAAACAAAGTTTACCAAGGAGGCTTATACTGTAATGACAAATTGTTGCTTTGGACACGTAAAGGTAGTTTAGACGTAAACCCAGTCACTATGGTTTCTACAGACTTTAGAATACTCCCCCAAAAGAGGCGTGGAAATATCAATTTTATGTGCTATCTCCTGTATAATGCGTTTCGCAATAGAAGAGCTAGGTTGTCTCTTCTCACCTCTAACATGGGTTCAGAGGGGATTCCATTTGCTACTGAAGCCATTTAGAAGTATGCTTTGAAGCTCCTACCTGCAAAGATCAATGAGTCCTCCCTCCTGTGTATGTGTGACCATAAGTGCATTTAAATTAGTAGATAAACTGTAAGAGTTGACATTGTTTTATAATGTTTTGAGAGTCCAGATCAGTATGTGGGCTTCACATTCTCATTTATTCGAATCGTAGCTGCACAAAAAGTCTTTTTAACTGCAACATTAAATATTTAACTAGTTACCAAGCTGCTGTGATCACCCATGCGTAGGGTACTTTGATATATACATCCGCCTTAACGGCAAGTTAGAGAATGAATCATGGTGTTCCACTGATCACTTTTTATCCTTATATCTTCTTATGAAGTTCTGTGGATAACTATTATCAACCAGTCAGTTTCTTCTCTTCATATTCAAGTGTAAGTCATCTGTGCATATTCGTTAAATCTCTACTGAAGAGACGTCTCACTGAAGCTCTTTTGTACCGAACAAGAGAGAAACTGTGTGTAGTAATTAAGCTACTATTCTGTCCAGGTAGGTTTTCTGCAAATAGATCGTTGTATTTTGATCCATCAGACTATCCGTCGACTAAACAATACATTATCTAGAAAAGGATAAACAATTATCATTCTCTTCTACACACATAAGTGATATACTGCTGTTTTGAACTTCATTCATTCGATTTAAAATTGAAGTGGCAGAAAAAGGCTAAGCATCATTTATGATTACAGTGTCACTGACATATCTTTCTATAAACTATCAATGTACGACATATAGATATCTGCTAAAAGGGATCCCCAATGGACTCCCCATAGCAACGCCATCAATCTGACGGACGCAGTCAATCGCCTTCAAATGTCAACACCTAACATTACTAGTTTTCATTATGTGATTTTTAAACCCAACATTTCCCACTTTACTGACTAAATCTCAGCACGGATACTAAAATCTCCTGTGGTATTTGCCAACTTACGTTATCTCTCAGGTAGATGTGTGAAATCTGACTATCGGTCAGAAAAAGTGTGTACTGCACAATAGCAGCACTTCTCTCTGTCCTCCTCTATGACTGTGAAACATAGTCATTAGAAGTGGAAGATATGAAAATGTTAACTGTTTACTTTGATTGAATACCAAGTAATAAGGAACTAGCGTCATACGTCTAGTCTACTTCATGTTCGTGTAGACTGAATTCTGTTAGTGTATCAGTTTCCAAGGTGGCTATCACCATGCTACTTGGTTGTTCGCCATCACGGTGCACTCTAGATTGTTGTTATTATTGGGTGGTTGGAAAAAAGTGGCCACAGGAAGCCTTAGTCGACCTGGGTTTCGTGCTCGTTGGCACTCACTCACCAGTCAGTCAAAGTAAGGTGTTCCTGCAACAACCAGCATGAAGGAACTCATGTCCCCTCTGGGATTCGAACAGCTTTCAACCATCTACAGCCAAAATTTGTATTAAAATTTGAATTATAACTTGTTTTATTAGATTTTATGGGTGGGTGAGAACCAACTGAATCAAATGGATCCAGGGTTTCCTGTGGCCTATTGCCTTCAACTATCATTTGAAAACAACAACGACAAAAGTTCAGAGTGTGCTCACCCTTTTATCCAGCCACCTAACTTGATGACTTCGCGATTGCAAACTTGACTGTGTTAAAAAATTCAGTCTACACCAAATGAAACGCTCAACACATGATATATTAGTTTAGTTAATACCTAATAATAATAATAATTTGCTTAATTCCAAAAACAGTACTTATGATACAGTGCGGAATTCTCAGCATTTCATACAGTGTCGCATCTCACTTACTCAACAACAGCAGAGACAAAAGTAAAAAAAAAGTAATATTACAGGATTGATGATAGCAGCTATTTTGGCATTAGCGGTGACAATAAAGTTAAAAATGTACAAAAACTGTAGAATAATGATAATAATGTTATTATCTAAAATTATAAGTTAATTGAAGTAGTATCACCATAGATTACAAGTAATGGGAGAGGATAAAAGAGCCTTTAATTTTTCTAGTGACATTGTAATTCTTAGGTTTCGCGCTAAAAATGATCTCTGTGGCATAGGACGCAGGACAAATACGGTATCGTTAAGTTTCTATACTTGGTTGTACAAGCATATAATCTTTTATAGTGATTTCTAGTCCTGCTTTGATGAGATGCAAAGGGAGAGTTGAGAATAAAGGGGGTGTTGAGAGTCAGATAATATGGATTTAAACCATTTCTCACATGAGTTCAGGTGTCTACCGATTATGATAGTAACGATCTGACTGAGTGGCACACCACTTGCCATACTGAAAACTGTCAATACCCTGCACAATCTAACATAGTCACTTTTGAGTATTCCAGGAAAGACTAAGGGGGAGCAATGAAGTACACTAGGTAAGATGCAAGAGTTAACGAATTGTAAAAGTAGAGGTTGAGTGATTCCTAACTGTCTTAACTTCTTAGAGTGGTAGGTTAAACGGAACATTTTTGTGAGAAATCAACAAGACATGGGATGACGAAGAAAGGTCAAAGGAAAGAGCTTTTCCAAGACACTTAATGCTTGACTTAGTTTCTCCTTCAATGCCCTATATCCCACCAACATTTTGTGAACAGACCAGTTCATGTAGATCACATTTTTATGCGTAAAGGTGAAGTCAATAGTTTGACATTTAGAGGTATTTAAGCTAAGACCATTTAGCCCAGACCACTGGCTGATATCCCAGAAAAAGCCATTCAGTTTGAAACAGTTAGATCGAGACGTAACTGGCAGCGAGATATCCACGTTTTCAGTGTGTTTAAAGAAGTTGTTTTCTTCCTAAAGAGACAAGTCATGTAAAAAGGAAAGAAAAAGAGAAGGAGAAAGAGTAGCACTTTGAGGGAAAACCAGCTTCAGTAAACAAGTCAGAGTCAAAAACAGATGCGCAGACAAGGAGGGTACGTCGGATATATGTGGCCCCTTCATCTAAGGATGAAACTATATCATACGGTGTAAGACAGCAGCAGCAACATATATAATACTCCTGCCCTATTTATAAGCAAACTGTTTGGGGTCGTTAATATTTTTCCAGGAAGGTTCAAGGTTGAGTAAAACTAATTTTTCCATTAACTTCAAAAAAAGAAGAGGTAGTGGCACAGGTTTGAATTTAACATCAATACTAGAAAAAAATTTAGGTACCGGGATAATTTTAATTTCTTTCCATGCTTCAGGTACAAAATTACTGGAAAAGGAGATATTGAAAATGTTTATAATAGGGTAACATAAAATAACCGCATATCTTCTGGGGACAACAGCAGGTACACCACCAGGACCACGGCTTTGGGAAGGTTTTAAAAATTTCACACACTTGAGAACATCAACAATGTTAAGACCACCGAAGTCACTAACCTCATTATTTGTATTATTAGGAATGATAACGTCAGTAGAAGAATATGTGGAAGACTTTTTAAGAGTATTTAAATTAAACAAAGGGAACAGCAATACTTTGCTCACTACTACTAGTAAATTTCATTCAAGAGTTTCCACATGTTCGGGGAAGTTTTATATGACAAAGGTCTTAGGTTATAAGTAATGTTCAGACTTGGCATTTCACGTTTGATCAAGATGTTCGTCCTTCTCAGACTAGATTTGTCTTTAGACTTGTATAACCGTTCTTTCTGTAACCTACAGTATCCAATCATCAAAATATCCACTACAGACTTGAAGAGGTGGTTAAATCGTGAGGCTGAATAGCTCAGTGGTGACGTGTCTCTGATTACAGCACTGAGTGACCCGGGTTCAAATCTGAGAAGGGATGTGGTTAATTCCTTCAAGGCGGTATCAGATACACCTTGCCATAATTGACTGGTGAGTGCAAACAAGCACGAAACCTAATGTGTATAGGTGGGACTTTCTGTCTGCTCACTGCCTCTAGCCATCTGGCAAAAGTGCATTCATGTTATTCCGCACCAATGTTCCTCCTGTCTTTTGGTTGACATAGAGCCACCCTAATTATGTGATTCTGTTGATTTGTGTACGAAATCAATTCCTAAAGGTTTGAATAGTTTTGAGAAATTCTTTATTTATATGGTAAGACGATTTTCTCTGTGTTTTCATTGGGAACCTTTGATTTGCTTGGTTGGCTTAGAGGTAGATGTCTTTTAATGAATTTTCGTGAATATCTATTCTTTTGGAAGATGTCCATAAGATTTTATTTTTCTTCAGTTTTCCTCAAAGCAAACAAGAGTGCTGCAATAAACCCCTGGCTCTCTTGAATACTGTCTGTATGCAACTCTTTTTGCGTGTGTTATTGGGTTGTCATTATTGTTGTAATTGAGTATCTGATTTTTGTGATGAGTTAATTTTATGTACACTTGAGGAAGCAGAATCAATATTTTTATCATTTTCTCTTCTTCTTCTTCTTCTTTTAGGGTGTCCGTGTTGATATCAGTTCTAAAGGTCGTATTAGAGCACGTCAATTGAATGCGCCACAACCAAATGCTGTCAAAGAGATCCCCTATCCACTACGTCTTACTAGCTCTGGGAAAGCCATCTATTTTAAGGTAAGCGTACTTATGAATCTACTTCAACACTATGGCATACAGTGCCCAAATCCTTGTCAACCTCATTCAACCGCAACTATATGAAAACGCCCCATGTGTCAGTTGGTTGGTCCATAACGGAAAGCTCAGTGAAGCCTAACTGTGGAATGGAGACAGAAATCAGTAAGACAAGGATGCTTCCTACTATTACCGATGATGATAATATTCCTGCTTGCGGTAGCAGTCGGCTGCGGATCACGTGGCGAGAAGACAGAAACACGTTGGACCGATAAGAAGACTGTAGAACATCTGTACGTCACGCGGATGATTTTTGTTTAATGTCGCACAAACTGGAAAATCTACAGACGAAAACCAACAAGGTTGTAGAAGAAGCAGCCAGAGAAGACTGGACTTCAAGTGAACATAGAAGACCAAGGTGATGAAGACAGCCAACCAACAACTACAAGAAGCACCAATCACTATCAACGGAATAAATTTGAAAGATGTTACTTCCTTCACTTATTTGGTCAGATAGCTTTGTTTCAGCTACAGGCGGTGGGCACAGTTAAGGATGTCGAAACCAACCAGAATTGGAGAGGTAAGACAGATCTTCATCACTCTTCTCCACTCCGCTTCAGCCTAAGGAACAAAATTCCGATTTTCAACACCAATGTGAAGTCAGTTCTTCTTTATGAGTGAGAAACTTGTCCAAAGCATCACAACAAGTATTTCTAACAGGTTACTGTGATGGACTTTTATCAACGAATAACTTCACTGGCTGTCTATCGAAGATTATGTGGCCAGAAGGATTTAGCAACAAGCAACTCTTGGAACAAACCAACAAAGAATCTATTGCTCAACAGATATTCTGAAGAAAATGGAGACTGATGGATAGGACACTCTGAGGAGACCGTTGAATGACGTCTCACTCCAGGGCATCGCTCGAGGGTGAAGTAGAGGAGGTCGTGTGAGGAGGAGAAGGAGATAATAAGTGATGGATAATTATACAGCTAAATAAAGATGACTGCAGAGAACAGGGTGAAATGTGGTGTGTGCTCCAGATGAGCAGACTCAGAACCAACTAAAGACGACTGCAAAAAAGAAAACAGATTGAAGTAGAGATGTCCCCCGGTCGAAGCCCTATGTTTCACTTGAGGACTCAAGGAAACAGTAATAATAACATGAATAATTTTCATCTGCGCAAGCAGTGTTTAACAAATAGGTTAGTTATTTTTCAGCGAATTCACTTTCAACTCTTCAACCATACAATCAATCACATTTTGGTATGCTATTCGCTTTTATTTTCCAACATAGAAAAGGATAGTAACAAAGAATGATGAATTATTTGTCATAATTATAGTTTCAAGTTTGATCACGGATTGATATGACAATTGAAGAACCATTGAAAACTACCAACAAGGTGTACTTGATCGCTGTTTCGTCAGCCTAGTTTGGGACTGCTACTTAACAGTACTCACCCAGAACCTTCAGGTCACTAGGCAAACTCATTGACAGTTCTCAGCCAGCCATTGGAATGGAAACTAGTCGAATATCTGTGCAAACTGACATACTTAAAAATTAATTTGTTGATCACTAGTTAATGAGTGACTGACTACAGGAGGAAGTTGCCTGTGGAGATTTAGTGAGAAGTTGTGACAAGTGTGGTTTCGACCAAGTCGTCAGATGTGGAAACAAATACTTCCCGCCAATGACATTGGTTTTAAAAATTGCGAATTGATAAGAGTTATAGGATTGATGTGTTATTGGACTGCGTTCAAATGTCTGAATAGTCAATGAGCGAGCCTCGTATCCTGAATATCCACTTTTAGATCCCTAGTGGCTTCCATCAATGGTTCTGCAACTGTTATCAGTCCATGATAACAAACTTGAAACAAATCAAATACTCCCCCCACCCTATAAACTAAATCCTGAAAATTAGTCCGATGCTCGCTAGTAACCGGCTACAGAACGAGGTTATCTGAAGTGTTCTGGTAAGTCGTGACAAGTGTGGGGCCCACCAAGTTGTCGGGAGTGAGGACAAGCACTCTCCACTGACTATGGCTGGTAGTTGCGTTATATAGATCGCCGGTGGACAGGAGCTGGAGTTCATGCATAGACCACTGGGCCGGGTCCCAGTGGCTGACTGGTCTACGTAGTGGTCTCCCTATAACAGGAAGGTAGATCATGGGTCCAAACCCCAGTGGGTGCGTACCGCTGAAGAAACAGTCCCAGCCTAGGCTGACAAAACAGCTGTCCAGTACTCCCTGTGTCTGGTTTCTCAGCGGTTCTCTAATTGATGTTAACTCGTGATCTCAAACCTCTAACCAATCAAATCCCCCCACCTGCGAAGTAACATTTGAGTCTTAAATCTACAAAGTCATTGATAATCATTTGGTAAGTATAGACTGGTTTGGTTGGTTACTGGCTAAGGATTTCAGGATGATAAGCAGGAATGACGGTTGGAAACTAGAAGTGTTCTAAGGTGTACACATTTCCTCTCACTATAGATCTTTTAAATATCTCTTCTGTACGCTCTCGCGTGTCCAAATCTTTCGCTTTTATTCATGTATGCATTTTTTTATAGGCTCGTGAGCAGTTGCGCACTTTGGATCTCTTATTGAATCCAAATGTTCTCTATGTAGTAGTCCCATTGTTATTAGTCATGGTACTCACAAAATTAGTCAACACTAGTGATCCGGAGTTACAAAAAGAAATGCAGCAGATGAATATATTGAATCCTCAACAGCAGATACCTGATATGAGTGAGGTAAGTGAGCGCCTGGTGCTTTTCTCTGTTCCTCCCACTTTCTGTGTCAATTTCTTCCTCTATAATTTGGTTTAAAGTTGTATTTTTATGGGGTGTTGCTTGGGGTTCGCAGTCACTCATACCCAACCTTCCTTCCCTCTCAATCCTCGTCTACTACCACTGTTACTATTATGTGCGTAAAACTTGGCCAGCACTATGGTAGTGTGTAATTCCATACTAATTTGTTTATTGTAGATATATCACACAGTGAGTGAAACAGCATTATTTACTGCATGATAAGGTTTCGAACACAATTTATTTTTGCTCACAGTCATATCATCAATTGTTATTCTCTACAACTTCGAAACTTTCGTTTTGCAGTTTTCTTTATTTCTCCCTGTTCGTTGTAGTGGTAGTAGAATTTTCCAGATGTCTCAGAAAGATCTTGAATGTGTTCCACGTGTTCTCCATCAGTTGATTCGATGATTAATAAACCTTCCATTACCAATCCTGCTCCCTCAACTCTGTTATATTAGATTTTAGAACTGCAATTTTGCCCCATCCTTTTAGTGAGTGTGACTGGATGTGAAGTACTATAGCTGAACTATTCTCCAGATTTCTTGTCTTATTACGGTCAGTTAATCTAGATTTTGCTAGGTTTTTGGGCTGCTCCACTAGTCTGGGTGACTAACCCTGTCCTACCATTTTGACCTGACAATCATTCCAGCAGGGTATTAGATAAACTAAATAGTTTTGTTAAATTGGCTCCACAGGATGCCTTAACCAACAAAGCTTGTTTCTAATTGAGTTTGTGGTTGGTTTGAATGCCAGCCACTGTTATTCCTGTCTGTATTGTTAAGAATTCTCCGTGAGGTTTCCGTGGTTCCTTCTTTGTATGGCTGCTGCTGCTGCTGGATTCAACATAGAACTTGGCACCGAAGTGCAGCAGTTCGAGTTGCCACGTATGGAAGTACTACTGATGATTTATATTCCCTATTGTAGGTGACGTCGCGTCATTCTGTGAATGTTTGACATACATGTCGTCACCAATATTATTGTTATCATCACTATCACTACTATTGTACCATCAGAAGGCAAGCCACGGAAGCCAAGATATATTTTCAAGTGATCAAACTGCCATTTATATCTATGCAGTTTATATTCTTTAAGTAATCACTGATAATGTGATTTTGGTTTACATTAAACAACATGAAATAGAATGTTCAAATACATTTAGGATTCTTTCGCTAATGCTGTGTTGAACTGTGGGAAAAGTATTCAGACGTTAACAACAACAAATACAATGATTCTTACTGTGAGAAAAATATTCCGTAGGAACCTATTGTCTGTATCACAACACCACACTATTACTATTAATTTTATTTTTCCACTTTCCTACATACTTCTTTTTTAAATTTGCAGGGTAATTATTACGTTTCAAAGCTTCTCTTATATGCATGACTTCCTGGTACTACTTAGTTTTTGTGGCCTACTACTTTAACATTTCACCAGTCCTACTTTTACTGACTTATGGTGTGGGTATGATCCGAAATTCAAATATCTGTTTAAATGTGTGGGTTTTGTGTAAACACTAGTGTTTAACTTCCCACCTTCTCTTTTTACTCTAAAATCCCCTTCCTGACTTTCCAATTCATAAGTGAATTGAATTGCCTCCACCTTTGAGTTAATGTGTTTGGAAAATCTGTCTATATCCTATTTTCTAAGTACAGTGAATGTGTCATCTACATATCTCCACCATACTTTTGGGTGGGTAGGACTGAACGTTTCAATCACTAAATTTTCCCACCTATCCATGAATATATCTGGCACAATCTGCAATATTGGTGATCCCATGGCAACTCCCTCAGTTTGATTGTATATTTTTCCTTGGAATTTAAATACTTCAGAAGTCAGGCATATAGTTGAACTCCTAGTGATATGTCTTCTAATGGCATTTTTGTTTTAAGTTCGAGTTCTCAGTCAGAAATGAGTTCGTTTCTGACTGCTTCTATAGCCATATTTATTGGTATACGTGTATATAAACTGACAATGTCAAAACTAACCATTTTTTCTTCATTATCTAATTTTAAATTATCTAATCTATGTTTTAGTTCATAAGAATTAGTTAGTCTAGATTTCGAGTGGATTTTTAGGGGATTTAATACCATGGCTAAATATTTAGATGATTCATAAGTAGGTGAATTTGTAAAATCAACTATAGGCCTAATAGGGTATCCTGACTCATGAACTTTAACAACACCATACATCCTACTAGGGTTATTAATTATGGGCATTAAATTGAACTCACCTAGAAACGGCTTAATCTGGTGTATAAGATCTCCTGTGGATTTCTGAACGTTATTCGATACCTTTGGGTTTTACAAGCGAGAGATACCTGGATGATACTTTCATTAACTACAATAGTGAAGAGAAAATTTGGAAGATATTCTTGATTTCTTCAATAGCTTTTAATATCTCATTCTATTCACGCCAGGGAAAAAGTCCAATTCGAAAATTATTCTTCCTGGATGTTCAGTTAACAAGGTACAAAAGATCCATCCACGGAAGACCGACATGGAATGGACAACATACAACCATTTACAGTTGGATGTCTTTATATATATAAAAATAAACCTGATCCACTGGTTGACGCACAGCATCCACTGTCACATTTCCATCCCTGAAACACAATGGAAAAGGAGCTGGAAGACTCTAAGTAGGGTGGGGTTGGGGTAGATTCTCATTGAAAATCGCAAAGTCCGAATGCCGCTTCATCATTGCAAAGTTCCATGAAACCCAACAACACTAAAATTGCGTACACTTTCTGCTTGTACTCCCCCTCCACAGAAAAGTTTATGTGAATCTCAAATTCTCAATGGAGACTCATCGGCAGAAATACTAAGAGAGAACTCCCCTTCCCGTCTTCACTGAACAAAAAGACTATCTTCAAAGCTGAACATAAACTTGCTTTCTATGCAAAATCATTCACATTTTCTGACTGTAGTCATCCATAGGCATATATCTGAGCACAATTAGTCATTGGTGCCACATCATAACATTGTGTATAAATGAGTGAGTTAACATCCCTAACTCCTGTAAAGCTGAATACTGCAGTGACTAACTGTAATCAATGACATGCCTCCGCTTACGGAAAAACAAACGCACTGGTGAGGACATTATCACCTAGCCTGGTGGTTAGCGAAGGTAACACACACAAGTGAAAAGTTTTGTATCTGATGGAGCTAGGAGACTCAGCTACATTTTTTCTTAGAAACCCTTTTGAAAAAATCCCTCTCCAATATCCGATCAAACCTCTCAAAATGCTTTTCTTTTCCAATTTGTTTTTCTATTATTCACAGTTCCTCTCCTCCCTGTCGTTATTCGGTGGTAGTGGGATCGGTGCAGGCAACAATAAGAAGTCATCGACGAATAAGCGTAAATCTGGTGAAAAATCACGTCAAAATAACGGCGGTGGTAGTTGTGCTAATAGTAATAGTAGTAATACTGCAACTTCAGAAGGATCAAGTCACTATCACTACAGCAGTGGGACTAATACTGCTATCAGTAGTGCTTCAAGTTCTTCTGGTGGGACAGCAACGGTGACATCTAGACGAACAACGACGAAAAAGTAGTTAATAAAAGAAAGGTTTTAATGAATAACAGTTAAGCGAGAATATCTGTGTGTGTGTGTACACGCGTGTGTTTGTTTGTCTGCCCGCCTGTCTGTTTATTTTTCTTGTATAACACTTATTGATTTTATGCCCCTTAATTTTTGTGCTCCGAATTTTTTTTTTATTTCTTTCAACTGTAAACTACGGAGTGAAAAAAAATTCTGTGCGTTTTTTGTTCTTTCGTGTATTTGTAGTAAATGGGCAAGGAAGTTCCCGAATTGTTTCCGGTCAAACGTCAAATTAATAAGATTACAAAGTGTGATAGACAGGATGATCGGGTAAAAGACAGCAAGATCATAATTACTGAGATACTTGACTTTTTTGTGCACTTAGGAATTAAAGACGTGGTAATAACAAAATGGATAAAAAGTTCGGTTTCACAGGTGTATAGAAGACGACTATGTGTACTGAAGGATTGTAAACCCGATCACAATCACTGAGAAACTTGACTGTTTGTCCAATTAGGGATTAAGAGTGTAGTATTAACAAAATAGGCAGTAAGTTCAGATATAAAACACAGTAATGCAGATAGGAATTTTAAAAAACGTAAATGTAACACAAATAAACAAGAAGATTGGACAAGAAAAGTGATAGGATAATGACTGTTGGAAGAATTGACTGTTTATGGTGGCCATGTTAGGGACAACAACGGTTAGAGGTATTTCTTTTGGTGAATACATAGCGTTGGCTTGAACTCTTAGATTGCTGGTGCCTCAGCTATTCCCAGAGGCCTTGAATTCACTCCCTTTAAGAAAGAGGTTTCACCGGATCTTGTACATGACTTTGAAGGACTTTTCATTGAATGGATCTGAATGTCCTAAATTCAACAGATGCTATGTTACTAAATTATGTACACTTTTGCGTTCTCTCTTCGTTAAACACTCTGGAAAGTGTTCTGATAAATACACGAATGTACAGCCTGTTTGAGGACTACTTCGTCGGAAAGGAAGGTTTCTTCTCAGAAAACCATCTTTAATAATTCCTATGATCTAATGTGAACATTACGTGGTTTTTTGTTAGCCGAAAATGTTTTCTTTATTTTCTTTGGAAAGAATGAGGAATAATTAGTTAGCTGTATGTTTAAATTGTACTGATGTCCCCATGTTATTTTGCTTGGTTCACAATGGTTACTTTGCTGGCAAGCACTTTATATGGAGTCGTGCCAGTTGGGACTCGTCACTGAAACTCCAAGTCAGCACGCACGTTTAACAGCAATTAGATCGTTATCCAATAGGGTTCAAGTCACCCACTCGCTCTGTCACTGGCAATTGCAGGTATATCCAGCTTCAATGATGAGTCCTGACTAAGACAAAATGCGCATTCTGGATCCTTCACTGTGCTCGTCACTTTCCACTAAAAAAGGATGAGCGTGTTAACTCCCAGACATCGTCGACTAGGTGGCTGCGGCATGTCAACATAGGTACTGAAAATTTTAATTCAATATCAATGTAGCAATCGGTCAGTCAACTGGAAATGCAAATTTAACTTGCTTCTTGTAAAATACTTACTGGGACAGGATTATTGTGTAAAACAGAAGGCGAACCTGGTTTGCCGAGCTGGAGAGATAGGGAACGTTCCATAATACGTCTATCGATTTGACGTTGTGTACGATTGTTTTGTGGTTTGCTCCATAGGAAAATAAAGTCATGGATACAAACACTAAAGTGATCAGTAACGATATTTCATTCTTGAATATTTATTGTACTATTTTTCTTAAGCGGGAAGCATAGGGCTTCTATTGGAGCGCATTTCCGATTTGTCCTATTTTCTGCATTTCCTTTTCAGCTGACTGGCCCCACGATTTCTCATAGTCTCTCATCTCCTCCCAAAACGATCACCTCCATGTCATCTTCAGACCAAAGCCCAACTCGTCATTTCCCATTCAGGTTATCCATTAATTCCTGCCTGGGCTTTCTTGTTTCTAATTCTTTCTGGCCACACATCTGATCTTCAGTATGGAACCAGTGAAGGCGACTAACTGTTGATAAAGTCTACAGTAGCTTGTTAAAAATGCTTTTCATGATGTACGCGCCAATTATCTGACCCATACATCAGAAATGACTTAACATTCATGTTGAAAATCCCGATTTTATTTCTTTATGCTGGGGAGGAGTGCAGAAAATTACCAAACCGATTTTGGAATGATGAAGGTCTGTCTTCCCTATCCGATGCTGTCGGTTTTCCCATCATCATCGGTATCGTTCGCTTGCAGTTGAAACGATGCTCTCCAGATAAGTGAAGAAAGGAAGTTGCCTCTCAAATTTATCCCGCTGATAGTTATTGGTGCTTGTTATTGTTGTTTAGTTATTTTGTTTTCATCAAATCCGTCTTCTTTATTTTTACTTGTATTCCTGTCTTCACTGCTTCTCTTGCCAGTTTGTTGGTTTTTGTCTGTAGATCTTCGAGTTTGTTTGAGATTAGATATGAATCATCCAGATCTCCTCTTCTTGTCAACCCAACATATTCCTGTCTTACTGCTCCTGACACACGGTCTATCTCAGATTCCAGTCGACCACATCGGTGATAGTAGGAAGCAGTTTCGTCTTACTCCCGTGTTCTCTACAAACTTAGGCTTCTCTGAGTTATCCGTTGTGGATCACTTGATATATGGCATTGTCATACAGCTGTGGTTGAATGAAGAGAAAGAATAGTAACATTGAAAAACATGAGTTCAATGGATCTGCGTTATTTCAAGCCATAACATTCCCAATTCACTGACTCTTAGCATCTCAAGGATTCTTGAGCTAACCAGGCACCCTACGCCCTTCTATATGGTTGGTACAGACCAACTATTTCAAGGCCATACAGATAGATACTGGGTTTTGTTTTTGAACACCTCCACATTCCTAACTCTTTTTTCAACCTAAACCTATATAATCACTAAAATTGCTCATCGAGAAAGGTGATGGCTCCATAGTTAGTTGTACGAATTGTTCTTATTTCTTTCTAATTTGACGACGGGCTAGCTGACAGTTACGTTCCAGTCAGATAGGGAATCATTAAAGGAGGAAACTACCAATATCAGAAAGACCACTGTATAACTGTTTCGTAGGCCTAGTTTAGAGACTGGTCTCTTCATTAGCAGCACTACAGGACGTACCCATGAGTCTACCATCTCTGGGGATGCAATCGCTCACTCCCTTCAGATTACATAGAATAAGGGAAGCTCATTGAAGAAGATTCAGTTAGCTTCTACTGAAATGGTTGGCGGAATTCATTTATACTGGTGTATATGAATTCGGACATTTTCTGCAAATTCTCGATTCCTTCTACTGTTTTCGTGATGTAAGTCATCGACCGATAGGGATTATTGTCGGAGGAGAAATACGTCAAATCCAATTCTATGTTTGTTTTTATGTGATGTGCTTATAAAGAAACTGAGTTAGTCATCAGCGTAGATCTTCGCATTATTAAGTTGAAACACAGGACTTTGTACACACTATAAGCCCCAAGAATGAATGAAGGAATTGATCCAGAAAGGAAGCAAGTAAATTTGACAATATTACACAACATTCGTGATATTACTGTCTGAAAAAGATGAGTGAAGCAAACTGCAGCCACTGATTATGATTCTTAGTCACATGATAATGTTATGAGACAGCTATCCATTAGAATTATATCTCGGACTCCAACCAAGGAGTCGTGATGCACCAAATGATGACGCTAACCTGATACCAATATCCTTCATCCAGCGACGTGACATATTAGGCTGACCACCTCTCTACTCTTTCCATCCACTCCAAGGGCCAGCTAACCGAGACCGGTACGGGAATGTGTGGGATGACGATCATAGCGCATACATTTCCGAGCCACCGAAGCCAACGTTTCCAGATGACTACGACAATCAAAGAGTGATGGTCTCCACTGTGTCCAGATACACGCTGCTGGACCTCAGAATTACTTACTAGATAATGACATTGGATTCAAGCAATTCTATGGCGATGGCTATGATCTAATTGGTAGAGTTGCCGAACTGGTTCAGCCCACCCAGAGAGGCCAGATTCCGAACGTATGTAGAGCACGACTGTGCGCATTGCAAACCCCAGCACTGACAGTCACCTTGACGCAGTGACGATGGTAATTGGCCCAAATTCTCCCATTCAAACATAACTTTCAGGAAACCGTTACAGCTCCCGTTCGTCACACAAACTCATCGACAACTTCAACCGGTTCACCACTTGCAAGGGTGAGTAGAGTTACACGCTCCTGCATATCTTTTCATAGTGAAGTGCACTAGTAGCAGTTCATGTTTTGTCACACTCTCCATGTGGCACGCACAAAAATGGTAGGAGCGAAAAAGAAATTCCAATGGAGCCATCATGAACAGAAAGGTGTGAGAGGGAGATAGGATGAAGTTAAACCTTAGAGATACCCGAATGCCGTGAACACAGCATACCAATGATCTTGGAGCACACTGACAGTCAGACGGCAAAGTAAAATTAGCTTTAGGTTAGGCAAAGATTAGGGTTAAGGTAGCCTAGTTAGGGAGGCATTACGGACAGATTGACGTTAGGGTTGAGTTAGGGGAGAAAATTTACATTTTTGAATGAAGGGGGAACGAAAATATTTGCAGTCAGGATAATGCGATCTCATTCTACTTCGTGGATTCTTCGTTCAACTGTGCACGTCCTAAACAAAATCAATTATAAGTTACGAAGTGATCTGGCTGAACATAACTCTTCAGATTGACTTGGAGTTATAGATAGAAGGCAAAAGCTGCTATGTTATAGGACTAGACTTATCTATAGCCTTTGGCCACAGACCTCTTGGAGTGTTAGTACTGCTAACTAGGACAAGACCATCGGACTGTAGCTTTCTCTTCATACCTAACTACTTCAACTTCCTTGCAGAATTGGAAGGTATTCATAGAGCCAACTACTCCAGAACAAATCAGTCAAACGTCGCGTTTCTCTCCATCTTTTATTATACCCTCACATTCTACTGCCTTAGGAAGCCGGTTGTTAATGAAGTAACAATGATTTATTTGGTGTTAGCGCATATAAGTCTTCACCATTTTCTGTTGACTTTACCAGCGATAGACTGTTTAAAATCCTTTCCGACTCCACGAGAAATGTTTCCAATGTCTCATCCGTCACTGTTTTCGGAAACGACAATGTCCGCAAGATCCTTCTGACAGGTCTAATGACGCACCGCCACGATGGCTAGCTCTAGTGGATTGAAATGCCACTCGCATCCTCTCTCTAGAAGATTATTCGCTATTTTATTCTGATCCCAACTTCTAACAGTCTTCTTCAAGCTAGCATCAGCTCCCTTGAAGTTAGACCCGTTGTCATTTAATGTGTGCTTCGGGTATCCCCTTCTTCCAGCAAACCTGGAGAAGGAACACAGAAGGGAGTCAGAATACTATATATATTTGAACTTTTTATTTGATGTTGTTTAATGCAAATCAAACTCTCAGTGATTGATTAAAGAATAAAAATCTATAGATATAAATGGCAGTTTGATCAACTGGAAATATACCTTGGCTTCTGTGTCTTACATTCTGCTGTTATAGTATGATTAGGTGTTTAGCGTCAAAAGATAGGCAAGATAACTGTAAACGACCTCCTACTCGGATGATGTCATCCATTACAAGAGGACTGAGTTTCTTTATCAGACAATGCCCTTCTTAATGATTTTGCAGGACGATTATATATAATGCAACGACTCATTGCTCATGCCAATCCTTCCCTCCTTCTGAGTATTTGTAATATTCTTGTAAATGTTTCCTACAGACCTCAATGCTTGCAATCATTGGGAAACGTAGCACTCTGTACTAGCTTAAGTATCTGCATCTTGGCTTTCTTGACATCCTCTAGCGATAATCTGTAGACAACCATCGGTTTTCTGTCCACTCGCACTCCTAGATTGCGGACGAAATGCTGACACGATGCGAAAAATCTCAGCATCTTGAACCATGAACTAAAGGCTCTGAATCTATCTAACAGTTAATCTTGTTCTCACAATCTACTCGACTCATAACTTTCGTCGGTTAACACATCAATGCTGATAACACTTTCATCTGCATGCGTATAAAACCAATTCTCTTCCGTATCCTTCAGGAATCTTGGTCCACAAAGCCACTCGCTAATCTTAATATCGTTATCTAGTAGAAGACCGCTTTAGAAATGATCAGTAGGGTTCTGTCTACTATCGACGTATGTCCACTGATCACGTGTGGATAACTGCGAGTCTACTACTTGCAAACCTTCCAAATCTTTTGGTTGTATTCTATATAGAATGAAGGAAAATGAATGAATCCGTTCAATAAATTATGGAAGAAATTGGTACATGCAGCTGTTGTTGCAGATGTTTGCCAATTTTAAGACATAATTCAGTAGTAACTCATTCCAATCTAGACATAGTAACAGGTTTCAGTAGTGCGACTCCCACAGTTGGCCAACTCTATGTGTGTTTATCAATTCACCTGCTCATGTGGAGCTGGGCACATCGGTCGTTCGACTCGAGTTTTATCCAAGAGCGTGCAAAAACATTATCCCGCATGCTTACGAAGAGGTGGAAGTGGAGCGATAAGAAGCACCATCATTTAATATCTGGTTGATAATGATCACCTTATCTCCATAGCCTCCACCTTTGAAGTTATTTACAAGGCGAAAATTAATTTGCCCAAATCACTACGTACTCGACTCACCTGTATTACTGAAGGCTTGTCTATTGAAAAAGAAAAGTCGGATCTCTGTTTACAGGAAAAACTCATTCCACCCCTCTAACTTTCGTGGTCTTAATCCCCCTATGCCAATGTATGATAATCCCCATTTCATATTTTGGCTCTACTGATTTTTTCGTTTTGTCTATTCAGTTTGTATACTATTGGTTTATTACGTCAATTGTTTCTATTACTATTCTCACTTTGAACTGAGCCCGGTATTATTTCACTCGTTCTACTTATCATTCTAAATCACTTCCGGTTTGCAATGTTAAATTCTATGTTATCAAATTTCACACAACGTTACGTAACGTTTTTATCTTATCCGATTTGTCTACTAATCCCATAATTGCACACCCCTTCCAAGTTCTATACATCCTATGAATTATTCTATATATCACATTAGTTGTTTCACCACTTGACCTTTGATCTTTAACTATGACTGAAATCCCAAACATTTATTTGCATTTCATACTGTTATTTTATGTATTCACACCTATGATTCCATTCCCTCAACGGATATATTTTCCTGAAAACCATGTATGAATCCGACTGTACAACTCGATAATAAATTCTTTGTTGAAAAAAGCCTTTTCGCTGGAGCAAGCAGATAGTCAACACAAAACTGGTCTGTAGCTATCTGAATAACACGCTTATCGAACTTATCAGCGTTATCCGAAATGGTCATTTGCAAAGCGAACGTCACGCAACTAGGTGAAGAAGTTGCTCCAAAAATATGAACTTTGATTCTGTAAACTACTGGTTGCGTTTTCATGTCACCCCCAAACCACCGTAAGAATATAAGAGCATTTCTGTCATGTGTGGGAATAATCACTTGATCAAACACGGCTTCTTTATCTGCCTACTGGTCGCTACTGAAATCTGATAAAGACGTCCACCAAACTTTTTGCCAGCTCCGGGCCAGAACATAGATTTTTATTCAGAGATGTTCCTACATACTCTGACACACAGTCGAACACTATCCTCAATTTATTCGGCTTCTTTGAGTGGGATACTGGGTGGTATGGCAAGTATCAAACTTGTCCACTGACAAGATCCTCCTCGATCATTTCAGTAAAATCCCTTTCAATATACTGCGATATTAAGTTAGTATACTTTTTGTGCAAGGCTGAGTCTTGAGACAGGCATTTCCTCAAGGAATTCAATCTACTGGTTGCCATTTTTCCATCATTGAGTAGTCCTCTTTGTCTACGCCATGGAAGTTCTCTTTGATAAGGTTCATCTAACAGACGTATGGATTCAGACATGATACTGAGAGCTCTACCATCTTCGACACATATGAGCACATGACTACTCCCATCGTCGAACTCATTCTTATAAAACTGTTCTAACACCACCTCAGTTGTTTCTGCAGATAAGGTATAATTCACCATATTAGATTCTAAAAAGACCTTATTGCATGGTCCCAGTAATGTCCAACGCTAGGGAGTTTTTATGGCACATGTTTCATTAGCTCCATCGAACCTTTTATCAGTCGCTACATGTAGCTTTGACAAGTTACACCCAATGAGCATCTTAATCTCTTCACTCCTAACATCCGGCAAAACTATGCCATGTAAGTGGCTCCACGAAGACATCTCGCCTGTTGGCGGTGCAAATCTACGTAACTGGGGCGATTCCCTTACTGTCCATGCCTTTGAAACAGTAACCCATGTAGAGGATTCCAGCGCAGAAACCTCCAGTTGTATCTGCCCATAGCATAAAGTAGATTGTGAGCCCACTGTCTTGAGAGAAAATGTGCAAATTGTTCCTTCTAAACCTAGTCCTCCCTAAGATTCTCTGCGATAAGCGTTGCATCTGACCCACTATCCAAAAATGCACAGGTTTTAACAACCTTATCGTTATATCTAGTGCGTCGGTGGCATAGTGGTTAGGACGCTCGCCGACCATGTATATGGTCCGGGGTTCAATCCCCTGCCGACGCACTGCTTTACCTCACTAGGCCAGAAATATAAGCTGGCATGAGGCTGGCAACCCCATCCTGTAAAATAAGCAGAAACTTCAAGCCACTAGCTTGAAGCCCTATGTTCCACTGGGGAACGTGAAGGAAAAAAATCGTTATATCTAGCTAGAACGGGCACTATAGCGAACGCCACCTCACTTGACATAGTCTTACACAAGTTTATATCACTACGCTGTTGAGAGTGGATGTGCACATTGCTTCTTGTGTCATCGGATAATACTTGTCTTCTGTGCAGTAATGTGTGGTGTCTCCAACCACAACCTTATGTCGTACAGGATCTTCGAGACCGGCAATTCTTTACACTTTATGGTTAGCCTTTGAACAAACTTTACATGGTTTTCTCTTGGAAACGAAATCTAAACGTCCATTGGGGTCTTTGCCTTTCAACTGCAAGTATTAGTCTAGAAAATGTTCTCCTGAACCTAACATACTAGGTGGAATGAATATACGCGAATCCTTCTTAGGATCATTAGTCGGGTTTTCAGCATTATTGTCTGAAAGCTAGGTAGAAAACACTCGATATCTAGAGTCAGGATTAGGCTCTATTGTTTCTTCCGGTGTAATGTCCACTGATCAGCAGTCCATACCTAGTGTTAGCGATATCTGACTGTTCTTTGAAAATTAGACCTAAGTCAGCAAACGATGGTTCACGACCGCTCTTTACGATGTTGCAAGCGACTCTTACCCACTCCCTGTGAGAATGTACAGGGGGTTTCAGGAATAGGTGTTCAGTAGTCTTGCTAGAATCCAAATCTGAAATATAATTTATTTGCTGAAGCTTTAACTTGCATCTTGTGGGGAAACTTTCTCAATAGAGCCACGTCGTTTCCCCCTTACATTGGAAAAATACAGAGGCTTATCTATGAAAGTTCGAGCCACGACATACTTTTGCCCGAATGCTTCCTGTAGCAATCCTAAGGCTTTACATTATCTTTCCTCCTACTCTTACAGAAAATGGTGCTTGACAACACCTTTTGCCCCTCCCCTCATCACAATATTGAGTCAAGTAACTTAATTCAGCCTGGTATTCCATAGCATCATTGTATAACCAGTCCTCAAAACTCCTTATAAAATTCCAATAATTTATAGAGTTGACATCAAACTCAATTATCTCTGTTTTAGGCATATCCAGAAACTTAGACGTGGTTCTGGCGAATTCATGATTACGAAACATACCAACTGCAGGAGAAGCGGAAGTTATATTAAGCGACTTCTTATAATCGAAACATTCACGGCCGTAATCTTTCTAACTCGATTTCCTGTTCGATTTGGACAATGCTTATTTTAACTAGTCCTAACTCTGTCTCACAGTTTGATTTATACTCATTAATTCTAGTCACATCAGATTCATCACTCCCTACTGATTGTGGAGATAACCTTGGCATTGGACTGCATTATTCATCTGATGACATACTGTTCGAAGCTTTGTAGGATTAAATTCTGCTTACAGACTCTATTATTATTATTCTCTTGGGTTCTGAGTGGAACATAGGGCTTCAGTAACACATCTCCCCTTCGTTCTATTTTCTGCAGTCATATTCATCTGGTTCCACGACTGATCATAAAATTTCATCTCCACCTCACACGATCTTCTCCATGTCACCCCCGTACTGACGACTTAATCGTCGCTTCCCATTGGTGTTCCACTCGAGCTATGGCCTGGTGAGCGATGTCATTCGACGATTTCCTCAGTATATGCCCAATCCATCTCCATTTTCTCCTACATATTTTTTAGAGATCAGCTCTTGTTTGGTTTGCTGCCAGCCAGAGTTTCCTGTCACTGACTCTTTCCAGCAGGCCATTTGATCTTTAGTATGGGGCTAGAGAAGGCAGCTGTTGGTAAAAGTCCGCAACTTGTTGGATCTCATTCTCGTGATACACCGTCCAAGTTTCCGACCCGTATAGAAGAACTGACATGCATCACGTGAGTGTTAAGAATCTGAACCTTGTTCCTTACGCTGAGTGTAGAAAATTTCCAAACTGGTTACAGGTTGGTGAAAGTGTACATTGCGTTTCCGATTCTGACTGGCGTTGACACCTTCATCCATTCCGCTGACCCGACATTTCAACTGTGATTCCCAGATAAGTGAAGGAAGTATCATCTCTTAAATCTCTCCTGTTAACGGTGATTGATGCCGATTTTTGTTGCTGTTGGTTGGCGATCTTCATCATCTCCGTCTTCTCTATGTTCACCTGGAGTCCTGTCTTCTGCGGTTGCTTCTTCAGCAAGCTTTTTTTATTATAGCTTGATTCCACACCGTATTTTTTGGTACAGGTATGGAATTTTCAGCATGTGATATCGGCAGCCCAAATTTTGCAGGCCGACCATGGATATCAGGTGTGCGTCGGCAGGGGATCGAACCTCGGACCATTTGCATGATCGGCGAGAGTCATAACCGCTGGGCCACCGACGCACAAGTTTGTTGGTTTTCGCCTGCAAGTTTTTGAGTTTGTGTGACGTTAGACATAAATCATCTGTGAAAGCTTTATCTTTTAGAGTCTTCTCATCGATGGTCCAGCATATTCCTGTCTCCTGGCTCCTCACTCTGACGCATAATCCAGTCCACCACAATTAAGAATAGCATCGATGATGATAAGCAGGCTGCCTTGCCTTACTCCTGTATGCGCTGTCCTTCTACTTTAACTACTTCTAATGTTACCTATCATGTAGCTGAAAACTTTCATGACTTTAATACTCTCGATGTTCTAAAATGTCTTAAAACGCTCAAGCCCTCACATAGCCTTGGTCCTGATGGTATACCTGCCTATGTTCTAAAACAATGTGCAGATGTGTTGTGTTCTCCACTAACCAAAATCCTAAATGCTTCTTTCTCCAAAATATCGTACCTAATGCATGGAAAGACATCAAAATTGTCCCTGTCCCTAAACCTGGAAACGGCAAGAACGTAAAGTTCAGACCCATTGCCATCACTTCCCCGTTTCTAAAGCTTATGGAAAAACTAATACTTCTTAAACTTGAACCCTCCCTTAAAAACTTCGAAGACCCCAAACAATTTGCCTATAGACAGGGTAGGAGTACATTAGACGCTGCAGCTGTCTTACACAACAACATCGTCTCATCATTAGATAAAGGTGCCAAATACGTCCGCTGCACGTTTCTCGACTTCACTTCTGCTTTCGACTCTGTACCTAGATGTCTCCTGCTAAATAAGCCCTCTTTGACGAAAACTGAGTCCTGGGTCACCAACTGGTTGCATTCCTACTTCTCTAACAGAATGCAGTACACCGTATACAAAGGTTAATCATCCTCTGCTGTACTCACTGAAGCCGGAGTCCCCCAAGGTGTTGTACTCTCCCCACTTCTCTTTTCTTTCTTTCTTTCTACATGACTTACCATCTTCAAATGACATTAATTTTGTCAAATACGCTGACGATCTGTCTATATCTTTGCCTATCAAATGTCAAAGCGACTGCTCTAAACTTGATGGCTTTCTGTCAGAAATCAGCCAGTGGTCAAAGGAAAATGGTCTTACCCTAAACCCCTCCAAATGCCAAACGGTCAATTTCACCTTTAGGCATAAATCCCACCTAAACAAACTGCTTGGCTCTCACGAGGTATGCAATATAGACGGCACTGAAATAGAAACTAAATCGGAAATTAAATACCTAGGTGTCATTCTATCTGCTGATCTCTCCTGGTCGTCTCATATCTTAGCAATTTCTAAGAAAATATTCCGTCTTACCTTATACATCAAGAAGTTAAAACATTCTGGTATTACCCAACCCTTACTCCTACAATTTGTTAATTCTCGCATCCTGTCTATTATTCTCTAATGTTCCCCCTTAGTTTTTCCCGGGCTACTGAAGAAAGACTGTAACATATTACGCAGGATGTTAAATGTTGTCAGCAGGGTAAGCAACGTGCCACTTAACCAGCTTGTTAATATTCTGGTTGACAGGCACATGGACTCATGTGAAAAATGGGCCAAATCCATTTTATATAACTCACACCACCCTCTTCACTCACAACTCTCCCCTTGCATCTCATCAGGCAAAACCAGAAGCCAATATAGAAAACTATATGCTCGCACCAGCAAGTACAAAAGCTCAACCATACCCTACTTAGCTCGTGTTCTGTGTGATAAAGAAAGCATTAGGCGTGACACCTATAATTCATTAAATAGTCAGTAGTACAACTGGATCTATATATAGCAGATATCACTCTAATATCCTCTCGAATCTCTCCAGGAAAACACAACAAAGATGTTACTCACAAGAAAACGTGCTCAAACTAAGATGTATGTTAAATGACACAAACTGGGAACTTTTCACTGAACACACTCTGGATGATACTATTTCCAATCTGACTAACTATCTTAAATTCTGCCTTGATGTATGCTGTCCTAAACAGATACTTTTCAAAAGAATAGATCGTTTCTCTTCTCCTCATCTCAAAAAGCTTCGGAGAGAAAAAGAGAGACTGTACAAGGCTAAGGATAAAGCTGGTCTTAGGAGAATAAACATCCAAATCAAATCCGAAATCAAGAGGTTAAACAATATTTATAATCAAAGAATTTTGTCATGTAAAACTCCTGGGAACATGTGGAAGCTTTTCAAAGAAATTACAGGTTGTGGTAAGCATAGTTCTTGTTCACCCTCTATTGACGTAAATACTCTTAATAGATCTTTTATCCGCCTTCCCAATGTACCTTCTAGCTTCAATGTAACAAATAACATGACCAGTGGCTTTAATAGCTTTAAAACTTCTGATGTTCTTAAATGTTTAAAATCTCTTAAACCTTCCCAGAGTCTAGGTCCTGATGGTATACCTGCCATTGTCCTAAAGAAATGTGCTGATATTTTAAGCAACCCACTTACAAACATTTTTAATACTTCTTTTTCTAATAATGTTGTACCTTCTCTGTGGAAAGATATTAAAATCATCCCTGTACCTAAGTCAGGCTCTGGTAATAATGCTAAGTTCAGACCTATCGCTATAACCTCTCCTTTTTTGAAACTAATGGAGAAACTATTGTTACTAAAACTTGTTCCCTCCTTAAGCTTCTCAAACGATCCAAAGCAGTTTGCTTACAAACAGGGTAAAAGTACTTTGGACGCTGCCGCTGTGTTTCATCACAACATTGTATCCTCCTTAGACAAAGGGGCCAAGTTTGTCCGTTGTACGTTCCTTGACTATACATCTGCTTTCGACTCTGTACCTAGAGGCCTATTGTTAAACAAGCTTAGCCTAGCACAAACTGAGCCCTGGGTTATCAACTGGCTGCACTCTTACTTCTCTAATAGGATGCAGTACACGGTATATAATGGTGCATCTTCCTCTCCATTGCTTTCTGAAGCTGGAGTTCCCCAGGGTGCTGTTCTTTCTCCGTTTCTCTTTTCCTTCTTCTTACATGATTTACCTCTCTCAGATGAAGTCAACTTCGTCAAATATGCAGATGACCTGTCTGTATCGTTTTCCATTAAATCTCAGTCAGACTGTCTCAAATTAAATAGCTTCCTGTCGGACATCAGTGAGTGGTCCAAACTAAATGGTCTCATGTTGAATCCCTCAAAATGCCAGACTGTCGACTTCTCCCTTAGGCATAAACGAGATCTACAAACACTAGTAGGTTCTCATGAAGACTGTTGCATTGAGGGGACAAAAATTGAAACTAAGTCTAATGCAAAATACCTCGGTCTAGTTCTATCTTCTGACCTTACTTGGACATCTCATATCCTAATGATTTCTAGGAAAGTGTTCTGTCTTACCTACTACATTAGGAAACTTAGACAATCCGGAATCACCCAACCTCTACTTTCACAATTTGTCAACTCTTGTATCCTACCTATTTTACTTTACTGCTCCCCGTTAGTCTTTCCTGGTCTACTGAAAAAGGACTATTCCATCCTGAGAAGGATGTTGACAGTAGTTAGTACGACTAGTGGTGTTAATCTCAGTCAGCTCGTGACTACCTTAGTTGATAGGCATCTGAATACATGTGAAAAATGGTCTAAAACCATACTCTCAGACCCCCAACACCCCCTCTATTCCCAACTCTCGCCTTGTATCTCATCAAGTAAAACCAGAAATCAGTATAAAAGAATCTATGCTCGTACAACCAAGTACAGGAACTCAACGATACCATACTTGTCCCGTGTTCTAAGCGACAGAGACAATGTTAAGCGTGAAACCTGTGACTTGCTTTGTTATTAACAACATAATTTCATACTCTTTTATTTCTCTCTTATTTCGTATTCTTTAGTGAACTCCTGTTGGTTTCATTATCTGGGTTGATCTCTTCCTGGATAGCGATCAGCCTGGTTATCTGATATAATGCCCTTAGGTCTCTTTTACCTGCAGCCTGCCTGCCTGTTCTGCTTCAGGTGCCAATCAGTGTGTCGTAGAATTGTCTTTTGTCTCTCGTGGCACTATTCTCCACTTCTTTATTCAGTGCAGTGTACATTGTTGTGAACTCAGCTTCTCCTTCTGTTGTCCATCTTTGCATTGAGTTATCTTCTCTCTCACCATCCTCCTTCTAGTGGCTTCCAGGTATCCGTTGTGAGCCATTCCTTGTCTTTTCTCTTCTTTCTTCCTAGAACAGTTGTACACGTTTCCTTAAACATCACCTTCAGAGAGTTCCGATGTTCTTCCACTCAGGTTTCCTCGGTGATAACACAATGTGTCTTTGACTTTACTCTGATCAGATCTGTAGTAAAGGCATCGGTTGTTTTTCCCCTTCAATTTCTGAGTGTTGAACTTGAATTACAGTGACCTGTCTCCAGTTGTTCTGAAGGATTTCAGCTTCACCTTGAAGGTTCCTAGAACTAGATGATGGTCAGAGCCCACATCTGCTCCTCTTCTTAACTTTGTATCCAGCAGGCTACGTCTGCCTTTCCGTGAGCGACATTGAGATGAAATCTATCTGGTTTGTGGTGTATCCGTCAGGCGAATTCCATGTTGCTTTGTGTATATCCTTGTGTTTGTACACTCTGCTTCCGATCACCAGATTACTAAAAGGGTAGAAGTCTACGAATAATTCTCCGTGCTCAATTCATTTCGCCAGATAAGAGCCTGTTGACTCATGATGGGTTCTCCTCCTGTATTATCGGACCCCAGTTCTGCTCGCATTCATATCGCCCATGAGGATTTAAATGTCAACATTCAGGATGTTGTCCGTTACTGTTTGTAGTTGTCTGTCAAAATCTTCCTTTTCCTTTTGTTCTGCGTTGTTTGTAACATTGTGCTTAGCATTAGATAATTGTCACCTTCCTTCCTTCCTTTTAAGGTGAATCTTGCTGTCATAATCCTGTAGGATGAAATTGGTTCCCACTGCATCAGGGTTCTGGCTGCCACTGGTGACATCATAATATCCACTCACTGCGACAGTGTGCTCATAGATGACCAGACCAGAGTAGATTACTGACTCTCCAGTTGACAGTTTTGACAGTTCACGTCCATTCTATCTGCTCTCACAGATACCCAGTACTTTTATATCATATCTTTGTATTTGTTTGTCCACCTCGGCGTCGTACATTGTTGACATTCCTCGTCCATATTCTTATTCTTGGTTCCATCGAAAGAGAGATAAAGAGAAGATACATCTCCTGGTTGTCTGGCTAGCTTCCTGAAGACTCACCAGCCCGCTGTATCATTTTAGCTCGCAATTTCGAGCGAAGACTGAGACTGTTATTTGAGCTTTTTGTATTTTTAATGTGTTTTTTGTGCGTTGAAGTTTGTTTACCAGTCTGATAGCTTTTGTGGCGTAGAGTTGCTAGACCCACCCCCAACCCTTCATATTTGCCCGGGCTTGGGACCCACTTGAAAAGTAGCTAGCTAGTTAACTAGGTGAGGTTATACAGACTTTAGTCCTCACTATCAGTACTGACGATGCCTTGCTATAGTCAGAACTCAGGTGACTTAACGGAAACTTTATTTGTTTCTGAAATATAGATGAAATAATACAATTACACAATGGTAAAAATGCAAAGACTACTGTCCTTCAGGGAAGTATTAAGACGTAGCGAACACTACTGATGGGTGGAGCAAAATGGTTGGTGAATAAAATGTGCATACATATAAAAAAATAGAATGCAACACTCATCGAAGGTCAACCTGAAGTGATGGGAGTTGACATTAAGGTAACTAATAATCATGTGATAGTCACGACAGACGAGGTCAGGTCATATTAATTGGTGATTTCATGATTAACACTCCCAGCGAAATGACCACTTCCACTGCCCATATCCGGAACCTGCAAATTATCTGCTCTTTCCAACAAACATAAGCCTCCCATATCTCACACGTCAGCGCTCACACAACTAACCAGATACACAAACTCATCGACAACTTCAAGCGGTGCACCACCTGTAAGAATGAGTGGAGGTACACGCTCCTGCAAATCTTCGCATAGTGAAGTGCAACAGCAGCAGCATATCTTTTGTCACAATCTCCATATAGCACACACATACACACAAATGGTAGGGAAGAAAACTGGTTAGCAGAACTGACACTCCAAGAGGTCTGTGGCCAAAGGCTATAGGTAAGTCTAGTCCTATAACATAGCAGCTTTTGCCTTCTATCTATAACTCCAAGTCAATCTGAAGAATTACGTTCAGCCAGATCATTTCGTAACTTATAATTGATTTTGTTTAGGACGTGCACAGTTGAACGAAGAATCCACGAAGTAGAATGAGATCGCATTATCCTGACTGCAAATATTTTCGTTCCCCCTTTATTCAAAAATGTAAATTTTCTCCCCTAACTCAACCCTAACCTCAATCTGTCCGTAATGCCTCCCTAACTAGGCTACCTTAACCCTAATCTTTGCCTAACCTAAAGCTAATTTTACTTTACCGTCTGACTGTCAGTGTGCTCCAAGATCATTGGTATGCTGTGTTCACGGCATTCGGGTATCTCTAAGGTTTAACTTCATCCTATCTCCCTCTCACACCTTTCTGTTCATGATGGCTCCATTGGGATTTCTTTTTCGCTCCTACCGTATCTACGATCTGTCAGCTATGGGAAAGAATCTTGTTGTGAATGGATACTCACCTATAGTTCATTTTAAAATATGGAAGTGAAAAAGAAACACATTGATCTGAACCTAAATATAGTTGAATTTGCTTTTCATCTGTCTGGCGTAAAACAAGTGGGGAAGAATTATCGAGAAGAGAATTTAGGGTGCACTGGGAAGAACATTTCGTGTCACCAGACTCATTCCATTTTACAATACGGTATGCTAGATTTTAAATAACTATCCTATAAAATTCATTAGGAAAATCAAAAGAGGTCAAAAGCAAAATAAAAGTAATGGTGAAAATTGTCATGATAACATAAATAAGAGGGAATATAAGGCATCTACTGTTATAACATATAAGAGGAGGACATCCGAAATCTTACGTAGAATTCTTAATAAAGCAGGAATTAGGGTGTCATTCGAACCTACAAGCCCACTTAGGTCGAACACGCTTCGCAGGCTAAAGAACCCGGTAGACCCAATCAAACAAAAGAACATAATTTAAAAAATATCTCACAGTGGCTGTGAGGCTAACTACATAGGTCAAACTAGTTGATTGGGAGTAATGAGATTTTCATAACACAAGAATTTAGCTAGGGTTAAGATGATTTATCCCACGAAGATAAGTAATTTAGAAAAAAAGCTGAGCATTCACACTGCATGCATTAATACACAACCACACAATAGGGTGGGACAGAGTTAAAACTCTAAGAAGCAATATAGATAGATGGAAACTGCGAGAGGTTGATTACCGAAACTTCATTCATCGAGTCTACACCCAACACATGCAATAGAAGGGACTCAACACAAACACCAGAGATATGGAAGATATTGTAGCGGTAAATAATTCCCCAAAATTATTAACCACAGCAATCATCACTCAACATTGGATGCTGACCATCACTGTTTAAGTCGACTTGTTTAGCTGAAGGCTTACGGTCAAGCATCCCCGCCATTTGGTGCTCTTCGTCGTGTCACGTGCGTGCACGATTACTAGCTAGCTAAGCATTCATTCCTACCCGCGATTTGGTCCCAAAATATATATCGTATTTGGACGACAAAATCTGGTCTTTTGCTTTACCATTTGGTACTCGAAGAACGAACACTATAGTGGTTGTTGGTATAAGATCTTGCGTTAGTATAATCCGTACAACTCGCGAACGTTCGATACCTGTAGCCTCCTAAACTGGTGAGCCCGACTAACCTCAATACCATCAAATCACCTAAACTGGTGAGCCCAACCACGAACTACATCTTCAATTCACACGCAGATAATCCCGGTGAGTTCGTTCCTTTTTGTGTTTATTCTTGTACTATATTGTTATCGGCACACTTTTCGTCATGAGTGATCCTAGCCCCAAGGTTATTCAGATTCGCTCAACCGCCAAAACAATTCAGCTAGTACCATTTTGGCCCGATAATGCTGAAACGTGGTTTCAGATTGCTGA
>OX235279.1:157787734-157938799 GCA_944472155.2 Trichobilharzia szidati | reverse complement strand
TCAGCCTGTGTCGACTAGATATCTAGTCTGGCTAATTACATCATGGATGTAAAGTAAGCGGCTAGTGCCACCGGCGACGGTTGCCGCTAACGCGTGCCGGCGGGATAGTTTCCCACAGACTTGGAGGCTTTGCCGAAATCACAAGGTTTTCGACAACATTTCGCTTCCTTGCCATAGGTGTTGTGATACCAACACCAGTCAGGATTTCTGAGAGAACGTGTGTTGGACTTAGATCGTCCACGTGCGTTTTGCCGTTGAGGGGATTTAGAACGACGATAGGAAGAATTGCTAGGCTTGTTTGACCTAAGCATCTGCTGGAGGGAGTTGATTAACTCTATCATTGCAGAGTCCTTCTTCGAAGTCTGTTCGGTAACAGAGTATACTTCGGTAACTGGCCGTTTCGTTATCTCTAGAATTCTATCTGCAGAGACAGCTAAATCATCTATGAGAACACCCTGAAGTGTCACAAGTACAG
This sequence comes from Trichobilharzia szidati, assembly GCA_944472155.2. Lineage (NCBI taxonomy): Eukaryota > Metazoa > Platyhelminthes > Trematoda > Strigeidida > Schistosomatidae > Trichobilharzia > Trichobilharzia szidati. Next base: position 157,938,324 of record OX235279.1, on the reverse strand, counting down.
TCTGAACTGACTGTGGCAGTTTGGATAAAAATAGTTCTCTAAACAGTCCTTCATCGAACTGACTTTGGCCAATGATCTCTTTCATTCTTGCCAGCATGCTCACGGCTGACTGATCTCCTAACTCGATGTTACGAAATAACTCATCCAGACGTTGTCGATCTGTGAGAACGTTTCTCTTGAGGATGGATGCTTTTAGCAACTCGTACGAGTTACTTACCGACATCTGCAGAGTTACGCACTTGCTGAATTCCCGCGGCAGGGCGTGAATAACTGCAAGGAACTGTGAACGTTGATCAGTTATGCCATGTTCACAAAAATCGGACTCAGCAATCTGAAACCACGTTTCAGCATTATCTGGCCAAAATGGTACTAGCTGAATAGTTTTGGCGGTTGAGCGAATCTGAATAACCTTGGGGCTAGGATCACTCATGACGAAAAGTATGCCGATAACAGTATAGTACAAGAATAAACACAAAAAGGAACGAACTCACCGGGATTATCTGCGTGTGAATTGAAGATGAAGTTCGAGGTTGGGCTCACCAGTTTAGGGGGCTTTTAGTGTGTCGTATTACCTTGCACTTTTGGCAAGCTAAACACGTCTGTGCCCATTCCCTTACTTCTTTGTTAATACCAGGCCAACAAAACCGACTAGTTACGAGCTTGACAGTAGTTCGAATACCTGGATGGGATAAGCCATGCAACGTAGTGAAGACGTTACGGCGATAACTTTTAGGCACGATGGGGCGAGGAGTACTAGTGGAAATGTCACACAGAATAGTATCCTTTCCTATACCTAAGGGTTTCTTGGCTAGTTGTAGAGTTGTTTTCGACAACTCACGCTGAAGCTCGGAATCTTCTTGTTGAAGACGAGCCACTTTTACAAGGTCTATGCCGTCCATTTCGGTGAAAGAACAAATACGTGACAAGGCATCTGCCACAGTGTTGTTCACTCCGGAAACATGGCGAATATCTGATGAAAACTGTGAAACGTAATCTAGTTGTCGCGATTCCCTGGGTGAATACTTATCTGAAGTTGAGTTCAGAGAGTACGTCAGAGGTTTGTGGTCAGTGAAAATGATGAATTCACGACCCTCAACTGAATGTCGAAAATGACGTATAGCACAGTACATAGCTAGAAGTTCCCTTCCGAATGTGCTGTACTTCGTTTCAGCTACTTGAAGGCGCCTCGAGAAAAAGGCGAGTGGTTGCCACTCGTTGTTAACTAGTTGTTGCAGAACTGCGCCGATTGCAGTGTCTGATGCATCAACCGAGATACTCAACGGTGCCGTTGGATCCTGATACATAAGAAGGGTGGCATCTGCAATAGCTTTCTTTACCTGAGTAAAAGCATGTCGAGCAGACGTGTCGAGTTCGATAGCCTTGTTGTTCCCTCGAAGGAGATCGGTTAATGGCTGAATTAGCGAAGCACAATTAGGAATAAAACGTCGGTAATAACTTACCAAGCCGTTAAAAGTGCGAAGGCATTTTACTGTCTTTGGCTCCGGAAAGTTCAGTATTGCTTCGACTTTAGGAGAGCGATGCACAACCCTTCCAGCCCCTCATGAATTACATCACAAAAAGTCTGAATTTTGTGTTCGTATGCATATATGATGTCTTATTCGCCAAAATGTTTGCAGAGGAACACGTTTTAGTCTTTCACGTGCCTCCATTGTACAACCTTTAGCTGGTCTTAAAAGTGATGTCAAATACTTTCAATTTTCGGCGTAAGCAAAAGAAGCTTTTAGTAACGCCTAAGAGGACTTGTTTCCACGCTGATGGCTGGTATCTTAATGTTGCGGTTACGCTTGTATATCACAATGACCGAACACACTACACTGGCTGAAACTAATGTCCATGCAGGTCCTACCATGCCAGGAAGACTGTTAGGATAGCAATTTGACTAAAAGCAGTTACTGGACTAGTATAAGAATTTTTTACACTATGCTGGGGGTCTGTGGGCGAAGTCGTACTTCTGGGGAAAAGGAATGTGTTTCCCTCAGATGACCAGCATGCCAACTCTACTGTCCCTCCACTCTCAAAAGACGGGGTTGGAATAGGTCGGTCCCAACAACTGTACATCCCGACTTACCCCACCAATGATGTTCCGTAACTGGCGGCGAGTTTACTAGCACGAAACAAATCCCAGAAACCAGTTCATACAGGCGGTGTGTGACCGGCCTCAAGCAGTTGTCCATTGGCCTCTGCTGTCACGCAACACTAACCCTCTCTCTGTTTCAGGTGCCCGAAGAATCAATCAACTTCCACGGTGGTCGGGAAGTAACAACTGCCCACACACTTCCAAAAGCACACGAAGCCTTCCTGAGCATCATTCTCCTTTACCCACATCACCTTCATCATCTGAATTCCCTACTACAGTCGGTACTATTCTTCAGCCTAGTGAGTCATCTTCACTTCACTCTGTGACCACAAACAAAGATGAGAGCCATAGAAACACTCCCGACAGCCTCTTAAAGTCACGTTGCCAACTTCATATAGGAGCATTCGACGTTAGTACCCTCCGACAAATCGGACAACAGGCATCACTAGCAAGAACTCTGGCATCTCGAGTCATGTACGTATGCTGTGTTTCGGAGAAACGCATACAAGACCCGAGTATGGTCACTCACTTAACCCCACCTGCCCAAAAAGTTGAATCTGCAAAAATCACTTTAAGGGTGTCAGAAGGCCCTCAGGTAGTTTGTGAGAACTTGCAGGTGTAAGGATAGTATTGCGTGTTAGGGCAGAAAAATCACTTCTTGACTGGATTCCAGTAGATAGTCGTATGTGTGTGGTCCGTGTGAACGCGTACGTCAGAAGAAGGATGATCTGCGTTACCCGCTGTTGTATTTATAAATTCTCTCCTTACGTCCTAAAAGACTGTAGTTTGGATGAACTGAAGGACGACTTCTACCAGAAGCTGTCTAGTTTGCTGCAAAAAGCAACACGTTCGCGTGCAGTTGTTAGAGCAGGCGACTTCAATGCCCAAGCAAGGAAGTTGTGTCAGACTGAGAAGTATGTAGGTCGCAAGTATGGAGTTCCGTGCCAACGAGCCGACAAAGGTGATTGTCTCCTACGCTTCTGTTCAGATAATCATCTGTTCTTAATCAGCACTAGCTTAAGGCAAAAAGAGAGACAGTGCTTAACCAACCGGTGACCTCCATCACCACTTCAACGTTGGACTCAGATAGACCACATAGCGCTAAGGTGCCGTTGGAGAGGATCAGTGGAAGACTACCGCTCCTCCTGGAACACGTGCGTAGACTCCGATCATGCACTGGTTCGCTCACGTTTATACTTACGATTAAAAGGACATAAAAATTGTTTTTCAGCGAAGCAGTTACTTTCCCAACTATATAGAGACACTGAGTCTTTAATCAAGGAAGAAATAGCAAGACGAGTGTATGAGGTCGACAGCAGGACTCCTCCTGAAGAAGTGTGGCGGGTACAACGTAAAGTTAGATGTATACACAGTTGTAAATGCTGTTGATAATAACCAAAAACCTAAAGTTAGTGGGGGCCAGTGGGTTTCTACCAACTCATCCGAACTGATTGATGCAAGAAGACTGACTCCAGCAAGCTCTGAATATGATGAAGAGAGAAAGCTACTCAAACGCAAACTAACAAGAAATCTTCGTAACGACCACGAACAGCAGTAGGCGACAAAAGTGAAAGCGGCGGAAAATGCATCCGTGATTGGTAACACCAGGCAACTATTTAGGCTGATCAGGGAAACTGGTGGTAATAGGCAAATGATGAGTGAAACAATCTTCGAGATAAATGGCATCAGGATTAGCTATCAAGGTAGACTACTAGAACGTTGGAAAGAGCACTTTGTCACTGATTATCCCCATAAACAAGAAGGGAGACAAGTCTCCCTGTGATAGTCACTGGGGGATCAGTTTGACTAATATAGTATCTGAAGTTCTAGGCTCAATAATCACGCGTACACTAAGTGGTTCACTAACTCTTCTCTCAGAAGCATGGTGTTCATCAGTAAGTTGATGGGACAGCCTTTTAGGGACCTTCTATTAGCTTGGCACCAGAGAGTTTGTTTGTTTGGCAGTTTGTTTTGTTGTGGAACAAGTGTTTAATTTTACAAGGTATGCGACTGACCTATTTTAGAACACCGCCCATTTACTCTCAGTGGACTCCGGTTGGTTGACAAGCTTAAACTAGAGGTAGTGAAACGACAATTTCCTTTTAGATCTCTCGATTCAGATTTTGGTCTTCACAGTGCTGGGCGTCGCAACAGACTGAAAATAGAAACACTCTGGAAGAGACGTCTTAAGTTAGACCTTATTTTATTCTACAAATTAACTAATATTCCCTTGCATTCCTTCAGGACCATGACAAAATCCATCTGTCATCAGTTAGTCTTAGAAATCATGACAACTTAGTGGCTATCGAGCCTTGTCAGACCTATATGCGGTCCAATTTATTAAGTAAGTTTTTAGTCAATGGGAATAGAATATCAAGTAATGTGTGTGACACAAACACACTTGCAGCACTCATCTCCCCAGTCACTAGACTCCCTGAAGGTGATAGTTCTCTCCTCTGTCAAACTTCTACATCTTTTTCAGCTCACATAAATGTACTTGGTCCGCTGAACGTATTAGTAACAACAATCTTCATTGACAACTGTTAGTGTAAGTGCAATATCGCTTGAAATTAAGTCACGCGTAGATAAAGGCTATCCCGGTCCAGAACAAACAAGAAGATGGTCACTGTTTCTAGGGTACTATTAATAAACAAATCAATAATTATATATACAACAAACCTTAATGGTTTCAAGAGTACAGAGCACAACGCTTAACAGAAAGCAAGGTATCGCTATCAGACCGGAATAACGTTAAAGCCAAAATTGCGAACTTGCCGGAGTCAGACACAACCGTTCAGGTAAGCAGTCGGTAGAAGAATGAACTCAAGTAAGAGATAGACAGAGCATAGGCACAAAGATTGAATTTAATTGGCTACTCAACCAATCAGTAAATAAGATAAACTCGACAGAATAGTACAAAGTAAGACATGGGTCAGCAAAATAACAGTTCACAAAAATACTCTGATTGGGTCATGAGTTCAACTGTCAGTCTAAACGGATCGAAGTAAAAACACACACAGTTCATTAAACAAGGTGGGATAAGCACGTTAGGCATGGATAATTGGGTTGCAACAACGCTAGGCTGATCCGAGACAGGTCAACTTGATGCAAGGATGGGAATTTAATTGATCTTACAGTTAGGATTATTGGAAGAACACGTTGGAAATTTCTAGGCGGGAAATAAGTATTTGATCACACTTTTAATACAGCCGTGAGCATAAAAGAACTAGTTAGCGCGTCATTGGAAATTACGGTGTCTATACAAAGTTTATGTATGTATTCGCCTATCACTCTCCAAGGATTCCTCGTGCTTCTTGCTACGTTATTGCCTTATGTCTCCTTTTTCACTATTTCAGCTGGCATTTAATTATCTGGACGATGATGAATACTGTATACGTTTGGTGACTAACATTAACAGTCTGAAGGTACGTGAAAACCTAACTGGTCAAGAGTGCTATGAATGCCTTACAAAACACTGCATACGATATCTACATATTCATATTTAATTAGGAGTGTATTCTACTACTTTGGGCAACATACGATTTTAGCGGTAAATAATTCCCCAAAATTATTGACCACAGCAATCATCACTCAACATTGGATGCTGACCCTCACTGTTTAAGTCGACTTGTTTGGATGAAGGCTTCCGGTCAAGCATCCCCGCCATTTGGTACTCCGTCGTGTCACGTGCGTGCACGATTACTAGCTAGCTAAGCATTCAGTTCAACCCGCGATTGGGTCCCGAAATATATTACGTACTTTGGCCGACTAAATCTGGTCTTTTGCTTTATCTTTGGTGCTCGAAGAGCGAACACTATAGAAGTTGTTGGTATAAGATCTTGCGTTAGTATACTCCGTACAGTTCGCGAACGTCGATACCATCAACCTCTAAACGATATTCACAATTGGAATTTGTGAAATCTCATCTTCTGAAACAATTTCTTAACAACCATAACTAAAGGATTTTTATCCTTGGGAAATACAGTTTAAGGAAAGTTTGGCTTTATGTTTTCACACCCATATCCGTTTATCGGTTATTTCCGTTGGTTCGATAAAAAGAAAATATTTTGATATCCTGAAGAGTTTTGTTCAGAAATTAAGGTGACCTCTGTTTCTATAATGGTTAATTCTGTCAGACATGTAGAAGCTGACTTCTAATACTCGCCAGTCAACTAAAGACCACTATACCGCTGATGATTTTACCTCCTATCAGCAAACACATCCCAGGTTATGGTATCCAACATAATGGAGGAACTGGTTGAAAATGCGTCTCGTAGCAAAATTTACATCAAACACTCCAAACAGCGGGGACTATCGCGATTCGCCTGAGACGAACGGAGCCCTGTGTGCAGAAGAAGCAAGTTCGGTCACTTCCACTGCCTTGGCTTTCAATAAAGACCATGAATTCATGAATTTGTATTATTATATTTACCAGTTTCTCTGATATCCATTGAGCTGTTATGTTGATGCTATCGATCTGCAGTCCATTGGTATCAATACTGATTTGATATTATTGAAACATTAATGTTGTTAATAACACTAATTTATTCACTGTTACGTATTTGTAACTGTAGAACATGATAATGAAATTATCGAAAATAATGTTTGTTCAGCAACCGTTCTTCTGAAAATTCGTAGACCGATAGCAAACGTACAGAACAAATTTGATGGTGTCATGCCTTTTAAACTTGCTTTTTGTATTCCGACACATCTCATGTGTCCGTCTTCTATATGCTAGTGGAGCGACTGGAATCCACCCTCAGAACCTCAGCTTATGTGTTTAAAATTAGTTCGTTCAGATGCATCCCCATTCTGACCATCTCTGTTTTAAATATCTTTACTTGTTGCAGAAGTTTTCTTCCTAATTCTAAACGATATTTAATTTAGTATTATATTTATTGTGCTCATTATCACTAAGAGATTCTTCTTTGAGCTGTGATTTGATCCAAGCTTTTAAACTTTTCTTTGAGGTTGTACACACCTTGCGTAAAACCAAACATTGAAGTGCACAACATCATTGCTTGCCAGTTACTCGAAGGGATGCCGATCTTTTGAGAGAGTCCAAGTGTGGGCGACAAAGGAGGTGAATAGTCTACAAAAAGAACTATGTGGTGAAAGGCTAAAGAAGCTAGGTCTTGAAATAATAGAAAAGATTTGTAGCTTAGCAATTAAACCAACCAGTTTAGAGAACACTACTATTTTCAGAAGTTAGGTCTTCCCACACTTGGTTACTGTCGGCTTACTGCCTATACGATTAAAAATGACGAGAATCACTTGAAGAACGGTATTCTGTTATCAGATAAGTGCGTGATTCATGAAGAATAGCGTTTCAGAGAGCAGAGGCTCGAGGGGCCTTCATTTCTTTCCTCTTCGACGTTCCCATCCCAGAAATTCTTTACTAATGGGTACGCATCTAAACTCATGCTTTACTACTACACATTCTCCTTCACCTTACTCTTCTGACTAATTCGTACGTTTGTTCACCTATTTGATTACTATTACTTATGTATACTTTTTGACTTCAAATTGCAATATGCACATGTTAATATGTTTTCATATTTGTGTTTAAGTCTACATAATCTACGCTAATTATATCTAGTGACACTGTCTACCTTTTCGGCCTCACCGGACAACTAACGGGTGAAAACCAAACTCCATTCACTGTAGTGATACAGCCTTTACACACTACATACAGCAAACCACAAATCCAGCAGCACCCATGCGGGAGTCAACCAAGTCTGTGACAGACGAGTGACGGGAGAGACTACGCAGAAGCTTACCAAAGACTGAAAAACTTCATACTGCAACAAAAAAACTGGCAGAACGAAACAGATTTGATATACACCATCTCATGAGGATTGCATTGGATACTGATCTCGGAGTTACCGCCGTGTATTTTGAATGTTTACGTAACAGTGAGTTTCCGTCGTTTGTTTTCATATGTTGCGGTTTAATGGCATCCTTTTCGCTGTTGGAATAATTAAATACATGGAATAAAAAAGATAAAAGTTTTGCCTAATTGTCTCAGCATAGCTCTGCTTAATGGAGTAACGTATATAAGTATATATATATGTAGTATATCAAACTAATTTTCTGTCATATTTTACTGATACATTTTTTCCGTTGAGTGTATACTTGATTGTAAGACAGTTGAGTTCTCTAGATTTGCATAACCCGATATCCTGAGACGAACTCTTTTTGTCTTTATGTTTATAACAACACATTTAGGCGAACAATATTGTTTTCAAGTACATCTCTTCCGGCCTAACTCTAATGGACATAACTTTACAAATAAAAATTCAAATATAAATCAGTTATGGTGTTTTGCCTATCCGACAATAAGATGGTGAATAAAAATTGTGCAATGAGTCATAACAGTGATAATAATAATCGTTTTATATTTTCTTTCTTCCAGTTAACTCATTTTGGTTTGAATTCATTTACACTGAGCTCATTTTCTTAGATAAGGCTAGTAATAATACCCAGTTGTTTAAGCTGAAGTAGGTGGAGAGCAACTTGACCTCAAGGTTTATTGTTTGAAATTCGAGTGCTTAAGCTAATGAGGCGTGTATTCAGCCCACTTGATGGCGTCCAACACTTGGCACAGTTTTAGTATGAAGGTGGCTTTTAAGGTCGTCAATCTAAGTGCTGTGGTATTATCTGCCTGTGACTTGAGTACCGATACAGTGTGTTTTGTTAATCAAGGCACTCCAACTGAACTCATCGTGAGAGCTTTCAGAGACAGATGTAGTATAGAGTTATTACAACCAGCGGTGCTTGTGACATTAACTCTGTCACTGTTGTTATTTGATTTAAAAATAACTGTATTGGTGAGTATGATTTCAGTCGACTGACCTACGAGTTCGAATTCTTGACTTAGAGTATTTAGATGATGTAGTCATTTTAGGTAAACCTTGTCATTTCACAAAGTCTCCTGGATTCCATGGACAAAAATCAGATCATGCATGGTATGTGCTTCGCATTTATTACCTGTGAAATGATACTTCAAGACTGATTCGTTTACCATGTACCAACTTGCATCATCTGCGCATCTTCCAACCAAAGGAAGTATGTGGTGTGCTGTTGTTTTCTCTGTTGTACAGTACGGCTGCAACTAATCACCGATGAAGGTAAAATGTATGAAATCATTAAAGGTAATTAGTGTATTGTAACAATTTAATTAGAAGCGTAGTGTTAGGTATGAAGCCAGAATAAATCGATGAGATTGTGAATTCTTCTCGATTCATATGGCTGGGACGTACAGTCTACTTCTTAGAAGAGTAGTGTCGAGTAGTCCATAAATAGATTATTCTTATGATTGCTATTTATTCCTTTTGCTGGTAGTGGGACATAGGAACATTGCCATTACACTCTGTCCTCTGTGATCACATTCAACTGGCTCCACGACTGCTCACAAGCTCGCATTTCCTCTTCACGTGATCTCCATATCACTCTTGAATGTCCAACCATTCATTTCCTATTCAGGTTCGTCGCGATGGTCTGTCTGGTGTGTGATATCACTTGTGAAGACTGTAGATTGAGTCCAAAAAATATATAGGCCATAATATAGCATCCATCTATGGATTATATGACGAGGTTGTCGATACGTTGAGAACCAATAATCGACAAAGAATCTTAATAACATTAAACATGTTGACATTGATACATATTTATTTTGCTCTTTTTATCATTTTCCAAGTGTTTAAACATTCTCGCTGATCTTCATTGTGCCGTTCTTTATTAAACTTTTCCTCAACATTGTTGTGTCCATCCTCTGCACCATTACATCGACTGAGATGGTTAGGACATGTGTTACGTATGCCTAGTCATCGCCTTCCTCGACGGGCAGTGTTATCTGATATAGGGTCAGGCTCGAAAAGAGCTAGCGGTGGTCAAACGAAAACATGGCACCAGTCAATGAAATCTACAACAGTTAGTCTAAGACACGTAGGAAGGTGTAGACTTCCTGGTTGGGGTCCTCGAGACGGTAAAAACCAATGGTTGAAAACAATTGGTGACATGGCTCAAAATCGTTCTCAATGGCTGGCGGAGATGCATCCACTTCTTGTGACTTATGATTTCCAATGAAACTGTTTTGTTCTTCGTTATTACTATACCTTTGTCTCACACCTCTGTTTACTGTCTTTATATGCATTCCTCCTACTTTCTTCTCTTTCTTTGTGTGCTACATGGAGTGTGGCGACTTGAACTGCCGCACATATGTGCAAAGTTCTATGTCGAAAACCGACCGACTGACTTTTGCACCATGCCCTCATAAACGTGCTGGTACAATTTAGGGTAGGTTGACTTCGGTCTTCTTCTCGAAATATTTTCACATGATCGCGCGTTCATAACACCTACCAGACAAGTCCTCTAAACTGCCTTCATATGGCGGGTTTTCTTTGCAAAAGTTAAAAAGCAAATGCGAACGTCTGGCGCTTACAGCTGGATTGATAAACATGCAGATATACCTAAAAGGGCTACAAAACCCCGATCCCAAGCATATGATGTACATGGGCTCCAGAATTTGAAATGATCGGATGGCGTATGAACCTGTTTTGGTCACTAGCAAACATAAGGAGGTAGCTCCTGACTATGCTCCACTGCCTTATGGGTTAGACTTCACGTCAGTGGTTCCAGGGGGTTGGCTCCTTAAGACAACCACCATCTACTTTGGTCTGGGTGCTTGGATAGTATCTCAGCCCTGTCACAAAGTATGAGATTTTGTGTGATGTATCTTCTGCAGGCCATAATGTACCAAGTTTGTACTTTAACAACATGACAACATGTACACCAACTTACACCATCTTTATTTTCTTCGAGATATGCCTTTGTGTGTATCGGTGAGCATGTTTGCTAGACGCCAATTGGCAACCGTTCTGCTCTGGATTTGAAACATTTTTAAATGTCGAATGTTGGAAAAGTTAATAGACAGGAACACTAAGCAGGAATGATTAGACTGTGTGGGTTATATGGGCTGCCAAAAGTGCATAAAAAGGACTATAAGATTAGTGGAACAACACTTTTACGGAAAAGTAAGGGAAACTGAATTGAGAATAGAGTTTGACAAAGGATTAATAATGATCAGACCAAAACACTGTCGTTTCATCATAGAATAACTTTATTTGTTAGAAAACAGTGATTGATACAGTGTTATTTGGTTACAGATGTTGTTTCAAGTACAAATCGCTATTGCATGCAATCATATCGAGGCACTTGCATAACTTTTAAACTTTGTTTATGTAATTCCATTATTCCTTGTCTTTTGATTTATTAGTAGTAATATTTTTCAAATCTCTGGTATTTATCATAATAAGAGTAGCTTCATTGCAAACATTACTCATCTAGTACATATATAAAATTTTCAGCATGTAGTACAGTATTACATCTAATTCTCTGATTATCGGGGTAGTGATTAAAACGGAGCATTTAAATTGATAATATCGTTCAATAAAAATGTGAATATAAGGTTAAATTAAGCGAAAATATCAAAAACAACTATACAATAATGAAAAAGGGAGTCATTTACCTAGCATTTCGCCATAAGTTGGTAGTGTCCTGCCTTACACTTTTCTCATCACATAAAATGTGTCCCGACCAAATACGGTATTGTAGAGTTTTTATACTTAATCGTACGACCACATAGTCTTCTATAGTCGCTTCTAGCTGTACCTGATGAGGTGCACGAAGAGTAGTGTGTAGAGAGGATGCTCAGGGCTGACAACATGATATTCGCTAATTTCTTGCATAAGTCTATATGCCTATCTACAACAGTATTAACGAGTTGGTTTAGCGACATCCCATTCGCCCTATTGACAGGTTTTAGTCCCCTTCTCAGTGTAATAATCTTTCTTAAGTAGCCCAGGAAAGACAAAGGGGGGGAGGCAAGTTATATATATATATATACTGAGGCGTATTCATTTGGAGTTTTCCATTGTGTTCAGTATTGTTTAGTCTACTGGCTGCTGTACTTCGTTTAGTCGAACATTAGTATCAAGCGAAATGGTACTAAAATCCGCTGTGAATGAACTAGTTAGGTCCTGAGTCGTCATATCCTATTTAGAGGTTTTTGATGCTCTAGTAAAATAACTTCCATTCCTATATAAGCTATCTAACTGTCTGTTTCCAACGTAAAACTTTGCACAAAAGACCAGCAGTTCAAGTTGACAAACTTTATAAAACACATAAGTGTCGAGAACAAAAATGCGAGGAAACTCTTTAATGAAATGCATTGGAGAAACAATAAGTAGATGGGAACGAGATTACAAAGAGTGAATGCACCTGTAAAATTGAAAAAAATTTCAACCACATCACCAAAAATCTCAAGCCATTAGTTCTTTTTATCCTAACGACTCCAATTAGTCAGGTAGTTTACATCTTCCTACGCGTCTGGCTCAAGCCGGCAACAGAAGACTTCATAGATTGATGTCATGTTTTGATTTGACCATTCTACTCAACTATTTTCTAATTGAATACTGTGTAACCTAACACATTGCTCAACGAAGAAAGTGATAACTACACTAGCTGTTGTTCGATTCAGTGTTTTTTTTCAATCGAATTAAGTCAGGCTTCAAACCCGGCGTGTAAACGATTCTATGAACTGTTATACGATATGTCGTCTCTTTCCTTTTTTATTGTTGTTAGTTTCTAAAAGTGAGAGGATAGTATTTCAAATGACAATTATTTGAAATTGCATAAAGCTATTAAAACTTTCAAACCTCACCTAGTTTATTAGCCTGTCATCAGTTCAAAAAATAAGGAAATTTGAGTGGGATTAGCACACACACCCCTAGTGAAACTTTAAACCACCGAAAAAGAAACCAAACTCCACTGGAACCAGAAAGAAAGCCTCCTGGTGTTGTGAAGGTTTTTAAGAAGAAACCAGTCGACTAATTTAACTCACTGCCTTACCTCGCTAAGCCGGCAATAGGACTGGTGAAGAGGGGAGGTTGGGTATGAGGCTAGCAACCCCATCCCGTAAAAGTAAAGCACCACTGCTACCGAAACCTCAAGCCTCTAGACTGAAACTCGATGTCCCACTTGGTACGTAAAGGAATAAAAGAAAAAAGTTGTCCTCTTGATTCTATGAAAGCGAAAAGTTAAGCAATAGGAACTAGACATGGACAATTGATGAAAGTGACTACAGAGAACAGAATGCATGCGAAATGTATGCCCTGCTGACTGCCTTATGTTCCACTGGGAACGCAGACAATAAATGAATGAGTGAATAAATAATACTCAATAAAAAGTTCACTTAATAACAAATAACCTTTAAACATCTGTTCCCCTTTTCATCAACAAAATAAACTCACAACGTGAGTTATTCACAATATGTGTCATCCCATTATTTATTTGTTTATTTATTATTATAATTATATACATACATTTTAGAATTTTCTTCATTGGCCTAATTTTCTACAAAAGTAGGGGAGTATAAATGTGATTCTATGCTGTCTTTCTTTCCTTCTTTTTCTAACCAGGCTGATAGGAGGAGAAAACATGAACAATCCTATTACTACTACTACTACTACTAATACTACTAATAATAATATTGTTAATGATGATGTTCTTGTTCTTGTTGATCGTGAGACAGACACATATATTTCAGTGTTTTAATCTAACCTTTCCTTGTAAATGATATATATTTATATATGCATTAGTTTCATAAGTGACTGAGCAAGCACACGATTGTATGTGTACATGTTAATCAAACACTTTTTTGGGATCTATTATAGAAACAGAAAAGAATCTAGTTGAATAATAAAAAATTCTAATTACACGTACATAAATATCTCAAAATTTCTTCTGGTTTTTCATCTGTGTGTTCTTATAAACGTTTGGATTAACTGTGACACTAAATGCATATACATATATTTATATATATTTAATGTGGTTACATAATATTTAATTGATTACAATGACAGAGAGAACATCATCAATGAATAAAACAAATAAACGCTTACAACAAACCCAAGCACAAGTAAATGAAGTCGTTGATATCATGAGAGTAAATGTTGATAAAGTATTAGAAAGAGATAAAAATCTCTCAGAACTTGATGGACGAGCTGGTAAGTTCATTTTGCATATATATATATATATATATATATATTCAACGTGCCTATTATAAGCATTTTACGAAGACTGACATTTTTCGACAACTTCTTCAACAGGTTCTGCTGCCAAGCCACCACTTTCCCTGTGTGTTGGCTAACATAGGATTAAGTTGGGGTAAGCTAGGCATGGTCAAGTCAAAACCTGAAGTCTTTGACGTGGAGATATGCAGACTGCCTGGTTTGTTTGGGGTCCTTGGAATCATATAGGAATTAATGGCTTACGCCTGTTGATGTGATATGGCTTAGAACTGTTGTCGATGGCACAAATGCACTCACTCGTTGTAATCCCCTAGATCTATTAAGTTCTAACGTTTTTCCATGTTATTATATTTTTATCTCCTATAGATTTCTGTTAATCATAGTTCCTTCACATTTTTCGCCTCTACGTGTATGTATGCTTCATGCAGTGTATCAACTTAAACCGGTGTAATTTTGTGCAAAGTTTTACGTTGAAACTTAGTCAGTCAGTCAGTCGTCAGATGTGCTACAGTTTTATGTATCCATAATAGTTACAGATTATATCGTATTGACATCATTAATGCGTTTTTTCTTAAATAACATTGAATCAAGAAGTATACGGGAATAGATTGGTACTCATAGACTACGCGTGTTACCGTGTGGTCAGTTATGTCGGCTGTTGTTCTAGAAACTTGCTGGAGAACACCTACCTGTATAACTGAATAAAGGTGCAATACAATCATGAATAGCTTGATATTAACACACCTAGTACAAACAAAGCATAAGACTAGTCTAGAAGAATCCTCCTCTATTGTGTATTGTGTACCAAATGAATTGTCTAAATGTACTATAAATGTATATATGTATACTGCAAAATATGTATATATCAGGTATGGCCCACACCCTAATACGCTAGTGGATAGACTGGTATGTTACTGCGATATGACATAAGATATATTAAAATGCTGCATTCATTTAAATTTAAATTGTTTGAGTTCCTAGTAGAACAAATGACTTAAAGTATTTCTTACTTCAATTTGGATTTTCCCGTTGATTTATTCGACCTAAGTGTTCGGCCCAAGTGATCTAGTGAATAACGCGTTGGCGTTTAAAACGGTGGGTACTGCGTTCGGGCCTCAGTGGGAGCACTATCACCCACTGGGGAATGCAGGCACATCCAGTGACGAGTACTGAATAGGGCGAAATGCGCATCTTAGATTCCACTGCTAGTCACCATCCACCGTAGGGGTTCAAGCTTTCAAGTTTTACCGGCGGTAATGCCGTTTTTGTTTAACCTGAAGCGGGAGGGTAATAGTCTTACAACCAGCCATCACTCTTTTCTAGGCTTTCTACTGGCTACTAATAAATTAGGCAATATTTTATGAGCGTGCGTGTACTGAGAAGGGGATGTGGATCTCTTGAGTATCTGGCAAGCATTCTACCACTGAAAATCACCGAAACATATCTTATTTATTATTTTTTTAGTCTGCAGTATTTAAAATCATAACTTTCTTATAATGCAGTGTTTAATGCAATCTAATACACAATCTTCAGATATTTCAACTATAAATATGTACACCCTAACGACCAACGCAACCATGGGTCCGTGGGAGGAGTTAAATTCTATTGATAAAGAATGTTAACTATCATGTTCCAATTCATGAGTAATACAAAAATAAAGAGTGGGTTCTAACTGATTCGGTTCATTGGTTGGATCGTTTTAAGTACAAAATACAGAATCTTCGAAACATCTTGAGCAGCAGTCTTGGTATGTTTGGTGTGTGACTCACCCCTGTCAAATTTAATATTGATGCTGCAGGACTGGCTTGGACTGACTTATAGTTGATCACTTCACTTATTCGGGAAGTTATATCAGCCCTAATCGCGACTTACTTCTGATGAAATTCCAGCGCGAATACAAAAGGCTCATGTGGCGTTTATCAACTTACGTTGTCTCCAGCTTTGACATGAAGTATGGCTATCGATCGAGGGCAGTATATGCTGCTTAGCAGTCCGCTCTATCCTTCTTTACAACTGTGAGTAAGATGTGACCGTTGGAAGTGAAGAACTTGAAGCGACTGGCTGTTTTTGACCTTCAGTGTTTGTCTTCTATTTCCTGTGTTGTGTTATGATGTGGTCAGTAATAGGTTAAGCTTTATGAGATATAATTGTTAATCCTTTGCTTCCCTAGTGGACCATGAGACTACCGCGGGTCACATTGCCATTGCGCTGTTTTCTCTGCAATCACTTTCATCTAGCTGCCCCACCCATAAGAATTCATTTCCTTTTCATCACATGATCTCTGTGTCACTCTTGAACCAACGCCCAACTCGTCGTACCCCATTCTAGTTCCACTTGTTCACACCACCCCATTATTATCATCATTGCTATTTGGTCACCCTTTGGATATTTACACTAAGCTTAATCTATATCTCCATCATTTTAATATTCAAATAACTTGGCAGGATGGAGAATTTGTGGAGTTTGGTTGTTTCGTCTAGAACCGAATGGTTTATAGTTGCGAAGCAACTCTTAATCGTTGTTCCCCTTCTAAACACAACACTTCAGTATGTATGTAGTGAGTTTTTTCTTGTTTTTGAAATTCTGCACAAGGATAATAAAAACTGCCGAAGACAACAAATACAGTCACACTAAAGATCATCAGAAGGTGGACAAGGAAAACTGCAACTCATGTAACAACCTAGTCCCATCAGTAGCATCCACCCTTAGGCTATAAATCCTTTTTATTTAAAATAACGAGTTCTGTTAGCTGTGAAGCGTATAAAAGTATAAATATAATAATATAAGTATGAAATAATCAGTGTGAAAGAGGAAAGAAAGGAATGATGTAGTTAACAGTAACTGACATCGACTTTTAGCTCTTATCTCTATTAGCCTGTCATCATCATTAAAAAAGCTAAAACAATACGAGTAGTTGAAGTTATTGTCATTTATTCATTTCTGAATATTGAGTAGTGCACGATACTGTCAGGGCATGTCAGTGTCATAGGAAATAGATGCGAATAGATATCCATTATACCTATTGTCGTATTTTCATTGATTATATGCACACTTATTTACTACTTTTGCAAAAAGCGCTTACAGGCAGTGTCATTATTATTGTTGCTATTATTATTCCCTTAAGTTCTGTGTGAAACATAGGGCTTCACAGTCACACCATCTCCTTTATGTCACCCTTGATGCTTATCCAACTCCTCATTTCCCAATTCGAGTTACACTCGATAAACTGTCTGGCGCATCATATCATTCAGCGTCCTCCTAAGTGTGTTTCCAGCCCACTTTAATTTCCTTCGGTATATTTATTTGGTAGTAGGTTCTTGGTGAGTTCATTTCCTTCTTTCACTGTCTTCTCTACGCTGACTTGAAGTCCCGTCTTCACTACCAACCTCTTCTCCCGGCTTGTTGATTTTTGCTTATAGATGTTCGATTTTATATGACATTAAACATAAATCATCCGCGAAGTCTCCAGGTGTTTCAATGTCATTTAGTCACTTGGCTTTCTTCTCGCTCCCCACTCGTGGCGTCCCACATGATCCAAACCCACCGCAATCACGAACATCATTGATGTTAGTAGGTAGCCTTGTCTTACTCCTGTCTTCACGCCAAACGTCTCGCTGAGCTGTGGATTACTTGTCATATGACCTCACCATGTAGCTCTTGAATGAGATAGTATCATAATACCATGATATTTCCTCATGTATTCATTAGAAAAAGTGTATTATAAGGCACATTATACACAATTAATACTGAATTAAAAAAAGACACGGGTCACGATGACAATATTCCTTCGGTAACTTCACCTAAGAAAGCTGTATAGTGTGCTGCTGAAAGGTCATTCATAAAAACAGAAATATCAAAAGTAAGCAGAAGTTAGTTATGTAAACCTGAAATTCTTCTCCGCATGTTTACGTCTGACATTCTCCAAACAACCTTTTGTCCATTGAGAAGTGTGAAAGTAAATGTTCCACTGTTGAAAAAATCGATATATATATATATCAGCTGATTTGCTCCTGTGGAGGTAAGTACTTAAGGCCATACCACTACGATACTTTCTAGCCGTGCACAAGAAAATCTCTAAAATGGAGCAATTAAACGAAGCATTTTGCCCACCTTATTCTTATAAATCATTCCTTGTCAACAGCTAAGGCCAATTCGTTGGAAGCATTTCCAGTCGCAACATCTGTCCACAGCAGAGGTTCTTGCTACACACAAAGGAAATACATATATATATATGTATAATGTTGGGTAAGGAGGGTAATTTAATCAATGAGGTTGTGAAGCTACATCGATTAAAATAGCTAGGGCATGTATTACTCATACCAAGCCACCGTCTTTCTCGAAGGGTAATGTTATCTGGAAAAGAGTTAGGGTTCGTCAAACCTGACATTAATCCATGTAAGAAGATGTAGACTGCCTGGTTGACTGAGATCCACGAGATGCTAAGAACCAACAGCTTGGTAATGTTGGTAATATAGCACAAAATCATGCTCACTGGCGCAGGTTCACTCACTCTTTGTAGTCTCCTCGACGCTTTAATTCCTCATGTTTTTCCATGTTACTATTCTTTCTTCGGTACATTTCTGCTTATTGCAATTCCTATGAACTTCTTTTTTCCCTTTGTTTGCTTCATGGTAAGCTGAACTCGTGCACTTCTGTGCAAAGTTCTTCGCTGAAAAACCATCATACGCATTTGTTCTTGTCTTTACCGTTTACTTCTCCAACTCTTAATATTAAAATATATCTTGTACACGTGCTGAATTTTTGTTATTCGCTCATGTAGGCAACATTCCTGTCTCAAGTATTCATAATTCTAACCATAATCATTACGTAAAACTACTATATAACTAAACTTCTTAATTTTAGTCACTTTTGTCTTCCTGATATATGGAATTTCGTATGTTTTGATAGCTAGCTGGTATCAATAATTGACTTTAATTAGCATTTTCATGCAGATATGGGCCTTTGATGAACACAGTTTTTGACTGTACTACAGAAGTGATGAAAACTGATAATGAGGAGAATATTCATTACTGATGACTTATGCTTTTTTAATCAAACGCCACATAAACGTGAAATCACTAATTATCATAATTCAGACATTATATATATATATATATATATATATATAATTTTCCCGTGGGTTCCCAGTGGAACATAGGGCTCCAACAATACATCTTTACTTTTTGCTGTTCGGTTCTGTCCTCTTCAGCTGGATCCACGATTGCCTATAATCTCTCGTCGCCTCTCACGATCTCCTCCATGTCAACCTCACATTGATGGCCCATTCTTCGCTTCCCATTGGGGTTGCACTTGAAGGCCACTCGATGGGCTCCTCAGTGTGTATCCTATCCATCTCCATTTTCTTCTACTTATTTGTTGAGCAGTCGGTTCTTGGTTGGTTTCTTTTTTTCATACGGAATACATTTTAATGGGAAACTAATTACCTAAATTTGATATCCATTCTTGGAAAAAGGTCGAGTCAGATAAGATTCCTGAGTGAGATTTTACGCAAATATTACGCGTTATATACTCAGTTGGTTGGTGATAGTGGCCAGTTAGTTAGTGGAGCGCAGGACACTAATTTCTCTCCCTTTCTTAGGACTCATCAGATGTGAGAATGATTGTGTGTTCTAGTTATGAGATCCAAAGTACGACATGCTAAGCTACTGAGCTTACTAGAATACAGGTAAGTAGGCACATTTAACTGATAGGTCCCAAATAAGGATGAATACATATCCTGAATCATCAACCGATAGCTGCTACCTTGATGTGGTGGTGGTGGTGGGGCTTGCATATCACAATGACCCACAACGATCTACACCGACTGGAACTGATGCTCCCGTAGGTCCACGGTTTACACCATGTTGGAGGTCTGCGGGCGAAGTTGTACTGCTGGTACTGAGGATGCAACAGCAGTAAGATGTTTTCTTCAGATGACGAACACACCAGCTACGCCGCCTTTCCACCCTGCAGAGGGATAGTTGGGGAAGGTTGACCTCGAAGATTATGCATCCTGACTTACTTTGCGCCGTTCCGTAGCCGGCTATAAGATCTGAATATGGGCACATCTACAAAAACCACTTCAAACAGGTCATGTTTATATGACTAATTTGAAAAAGTTATCGCCTTGGCTGTGTGGTCTCGCAACACTAATGCTTTTTCTGTTTCATGTAAGCGAAGAAGAAATCAAAATCCCACTGAAAGGCACCATCAACTGAATAACGTTATGTTATTAAACTTCAAGTCATTGTTAAAGATGTGCATACTTACAGTTGACATTGTTAACAGAGGCTGAGTATTTTGGTCGCGTGAAGTCAACTATTGAAAATAGCTGCTATTGACTTGAAATCCAGTCTTTGTGTAAATATTCAGTCACACCTTAAGCGGAGTTCTCATATATTTATTTTAAATACGGTATTTATTAACTCTTGAAACAGTTATATTTGATGGAAACAGTGAAGAGTATTCTGTAACGTACTGCTAGCTATTTAGGGTATATCACTTTGACATAAATACTCAAAACATTTTTAGCCAATCATTATTTTTCACATCATATTGTATCGAATGTGACGTGATATTTACTTAGTGCATGTATCCGGGCACTGTTAGCTTGCGGAATGATCGATAAATAGGTTACCACGATGTTAGATAGAAGTTAGTACTCGTCGGGAATTAGATGAAGTTTCAGTGGTTGAATTGTCAGTGGGGTCATTGTGTAACTCCAACATAACTGCAGTTATTATTACTGATATAAGAATATTATTATTACTCCCTTGGGTTCCGAGTGGAAAATAGGACTTCAACAGTACATCGCAATTTCACTTTGTTCTCTTCAGTCTTTCGTAACTAATACAACAATGCTTATCCCATAAGCTTTCATTTCCTCCTCTTCACTCGGTCTCTTCCATTTCATCCTCGGACGTTTCACTCGTCACTTCTCATTCGGGTTACACTCGAAGGCCTGCTTAGCAAGTCACTCAACAGTCTCTGAGTGTATTTCCAATCCATCTCATCTCCATTTCCTTCTGCAAACTTTTTGGCCGATAGGTTATTGGTTGATACATTGCCAGAGTACCGTGTCCCCCATCCTTTCCGCCCCCTCATCTGATCTTTAATATCAAGACGGCAAAGGTATTTGTTGATGAAAGTCTTCAGCAGACTTCATGATTTGCCAGGTCTTTGAACTATATTGAAACGCTCAATGAGTTGAAATTAATATATCCCAACCTGGATGCAACTGGATAGTAGTCTAATCAGGTGTCACTTGCACATTAAATGTGAACCGCAGCCTGATGTATAAGAAACCTGACCGACTGGGTTTCAACATACAACTATGCACAAAAGTGTAGTGCATGAAGTTGCCAGACACCATGTAGCACACAAAGAGAAAAAAGAAATGCAAAAGAACTAAAATGAGCAGGAGTTTACAAGAGGAATAAAATAGTAACACGGAAAAACGACAGCGTTTAGAGGATATGGGACATTAAAAAGAGTGAATACATTTGCGACATTGAGAAGGAAAGTATTTTGATCCATACTACCAACAGTCTCTAGCCATTTGATTCCTAGCGTCTTGAGAACACTAACTAAGCAGTCTGCACTTCCCTACGTTGCTGGCTCAGTATTCGCAACACTTCCACAGCCAACGTAATCTATATGACTTCAAAACTTCATTGGCTGATTTAACTTCCTTACCTAACAGCCTACATCGAACCTCAGTATTACTCACCCAAATTATACCGCTTAAGATGGGCATTGGAACAAAAACATCTGTGGTCAAAGACAGCTAACCGTTTCGTATATCTTCTACTTTTAATGGCCATTTTGGCATCATCTGTAAAGAAGGACAGAGCGAACTACTATGCAGCGCAGTGCACATGTACTTTGATCGATGGTTAAGTACCACATCGTCAGGAAAGATGATGTAAGCCACCAAATACCTTCATAGGATGAAAGCTGTCAGTTAAATTTTGTTTGCTATTAGGATCGATTGCATTTGTACTTGTACTTGTTAGAGGTTGGTTCTAGAAATAATGCTTATATTATTTATTATTATTATTCACTTATTTTATTACTTCTACTAGATGCATTACAAGCTGGTGCTTCACAGTTTGAAGCAAGCGCTGGTAAACTGAAAAGGAAATTTTGGTGGAAAAATTGTAAAGTAAGCTTACAAGTGTATTGTTATTATGATTATTAATTGTTTATATTGCCTATTGAATATTTCAGTTGATCGCCTTCAGTTTCCCCGCTTGCCTTCTCTAGCCACCACCAGCCATTAAAAGTTCGGTTAAATGGCAGTAGTATCAAGAGATTGCATAAAAATGTTGACATGAATTGTGGCTGTATCTAATCAACTACAATTATGTATATATATATATATATATACATATATATATATATGCGAAATTGTGCTGTCTTTTTTTTCCATATTCATGTGATATTTTCATCCATTGATGCGTTATTTTTAAACTCAGTTATCTGGAATAGATTTTACATGTACTTGACTAAGAGCCACACTTATACCGTGTGAAAGGGTTGATGACAATTTAACGGTAGAAGACAAGAGATTTGGTAGCGGAATGTTTATTTGCGACTTGATATCGATAAACAGGAAAATTATGTGTATGCCTTATCTGAAAACCGTCATTTGTACAGATCTACCGTGTTTTGCCACTTCTACCCTTCTTTTCGTGTCTCCCATGTTTTGCTGCAACGCTGGTTCATTTACTGCCTTTGACGCCAAATCAATCTCTCAGCTATTTGATATTTTTGTGCCGATGAACGTCTGTTTTTATACTACTGACAAATCTTATCAGTGACCCATGGACTGAAAACGGAGTGCTGAAACCGGTGCTCCAAGACTGATATTATCATTTCATGTTGGAGTGATAAAAACACTTAATCCCCAGACATGGGAGAATCGTCCTCACTAGGAGCGCCGACATGTTTACAGAGGCCGAATAGTTTGTTCTAATCAACCAACAGCAAAATCAAGCTCAATTTTAAAACGAATAACATAGCTATTTCCTTTCATGCATTTTACTCACTAGTAGGTTACGAGCTCACAAGGCGCACTTCCATTGATCATTTACTGACTGTAGAAAAGTTGGTCTGTAATTGTATAAACGATACCACACACGCACACACCTGTTAACCAACAATAAACTGTTTACCATACAATTTTAGTAAATATTATAAGCAAACACGATTGTGTACAGTCTTTGAAGATGACTTTATCGTTGAAGAGAGAAGTTATTTTCTTTGCTAAATGGTCTTTTATATTCTGTTATTATTTAGATTATAAGTTTCTGTTGTAGGTGTCTGGATTAGTTTTAATGTAGATCTCGTTAAAAATTAATATCAGTTTGCGTATCGTTGAGAACCTTCAGGAATTACAGGGCAGCTGTTTTACCCCCCTCCCCCCGACTTAGGTCTCTTCATCAGTGCACAACACCCTTGACTTCCCCCCTGAATTGCTGCAATTCAGTTCCTTGAGGTGGTTACGAGGCCAAGCTAAGGGATCATTCAGCCACGTGTGTATTGACTGACTAGACGATTTTACTGCAGCTGATTGTATCGTCTCTCTAACCAATTGAGCGTCAGTGGTTCCTTGGTTGGAAATGACAGAAATTAGAGTACATGGCTGATTAAATTCCTGTCCAAGTGGCTGTATTATAATCAACAAGCTTGACTTTATAACCTGAAGGTCCTGAGTTAGATCCCTGGAAGTGGTAGTACTAGATGTTCACTGCTCAAGAGTTTTTTTCTTCTATTGGTACGTTTATTGCAATCATATTACTCTATCAGTGTCCAGAATCTCTTCCAATGTCCAACGACATGCCTATCTTTCTTTATTGTTCTCATTATATTTCTAAAACATTTATTAGGTTATTTGGTTTATATATCATTACTATTATTTGTATTATTATTATTATTTTTTGCTTATTCGTAATTTGATAGTTATTGATTATTCTAACTCACTCTGTCTCTCTTCCCCTCCTTCTATATCTCACTCTCACTGCCTCTTTATTCAGATGTTGACTGTATTGGCTCTGCTAGTGTTGATTTTAATAATCGTACTTATCGGTGAGACTATGATGTTGTACACTCACGTGTGTGTGTGTATGTGTATCTGTGTGTATTTCTATGCTTGCAATTAGAGTATTCCTATATGCATGCATTGAGGCTCAGATTGTTGTTGTAATTCTTGCTGGCGTCGCCTTTGTTTCATACATTCTCTGTCCGTTGATTAGTTTGAAGTACAAAGCATATATATATATATATATATTATATGGCTTTCATGGCTTTTCTTCAGTCGCCGACATTCTAAAATATGACATGTTAGTATCAATAAATATAAATGTATATATAACATAATTTAAAAAAATTATATTTCAACTCAATAGGGAATTTCATTAAGTCTTAGTAACACAGAAGTAGAATAAAGGGTATAAATACAATTCAATCTATTTTTGTCTATCTTCGAAACAGCCATGTTTTTTCCGTTGCTGTTGATTGAACCGAAATGTTCGGTCTCTGTTGTCATGTTATCTCCTTGTTCAGATGCTTCGACAGAACATCACTCATTAGGGGTTGCAGGTGCACCTGAATGACGAGTTCCGAATGGGACGAGATGTGCATCTTGGGTTCCACTGATAGTATTCACCCACCAATATAACACGTCATGTTAATCATCAGACATCATCGAAGTGTCCGTACCTACGTGAGTGCGGACAGGTTAACAGAGGCCAAACATTTCGGTCCAATCAATTGGCGCGAAAGACAAAATCGACCTGAACATATACTGGTTGACAATTGTTGTACAAGAGGTCATTCTTGTGACCTAAGTGGTCTGGTGGATAACGCTTTTGTGTTTGGAACAATAAATACTAGATTGGAATCTCAGTGGAAACACTATTATTCACTGGGGACATGGGTACATCCAGATGAAGAGTCCCAATTAGGATGGAATTCGCATCATATATCCCACTGCTATTCACCGTCTACCTGCTAACTGTTTTCATCCTCTCGACTTATGCGGTACATAGTGTATAACTTTAAAACTATCCGTATGGCTGATAGACTGACTGGTTTCAACATTGAACTTTGCACAGATGTACTGCAGTTCGAGTCGCTACATTTCACTTAGCGCACAAAGCAAGAGAAGAAAGTAAAGAGAAATGCGAGATAGAGACAGTAAACAGAGATGTGAGACAAAAGGAATAGCAATAACGAAGAACAATGTAGTTTCAACGGAAATCATAAGTCACAATGAGTGGATGCATCTGTTGCCAGCCATTGAGAACAACGATTTTGAGCCATATCACCGATTGTCTTCAGCCATTAGTTTCTACCGTCCCGAGGACCCCACCCAGGAAGTCCACATCGTCCTATGTGACTGGCTTAAATTAACTGTTACAAATTTCATTGACCACTACTAGCTCTTTTCCGATCAGATTCTATGTCAGCTAGCATTGCCCGTCGAGGAAGGCGATGGAAGGCTAGGCGTGCGCAACACATGTCCTAATCATCTCAATCGATGTAACTTCACAACCTCGTCTATTGATTTTTCCTCCTTACATAGCACTCGACGCCTAACCTCAATATTGCTCACCTTATTATACCACTTCACGCGGGAGATAGAACGCAGACACCTATGATCAAAGATAGCTAACTAAGCTTTTCATGTCTTCCATTATCAATGACCAGGTCTCACAGCCATAAAGGAGGACGGAGCGGACTGATGAGCAGTACACACGTCCTTTGGTCGATAGCCAACCGTATATCACGTCTACGCCAGAGACGACATTAACTGGCATATGCGAAACGAGCCCTCTATATCCGTGCTGAGATTTTGTGAGCGATCAACCCGTTTGCGTTAGCTGATGCAACTTCCAAAATAAGTGAAGTGGTCAACACGCTCTACCACTTCACTCCCTATTTCGAAGCTGGGAGTCAGTGTAGTCCAGTCCTGTAACATCATCTTTCATTTGGCGGGAGAGAATCGCATGGTGAACATTCGCAGATTGCAGCTCAAGGTGTTCAGAAGACTCTACTCTATTTTATCAGCGTCTTCCTCACCTGGCAGTGAGGACCAAATCATCTGCACATTCTAAGTCAGCGAGACTACTATTCCGTGGTAACAAGTCAATCCGTGAGTCTTTGAAGTGAGTTGGGGTTAATTCCATTAGTACGTCTATGGTGAAATTAAATAGAAATGGGAATAGTGGGCATCCTTGACGGACAGCACTGGTTGTCACCACTTCAGATGACAACTCATCGCATTCTCTCACCTGGCTGCGTGGGTTAGAGTGGAGTGAGTGCCTTGATCAGTGCAATGTATTTTCTCGGCATTCCCTTTACAGCCAAGCATCTCCAGAGTACCTCTCATTCGACAGAATCGAATGCCGCCTTTAGGTCAAGAAATATGATGATTATCGGACATCGGTAAGTATACCTATGTTCCAGAATCTGTCGAATGGTGAAGATATGATCAATACACCCTCTTCCTGGTTTTTGAAGCCTTCCTGGTTCTCTCGTGTTTGTTTCCCCCGTGGAACGCTTAGTGTACGCATGTTTATTGAGCCTAGGACTTTATATACCATATTAACCAAGCTTGTATATGGGGATAATCGATGACTTACCCCAAACCTGATGCTGCGTGGTACCTTAGTTAACGCGGACAGGAAACTGTCTCCACTGTGCTTAGGTACCTCTGGAGTCATTCCATTGGATCCTGCAGCTCTGCATCATTCAGACTAGAGACAGCCTTAGTAACTTCAGTTAGGGACGGAGGACTTGTGTCTATTTCCCATTCGTGGAAGTATTGGACGTTGAGAAGGTTGAGCTTGGCTGTAAGCCAATTAGATTGCACTTCAAAGTGCTCTTTCTAACGTTCTAGTCGTCTACCTCGACACCTAAATATGGTGCCATTTTTCTCGGAGATTGTTTCACTTATCATTTGCCTTTTACCACCAGTTTCCCTGATCAGCCTAAATAGTTGCCTGGTGTTACCAATCACGGGTGCCTTTTCCACCTCTTTCACTTTTGTCGCCTACTGCTGTTCGTGGTCGTTACGAAGACTTCATGTTGGTTTGCTTTGGAGTAGCTTTCGTTCTTCATCATATTCGGAGCTCACCGGAGTCAGTCTTCTTGCATCAATCAGTTCGGATGAGGTGGTAGAAACCCACTGGTTCTAACTAACTTTTGGTTTTAGCTTATTAGCAGCCTTTATAGCTATGTCTATAGCTAAGTGTATGTTGTACTATGCTTCCTCGGGCCTCGGGAAACTATCTGTATTCATATCTTCGTTGTCTTCCAAAGTCAACTTTTATTATACAAATTGTGGTACTACCAGAAAGAGGATTGATTTTGCGTGGCCGTTAAAATTGAAAGAATTTCAAGGGCTTATCTGTCTTTGACCACAGATGTTTGCATTCTGTTGTGTTAAGTGGTAAAATTTTATGATGTACAATATTAAATTTACTCCTAGTGCTAGGTAAGTAGGTTAAGTCAATCAATGGGGTTGTAAAGGTTAATTGACTGAGATGGCTAGGACACGTGTTGTGCATACCGGACTGCTACCTTACTCAACGGATGGTGTTTGCCAACATAGGATTAGTTTGGAAAGGAGTTTTGTAGTCCTTGACTGCTGACTTGTCCCAGCCATTTGGAGAGGTGTAGACTGCCTGGCCGGATTCCTCGAGACACTAAGAAGCAGTGACCGCAGACTGCTGATGACTGAAAATTGTGTTCAATGATTCAGATGCACTCACTCCCAAATTCGACAATTCCTCTCATTATTCTCCATCCAATTATGCATTATAGCTCCTGTGAATGTTTTCCCTACTTTTGTGTGCTATGTGGAATATGGTGAGTTAAACTACCGAACCTGTGCTATGAAAACACAGTCGGTCGGTTGATTCTGTCAAATGAAGATACTTGTACAGATAGTTCTTTCTTTTCATTTTAGCCAAGAAATTATTATTATTATTCGTTGTTGGCGTCTCACTAGGCACATAGACATTCAGTAGAACATATACACGCCACTCAATTTTCTGCTATCACGACCAACTTTCTTCCTAATTGTCCACTAGCTTTCACTTCATCTGTACATAATCTTTCCCGTGTGACCCTCGTATGCTCAACAGATTAGATTCCAAGTCAGGTTACACTCGACGGCCTGGGCAGCATGTGATGTCACTCACATGTCTCCTTGGCGTATGTCCAATTCATTTCCACTGCTAAACCGTACCTACTTTACTCGCAACAGTCAGTGTAAGCCCCTGAAAACAGGGAAGGTTAATCGCAGGACTGACTGGCAACACCACCATCACAGCTACTGAAACTTAAGGAAAGTTTGAAGCCTTTTCTTCAATCAGAATGTAAGGAAAAAAAACAACAACTAATCACTTCTGTTTCTTCTACATAAATTACCCAAAAAAATCTTTTGATGCATCAAGTATCACACTTCTTTAACTAACTAACTAACTAGTAGGACAATATAGTCTTTAATGTGTGATGTTCTTTGTTTCTGTGTTTTCCTCAAAACAATAAAGACAGGGTGTGTATTTCTGGTTGTTGTCTTGTCCTAATGTGTATCCTACTGTCCTGTGCATGTGTGTATATATATGTACAAATACGTTCATTTTTTTTGATTGCTTATTGATTAACTCTTTTCTTTTACGTTCTTTCCTTTTATTTGATTGACGACTACTCACTAACTCACAACCTGTGACACACAAACACAGTATGGATTGTTTCTGAACAAAAGTAAGTTAACAAAATCAACAAGGACAGAAAGTTTCTCTTCTATTTCTTTTTTTATTCGTTTTTACCTTCTCTCCACGGTTTATATACTGTTGTTTCTTATTTGCTTAAAACAAAAGTTGTTATACATGAAACGATGATCGGTGTTCAAAGTATCCAGTGGAAGCAATTAAATTGCCTTTATTTTGTATATCTGTGGACAATACATTTTTTTGCATTCCCTTTGCGTCCCGAGTAGAACATAGCGCTTCAAGTGCGATTTTTTGAAGCTTCAGTAGAAGTAGTGTTAATGGTTTTTTTTACAGGGGGTCAGGTCGCTACTAGCCTCACGCCCAACTTTCACTGTTTACTGTCTAAAAGAGGCTAAGGTGTGCTTTGGCCGCCAGGAATCGAGCCTGGACTACTTGCAGTGTAGCTGGCTAGCAGTCCACTGCTGAACCACTGACTCACGGACAGTACACTTTGGCGATTCTGGTTACATACACATACACACGAGTACTTGTAATGCACCTATCTATCTGTCTATATAAAGTTTAAACCCTTACGGCATAGGGGGGAGGATCCACCAATCTCTCCAGGTCAGGACTATAGAGTATATTCCTAATTGGCTTCAAGAACTAAGCTTGACTTCGTAATCCGATCCGAAAGCTACGGGTTATTTCACAAAATAATTTCCCCCCTAAACTTTTTTTTACTTCTTTATACTTGACCTTGAATGTTATGCATTCCGATCTTCATGGTTTCAGTCTCCACCTTTTCTACTCTGTCAACTTTTATATAAAAAATGTGTTTCAAGTGTCTGCGTGACCAGTCTGTCCGAAATGTGTTACTCAGAAAAACATACATTACACTTTTGAGATAAATTACGTCTTCTCATTGTTTTGCTGAAACTAGTAGCGCCAGGGTTTGAGTCCCCGAATATCTCATACGGCTTGACTAACTGGGTAGTAACATTAGCCTACATATATATATATATATATATATATATATATATATGATGGTGAGAATTTACCGAAAATACATATTTGCCTAAATCGTGTTCTATAATTATCATTATGAGAATATTTATTATTATTACTACTATTATTATTATCCATTCCATGCTTGTCGATTTGGAATATCTCCCTCTATTGAACACTCTCTTCTGTGTCACACACTTTCAACTAGTTGCACTATTACTCACAAGCTTTCATTTCCTCCCTACACTTAACCTTCTTCCATACAACCCTTGGACCCAGTCGCAACTCATTGCTTTCCGTTTGGAAAATATTAAAAGCGTTAATATATTTCGCAATGGCAGAGCTAGGCCTTCCGTCTATTTTCATCATTAATGGGTTTAGAGGATTCGATACGATTCGCTTTTGAAACCATTTAGGGATATGCTCTGAAGTCGTTACTAACAGGGATAAATCAGTCCTTCTTATGTATGTGTGACTACACGTACATCTATATTGATAGATATAGGGGGATGTGACACTGTTTTTCGTGTGCTTTGTGGGCTTAAATGGATACAGGATATAGGCTCCACATTGTCAATTATCCAGATCTTAACTTCATAAAAAGTCTTTCTCACCACAGCATTCAATCTTTATCTAATTACCAATTTGCTATGATCACTTATGTAAGGTAGGTAGCTTGATACATATGCATCTATTTTATTGGCGAGTTGGATTTCTGACTGCTTTTTATTATCTCCTTATGAACTTCTCTGGGTAATTATTTTCCATTAGAGATTCTGTCATATTATAGGGGACTAATTGTTTCAAAAGGGAACTGTAATCGGCACTTTGTTATTCATCCCGGAATGTATATTTATGATGAAATTAGTTGTTTTTACATACTCTATTTTCGTTTGTTTTCTCTCATCCCTCCCACTCCCTTGTAGAAATGAAGCTGAACGGAAATCACACGAATCTAATAACAATAAAAGTAATTCTATGCATAATTTGCAACCTTCATTATCGCAACCAGTGATGATTGAGCCTACTAGACAAGAGAAACAAAAGCTGCCACCAGCGTCGTCATACATGATGACTGGGCTGAGTAATCATCAAGCAGGAGAACAACACGGGCCTCCACTGCTGCCGCCATCGTCTGGATACCATCATTCAAATCCAACGAAATTTAAACAATCTGAGAAACCACCTTCCCCCACCTCATCATCATCATCATCATCGTCTTCGCCGTCATCACCTCTGCCATCTCGACATCATTCTGAGAATAACGAGGAAAAGATACCCCTTGTTTGACTGACTTTATTACTATTATTATTATTGTTTATTTTGTTTAATTTTGAGTTGTCATCTATGCTTCTTCAGGAGTGTGTGGGGTGGGGTCAAGCACCTGGTGAATGAATGAATCAATAAATGAAATGGGCAATGAATGATATGCGTCTGTGTGTGTGTGTGTTTGCGGATGTGTAAACACTCGAAACAAAATACGCCACTAACATCAACAATATTCATCATTTGTGTGTGTCTTTGTGTGAGCACACATGTGACAAGGTGTTTTAGTATCCTTTCCCTTACTTTTCACAAGACATTTCGACTTTCCTCTCTTTCTCTCTCAAATCATGCATTTATGCATTACAATTTGTTTTTATTGTGTGTGTATGGTTTTTGTGTATTTGTTTGTGTTCATATTTTGTGTTTGTGTGTATGTATGTACGTGTTCATACGTACGTATGTCGAGTAAATGACACGCACGCAAACATTACTCTTTCTCTCTGATGTCCTCTTTCAAATCACAAACTTTAAAAAATAAATCTCTGGGTGTCCTATGCGGTACTTTAGTTTCCGTTCCTTTGTGTTCTGGGTGATACATAGGGCTTCAGGTTTGAGCTCTGATGTTCCAGTAGTGGTAATGTGTTTTATTTACGGGATGAGGTTGCTATCCCTTACTCCCATCCTCCCGTTTTTACCGGTTAATCGAGATTTAGAAGTATCCATCGGTAACAAGGAATCGAACCTGGACCATTTAAGGCGTGGTTTTAGAGCACTCTACTATTAAATCAACCAACGCACAAACCAGGGAGTATTCGAAAGCTGTTTCGTCCTTCTTTGGAATTTCACCAGTACGAAGCCACAACCCCACCTCCGGATCCTCAGGTTGCAAGGCGAGCTCGTTAATCATTCAGCTACTGAGATACCCTCGTGACACCTAGGTTTCGTGATTTTCGACACTCGTCAGCCATGGCATATGTGCACCCCTTAAAGGAACTCATGTTCCCAGTGGGATTCAAACCAGCGTCACCCAGTGCTGCAGTGAAAGACACTATCGAGCTGTTCGGATCTATATGGCACTCTTTCATTCCCTTTCTCTATCTTAGCTGATTGGTCCTGATATCAGTAATCTAAAATCTACCAATCAGGGAACTTGTGTAGTTCGCCTACGGTAAGGGTGGTAGTAGTTGTAGCTGTCATGCTAGCAATCTACACAGTGTTTTGGCCATTTCCATGTTCTGTAGATTAACGTCTGTTGGTATAAAGGCCAATCAGAGGATGATTATGGTCTTTACCCTCTCATTGCCCATTACAGTGCTGTTACATCCCTGCCTAATTCACCAGTAATACTTCTTCTCACCCCACCCCACCCCCAACTGAGTGTGAACGAATTACACTACAGCATGTGATTTTTGGTAACTGCTTCTAGTCTTACCGCAATCCAAAAGACTTTAGGATATAGACGGTTACGCAAAATGTGGTTTATACAAATTCAAGTGTTTATCCTGAAACCCCCAAAGTACTTGTTCTATTGTGATTGATTGTTTCTGTGTTTTTTCACACCCTAAAGGCTACTTGTATTGGAACTGATTGTTTCCTTGACTTGAACTTTGACCCTTTGTGTGTGAGATTTCCTTCTTATCGGTTGGTAGATTTTTTCTATCTCGATGTATCTATTGATTGACGATTCACTGGAATACCAGGCTTCTAAAAAAATTCTTTAGCATTCTTGGTGTTTCCTCTGTCTAATACTTGAACGTTGTCCCAGTCGAATTGATGTGCATGGTTGTCTGTATGTAGTGATATGAGGGAATGAATGTCGTGTCTTTTGACGGCTAGCTTATGATCATGCATACGAATACGAAGGGGACGTCCACTTTGGCCAATGTAGTGTTTTTCGCAGTTACAATTTATTTTGTAGATGATGTTGGTTTTATCTTCTTTCGTTATTGAGTCTTTTGGTTGACGTACTGAATGAAGTGATTTCTACTAGTATCCAATCAAAATATCCACTACAGGAGGTCCATCGCGAGCCGGAATAGCTCAGTGGAAACGTCTGTGACTGTGGCACTGGGTGACGCGGGTTCGAATCGCAGAAGGGACATGAGTTCCTTCAATGTTGCAGATACGCCTTGCTGATGAGTGCCAACTAGCACGAAACATAGGTCGGAGGCTTCCTGCCGATTGCCTCCAACTATCTAATATCATCAAATGAAGTGATTTTGTTGGTTTGTGTGCGACTTCACTCAATTCTATGTCAACCAAAAGACTCAACAGCGAAATAAGATAAAACCAACATCATCTAGAAAATTGATTTTGAGGGAGTACAAAAGAGCTGTTTCATCCTAGCTTTGGGAATCCTTAACAGAATGCGCCCATCGTCTGAGGTCGAATCCAAGGTCCTCAAGTTGTGAGGCCAGTCTGCGCATACTTCAACCACTGGAACAGAATCCAATTGGCTACAAATTCTAACTTCTATCATTTCTCTACGTTTAGTGCCATCGCCAGCCAATATAAGTTCCGTCTTCAACACAAATCAGTTAGAAAATCAATCATTGGTATTAGTAGGCAGTAATAATTGGTATTTATTTCATGCCAGATTATTTGAACTATTCAGTCGTATTTATTGATATAAAGCCATGTATGCAAAGCTGAATAAATTGGTTATACTGAGGTTCTTTTTGATGTGTGTATGTGATATTCTGTTCACGTGGGAAATCAAAGTGAATGAGTAACGAAGGATTACAAAATTGGGATGAATTGATGCAATAAAAGATGGACATTGTTATTACTATTATTATTCGTCCTTTCCGTCCGGAGTATGAAATAAAGCTTCCACAGGACGACGTTTTCGTTATATTCCGTTCTCTGTGGTGGCGGTGGTGGTGATCACGAAGTGACTTCAGTTAGAGAATCCCTGTAAACCAGGGAGTACTAGAGAATGGTGAAATCTGATTGGTAGTTTACCTAACTAACGTATAGTTAGCAATCAATATTTGTATAATTTGAATTCTGACTGAAAGCCTGTTGTGCTAGTCTGCAGTTAAAATAATAGAACCGCAGTTATTATGTGTGTATGTATAAAGCCCTATGAGATACCATCTGCTTGTTAGTTTGCAAACGGAAATCGAGTCCCAAATCCTGTTGGTTGGTAAACGTCTGTTTAAGGCCAATAATATTGCGATTCATAAATTTAAACTTGCCAGTTCGTCTAGAAGTCATTTTTCAACTTCTTGTACCAACAAAAATGACGGGATTATCAGAAAAAGACTGTCTCTCTTATTTACATTTATATTGTTTCTGCAAAAGTTCACTTCAAACCCACAGTGAATTAAATAAAAGTCTGGATGAATTAAAAAAACATTGTATGCGTAATCATCAAATAATGAAGGTCACTTTTTTATACTTAGACCATGTGGGCATAGATCAAATCAACCAATCAATAAATAATACAGCACTAAGTAAGGTGGGCACAGCATAAAAAACTTAGTGAAAATAAGTATATGGAAATGAATCAACGCATGAATAATAATTCAGCTATAATAAATAATACAACAGTTATCACTATGACAACAGCATGAATTTTGTTTGAACGTCTTTTCTATTCTTCTCCTACTTGTTCCGTCTTGCCGACACAGATGATTTTTACCGACTGAATAATCCTGCTGTTGCTGATGGTTGGGAGGGGATATTATACACTTAGAATTGTTTAAATTTGAATCACAGTTTACGCTTTTACAATGTGATTTATTATTATTATTGTTATTAATGTTTGAGTTACACAATCTTTTTGGTTTATTTAATGCACTGTTGTCTCTCTGAAGTGCTTCAGGTATACCTACTGACAGATTTGTTAACTTTGTTGTTTGTGTAATCGTTAGGTTTTGAACTGTATGTTGTATTAATGGAGATAATGGTGATTGGTTTTGTAATTCCTGGGGTAACGATGGATTACCTAAAATTCAAAAAGTAAACTGCAGAATGTACACATGTAGACCATATGAAAATAAACAACGAAACGACGGTTACACTGAAGTCACCAACTAGACTACCGTACATTCATGAAAATTCCTGGACTTCGACTAGACTCTATATAGTAACTAATGTTGTGCGACTGGCCCGTTCATTTGGTACGAATTTGACCGATTGTGCACCAAACAACGAAGGACTAGATGCATGACATCAGTTCCAACCTGGTGACCAGTCAATGAATCCATGTCCTACAGGAGGTCAATGACATAGCCTGCATGGTTCAGTCGTAACGTACTACTGACTGCAACACTAGATGGCCTGTGTCGGAATCTAAAAAGGAACGTGAGTTCCATCAAGACTGCAGATAAACCTCACTGACGAGCACCGACGTGTACGAAACCTAGATCTAAGTCTTCCTGCCGACTGCCTTCAACAAGAGCTCCAAAACGGATTTCAAGTTATAATCAATAACAGTATGAAACTATATTACGCGAAGCATAATAATTAAGAAAATAAACAGTTCGGATAAAAAGCATAATATGGTAATATTTATTGAGAAAATAGACTCTTTATGCTGGTCATGGTAAAGCCAAGGGTTGAGCATACTTCTTTTGGGTGCATAGTGTTGGAGAGAATTTCTGGAACTCTGATACTGCAGCTATGCTATGAGATGTCTTGATCTCACTCTCTTTGAGAGATTTGATCGGATATTTTGTAGGACTTTGAAGGATTTCTCAAATGGAACACAGTATCCAGAGTTTAGCAGATATTCTGTTACTGACCTATAAACACGCCTACGTCCTCCTTTTGCTATTCCAGTCTGGATAATGTTTCCAAGTCCGTTTCACAGACGGACGTATGGTACAGCCAACGTTATCAGCTCTACAGTAGTAACTGAACTGGTATAAGCATGTTGATGCGCTCCGCTAAGACAGTTTGTCTTTCGCTTACTGGCTGAATGGTTTCATGGCAAGAGAATGTTACTCGATTACCATTCAGCCATAGGGAAGGAACCTAAATTCTGCCAATTAGCGACATAAACATAGCGTCACTACTACGCCCTTACACCCGGACTTGGTGAACATCAAAACTGAAGTGTCTCACACCAGGAAAAATTAGCTAGATGTCCAGTAATCCCTACTACTTTCCAGCGGTTTGTTGTCTAACTGTGATGTCATCAATTTTTGTGGTCCAACTTGAAATCGATCACTCCCCTTGACAAACCAACTAATTTGAGAATTGGTATCTATCTATGCTGAGGTTCGAAATGACTAAGGTGAAGTGAATTACGGTTATAGAACGTTGCACGCTAGTGGATTATCAATTCGACTTTCTGTATTCTAAGAAAAAAGCACCGAAATGTAACGGAAATACAACAGATGGTTAGCTATTCATGTAAGAAGAGAGTGAATTAATTAAATGAAGATTAGTCAAGATTTTCAGAATGTTAATATATGTAACAGACATTGAATAAAAACTCGCGTCTGTGTGAAAAATTTTTTTAACTTTCCCACTAAAAGTTTTCAGTCAACAGTTCTTAGAATCTTATATTCCACTGAAAACCCAAGGGAACAGTGACAACAGCTATAAGTGACTTTTGAATCCGACAAAACTGTATGCTGCAATGTAAGATTTCAGTTTGGCAACTGAGTTTCGCTCCATATGAAAACAACAAGAAAAAACTGTTGTCCTCAAAATGGTTCACAATATAATTCAGGGGGTTAGAGAGCACTTGAGTGATTGTGCTGGTGACTGAAGAGCAGAACACTCGCAAACCACGCGCGTCGTTCGGGGTTCGATTCCCGACCGACACACTCATCCTTTTTGCTTAGCCGTTAGTAAGCCCAGTAAACAGGGAAGGCTAGGCTTTAGGCTAGTAACATCACAGCTAACTAAATTTCAGAAATCAAACCATGAAGCCCTATGTTTCATTTGAAGCGCAAAGGAATAAAATAAAATGAGTGACTGCCCCACAAGATGAGACTGTGTACGGTTCTGTTTGCTGTTACAAAATGGCTAGTTTATGAGTGTGTTGGGTTCTTCGGAAAACCAGTGTTTAAATGACCCAGAGGCTGTATGTGGTCACCGCTATTGCCTCGTAACTTGAAGGTCCTAGGTCTGATCCCTGAAGGTATCATGGATGCGTACTAGTAAGGACTAAGACTTATTATTCTTTCTTTTTCGGTTATAGCTTGAAACCACACAGTATTTTTGGTACAAGTATGGAATTTTCAGCTTATGATATCGGTAGCCCAAATTTGTAGGCCGACCATAGATATCAGGTGTGCGTCGGCAGGGGATCGAACCCCGGACCATGTGCATGATCGGCGAGAGTCCTAACCGCTGTGCTACCGACGCACACTTAAAACTATCCTTTATCAATACATTGTCTTAACTCATTATTATTATTAATGTTATTCAGTTTACAATTCTCGATATTTTGAAGTTCTTTCTCTGATAACTAATTGTTCATTTAAGGGGTGTAACTGAACCCTGGTGCAGTATTATCCTAATTTTAACCTCTCATACTCCCTTCCCTCACTAATATCTCTGAACATGACCTGAAAAACATTCACACCTGTCTTATGGCATAAATGGTTCAATGTGGTTTATTTGCTTATCAGTCTTATATCTCCTATTATAATTTCAGTGGTTCATATATTCCTGTATGTAGAGTATTCAGCTGAAGAGTTCTATCGAAATTTGCTAAATTCACTAAATCCAACTTTATTAACGTTTGCTGCTTGTTTTAAGACTGGTCTCTAGTTCCTGCACTTCGCATCTATGGTTTAGTTGTAGAATGCTCACCAACCCACGCGGCAGGTCCGGGTTCGATTCTCGGCAGATGCATGCATTCCTACAAACCTGGCCTAGTTTACTATTAGCCGGATAGTAAACTCGGTTGTTAAGCACACATAGAGCTAGCCACTGCACCTTGAAAAAGCAACAACAACAAAAAACAATTCAACCACTGCTGAAATTTCAAATAGCTCGAGGTATGCAATACAAAATTTTAAAAAACGTTATCATGGAATAGATGAAGTGAAAAATTAAAAATTCCACCCACTTACAGCCTCGATAAAACTTAGTTCTCGGGGAAGGTGTTTTCATCACAGCTTCACATGGTGTCTAGTGGTAAAATACAATGCAACAAAGTAAAGACAGAAAACTACTTTAGAGAAAAAAATCAGCCTCACAATATATAATTTGCTAGATTAGTGAGTAAAAAGTTACAATAAAAATTGAAGAGAAAAGTGGTCAGACAAATTCATGCTTGGTTCTCTTTGTTAAACTAACGAAGATAAGAACTGTGAATGTGATAATTTTTCTTCAGGTCAACTGGCGTTTTAGATTTGCATGTTATTTATACTTTAGATAAAATGTATAATAAAAATTCCATATATTAGATTACAACCCCACCCGATAAGATTGTTGAGTAGTTAACCGATAAGCCTTATACTCTGAAAGTCTCAGCTTTGATACATGCTAGTATCATGGGAAGGACCAGTGATTGATAGATTCCAGAGAAGGCGGAGTGAAAAAGTTGTCACAATCTGCTCTCTGGTATTTTCAATGATTCTCTACCTAAATGATGTTGTTCTTCGATATGGTTCAAACACTTAGGGTGTGAGCGTCACTAAACACATTTCCAACAGACTACTTACCGCACACTTTCATAAACATCTCGATTCTCTAGCCACACACTGAACATCAGATGGCCAGCAAGGATAAAAAATCACGAAACTCTAGCAATGAACCAGTTAAAAACCTACTGCCCAACAACAGATAAGCCGAAGGAAATAAAGAAGGATTGGACACCCACTGAGGGGACAGTTGAACGACATCACATCACCAGACCGTCGACTGAGTAGAACTCAAATTGGAAAGAACCAGTTGTGTGTGGATCCAAAAGTGATGTGGTTAAGATCATGGGAGGAGGCGATGAGAACTTATGGGCTATCATGGAGCTACCTAAGAAAAAATTCAAGAAACCGTGTGAAATCTAGGTGTGCAGCTGAAGCCCTATAGTCTGCTAGGAATTCAACAGAATAATAATCTAATTGATCTTAGTTAGTGACGAAATAAACACTGAAATTTATGAATCCAAATCTGTACAAAATCTAAACGTCGAAAATTCCAACTCATTACTGGCTACTGGATGGTTGTTGAGAAGTTATAATAAGAAATTGTGCCCCGTAGGATCCATCATGTAAGAGTAAAGTGGATGTACTGTATCATGTGGACTAAATGAATGTTAATCCAATAGCTGAAAAGTCAGCGGACTTTCCTTATAATTTGAAAGTCTTGGTTTCGACGTGTAGTGGCATCCTGGGTGCACACTGCTGACAAGTCAGTCCCGGACTTGGGAGAAACAGTTGTTCAGTGCTACATTTGATTCTCTTACTGATGTCAGTTTGTGCTTCAAGTGTTTTATAAGCCTACACTTGAAAACAAAAGTCGTTTTATTTTTCGCTACTCTAGTGATCGGTGTAATGATTCATTACTTGCATTCCAATTGAAATATGGGGCCCATCAGAATATATCTCCACCCTCTCGATTCTGTGAAATCACATTCAACTGGTTCCACAACTTACTTAATTCAATTTTAGATTTTCCTGTCGATTGACTGGACGGGAGTGCTCGGTCTCAGGTGAATATGTCGGCTTCTTGTGCAGATGCTTCGACGATGTCTCGGCATGTAATTAGAGGTTAATTGGTGGATGGTGACTAACAGTGGATAACGCTTTGGCGTTTGAAACTGTGAGCATTGAGTTCCAGCCTCGGGAGGAACATCATCAATCACTGAGGAATGCAGGTATATCCAGATGAAGAGCCCCAAATAGGTTGAAATGGTTCCTTAGCTGCCAATAAAACTTCACTTCCGCCTCAAATGATCTGCTGAATATATCAGCCTCAGACTGACATCCGCTTCATCGCTTTACACTCAGGTTTGACTCAATGGAGCTTGTCTGGCATGTGATCTCACTTGAATGTCATTCACCTATGGATACTTTTTTGGTTGGGCAATAAGTTGTTGATTAGTTCGCTAACACACCAATTCCCTGTTGGTTATTATTTTTGCTCTGTCATCTGATTTCCAGACTATCCAGGGAGTCAAGAGGGTAATTCTTGAAATTAGTCTACAGTAGCCATTTTAAAATGCTTTTGGTGATGCTGGCTCGATTTTGTGAACCAGTGTGAAAGCACTCATTAACTTGACAGTAGTGTTAAAATAATAATTTGGATTTTGTTTCTTGCGTTAACTGTTTTTGTGCTTCTTCACACAAGCACTTATCTTACTCCGTCGATCCTGGGTCGATTTCGACAACCCCATCTATACCTCACTCTGTAGTTGAAAGAATGCTACTAAGGTATGCAAATCAATGTGATAACCTACATTTAGATTCTTTCCCATCCTCCCCTCCCACCCACTGACTGGTGATTAGTTTTGGTAGCCAATCGTAACTAAGCCCGGAAAAGAGGGAAGACTGAGCATGAAACTTAGCCATTCATTTCACTCCTGTATAAAGCAAGCCTACCATTGTTAGTGACACTTCACACCTTAACTTACTTCTATATATTTGGTTGATGGCAGCAATTAATTAGTTCATCTTTCAGTCAGTAAGGCTTGAAAGGAAAGATTTATGAGCATAGAAAGGAAAGGCTGGCTGATGTTCCTCCCACTTCAAAATATAAAAAAATACTACACTTTTGATTAATATGTTCAGAAGATTCGAAACTGTTTGTACAATCATGAAAAAAAAGCAATAAT
Source organism: Trichobilharzia szidati (assembly GCA_944472155.2). Classification (NCBI taxonomy): domain Eukaryota; kingdom Metazoa; phylum Platyhelminthes; class Trematoda; order Strigeidida; family Schistosomatidae; genus Trichobilharzia; species Trichobilharzia szidati. Next base: position 157,897,395 of record OX235279.1, on the reverse strand, counting down.
AATAAATAGTAGTAGCAATTGATTAAAGTTGTCCATTTGAAATTTCAGAATACCGAGAGATTAGTGATGAAAGAATATTCCTTTTAGACAACTTCCTCTTCATCTGATCTTTCAGTGATTTGTTCACAATAATAATTAACTGGATTATTTCATTATGGAGAAAATTTAGTTTTGATGAAGTCTCGCTGTGTTGTTATACAGTAATATTTACTGGTACGACCACATTTCGAGCACAATTTATTCCTACTCGTAATCATATATTAAGGCACTGCTCACACAGCTTTCTCACTTCGTTTATATACATGAGTAAAAATCGATTAGACATATAAATGAATAAACCAATGTCAATATAAAGTTTAATCAACTTGAACATGCGTGAAACAGAAAAGAAGATAAAGTATATTCGGAAATAATATTAGTGTTGTCAATAAAATATAATACGATGGGAATTAAGATAAGTGTTGTTATGGGGGAAAAATGAAATAAATAGTTTGTTAAAGTGTTTATAATGTGAAATGAAACAAAAACAAAATTCAACATTATTTCTTATCATATGATATGACTGGTAGTAATATCTTCCATATCTCTGATATTCTTGATGAGTCATTCCTATTGCACGTGTTGGGTGTAGTAGATTCGATGAACAAGGATTCAGTAATTAACCTCCCTCTATCTCCATCGATCTATATTACTGTTTAGAGTTTGGACTCTATCGCACGTACCTTATTGTGTGGTTGTGTGTTAATGCATGCAGTACAATTGCGGAGTCAGTCATGCTACGCTCAGCTAAATCCTCATTTTCTGATAATCTAACTGCCTCCTATCCACTGGTTTGACCTATGTGGTTGACTTAACTCACAGTCATTGCTAGGTATTCTGTAAATTATATTATTTTGTCTAATTGCGTCAACCGACAGGGTCCTTCTACCGACAGAGCTTGCTCTATCTGAGTGAGTTTGTAGGTTTAAATGCCACTCTAATTCCTGCTTTATTAAGAATCCTACGTAGGGTCTCAGATGTATCCTCGTTATATGTTAAAACTACTGTAGATGCCTTATATTCTTTCTTACTTATGTTATGATTATCAGTTTCACCATTATTTTTATTTTGCTTTTGACCTCTTTTGATCTTACTAATGAATTTTATGCGATAGTTAATTATTTAACACCAATGCTTCTTCTATCTGTTTCATTTAGTCGTTTAAGTTTGTTGGTGTACTACTTAGTGCTGTTGTTCGTTTTTTTAGACACTTAACTAAGCCTGCCTTTACAGACAATGGATGAGATGAAATAAAGTCTAATTATCTATTATAATGCGCTGGTTTTCTATAAACACTAGTGTGCAGTCTAATTTCTGTTCGTTGTATTTTACAGTTTAACATAGCTAATTTTCCTTGTTCATTTTCCGATTCAAATGTGAATTTTATTCCCTCTACTATTGAGTTTATGTGTGTGTGAATGAATAAACTAGAAATATATTCTGTTCTCAACACTGTAAAAGTGTCATATCCACATCTCTCCACCACATCTTTGGAATGGATTATTATATTTAATAACATTAATGTTCTTTTGAATAATATCAAATTAATAATATCGGTCGATTACAGTTCAAAATGGAAAACATGGTCAAAAAAAATCAAAAAAATGATCTGTGTCTGTAAACAAGAATCCTCTATGTATGCGTCTGCAATTCAAAGTTGATCTGGCGAGTGAAGTAATAACCAACGGGTTAGAAGAAATAGATTCGAAGAAATTTTAATGTCGTTAAGCCGGTTGTGATTCCTCGACCTCTTCTTGTATCCGTCAGTTCCATTGCTCCTGTAGAGCCAGTTATATTGGCCATTGCATTAGAACTTAGTCTTTCCCGCTCTGGAACACCTACCAGTGTGGTTATGAAAAACTACCAACAGTTTGATATTATTTTCAAGTGTTGATTTGTAGGGATTTTGTTTGATTGGATGGAGGATTTCATCATGAGCTGACATAAGTTAGAGAACCATTGGAAAACCTGGGAGTACTGGACAGCTGTTTCATCCTAGTCTGGGACTCTTCAGAAGTAGGCACCCACCAGGGTTTGAACCCAGGACCTTCTGGTTTGATATCAGACCACCTGATGCAAACAGGCCTATCATCTGTCAAGTAGCGAATAAACTGCTGAAAGTCTCTGGGTATGGAATAATCCATAAGCCAGGGGCTGTTGCGATTCTCTAAAAAAACGACCAGAGCTCTGTGTGTATGCAAAAGAAACAAGTCCAACCATTTTTGCTATAATGGCCTCCTGTGAAATCTGAAAATTCATAAATTTTCTAGTATTTTTGCTAATTTATCTAATCTAATGTTCAACTTAGTGTTGTAATTATCTGTTTTATCACTTAGAGATACTTTTGAACTGTAATCTATTGCTTTTAGTGATCCGATGCTATTTACAAAATTAGTTCTGTGAATAATACTAGTTCTTTAATTATTGTGGACATAGAACTGTAGAAACCGATGAAGTTATCAAAAGGAGTATTCTTTGTTTATTAAACTCATTCTTTTAAGGCAATACTAATATATATATATATATATATATATATATATACCAGCAGGAGAACCACCAGAGAAGGCAGGACTTTAGATGAACTTAGAGAAGACAGAGATGATGAAAATACTTGACCAACAACAACAAACACCAATCACCACCAATGGAGTCATAACTTTCATTTATCTAGTCAGCATCGTTTCAACTATAGGTGGCAAAGCTCATCAACATCAGGAAATCAAGACAGAGCTTTGAAATCTAGAGCACTCAGCATTAGGAAAAAGATTCGGATTGTCAATATTAGTGTCAAGCCAGTGAATGCTTTTATGTGGTTCATAGACCTGGTACATTGGTGAAAAAAAGACATTTCCAAGAGGTTACTTTGGACTTCCATCAACAGTTACCAGTCTCGCTGCCTAAGATACTGAAAATCGGATGATCAGACACAAAGTATAAGCAACAGGAAACTAACCAAGAATTTATCGCCTAACAAATACGTTGGAGAAAGTGTAAATGGACTAGACATAAGCTTAGGAGGCTGCTGAATGATGCCAAGCGCCAAGTGGATCCTCGGATGGAACTCACATTGGGGATGACAAGCTAGGCTTCGTTTACACGGTGACATGGACAGGATCATGTTAGGAGGAGATGACAGCTTATGGGAAATCCTGGAGTCAGATAAAGACGGCTGCATAGAATTGGATAATATGGAGATTTACTGACAAGTCTCTATTTTTCACTCGGAACCCAAGGGGATAATAATAATAAATATTTAATAAATATATATACATATATATATACTCAGTTAAACTAACTAAATAATTGAATACCTGACTGACTATTTCATTTCGTCTTTTTGTCCTTGCTTCCGCCTACATAATTAATGAATAAGTGAATGAAACAATGAATTCTTTAATTAACTTTTCTTCTTCTCCCCATCTGTCCTCCTCTGCATGCAATTATACTGGGAGCCTGCTTATTTTTTATTTTGTCTGGCAGTTTTGCAAATAAAAATAGGAGGAAATCAAATAAGAAGAGGGCGTGTATTCTACAGAGACACTATTCTTCAGATTTTTTGGAAAAAAAGATTTATGTTTCTATTATGGCTTAATCTAACTGAGCAGATATTATTATTATTATCATTATTATTAATTACCATTGATTGCTGCTTCCTTTATTATTCCTTCCATCCTTCCCTATTTCTTATTCATAAAAATACACATGAACACTCCCATGTACGAAATTATTTGGTGAAATAATGCCAAAGAAGGATAGATTCGAAGTAGGCCATTCAATGTATAATAATCTACTCAACACTGATGTATTGAGTAAGATGGAATATGGTCAAATATTTGTAACGGAGTGTTTGTTAGTGATATGTTGGTTGTTGTCTATCCCTGACTCCAAATGCACCTTCACACAACTGATCACTTCATTGGAAAATATTCCCCAACCGCCCTCCACACACGCACACACACATACACAAAACACAAAACACACGGAGATACACACAGAAGTCTGATTTAACTGTGACGTCAACTCTGTTGTCCACAATATCGGATATCTATCGCTTACACATCCACCGAAATTTAAACTAAACGCTATGAACTAACCAATGAAGAAAGGTGATATACATACCTGTTGATATTTCCCATCGTTTAAACCTGCTGTCTTTTGTTTAATCCGATCAGCTACATACAACTGGTCAGAAAGTAAGCTCTGATCATTCTGTACTAAGGTTATACACGTTTCCTCTGAATTGCTGTTTTGGGAAGTGTGCTTCATGGGATTATTATTATGATTATCATTACATCTGTCAGTCATTGACACACAATCATTGTATTGAATGTTGAAATCTGTTGGCTTTTCTTCAATGACAGGGGTTAATTCAAATGGTGGCTTATTAGCTCTGTGTATTCCGTCGACAGAATATTGATTTTCACAATTTAAATTTCCCTCCATAGATAATGACATGTTCTCAGAATGTAAACTATTTTGATGATTTAAACTTAACTGAACATCATTCTTCGTTAAAGTTGTCAATAGCGAAGGTGATGAAAACGATGAATTCAATTGGTTTGTTGTATCAATTGAAGTGATAGATGAAGTGGATTGATTTTCCAAGGGAAAATTTATATTATCATCATTCTGTTGCAATTGTTGTTGCTTTTGTTGAATAGATAGTAAAGAATCACGCCCTTGTTGTTGTTGTTGTTCCATTGAACCATTGAATTTGTTTAAATTCATCTGATTTTCATAAGTATGCGTCACTGATGACTTTGTGCTCATACATGCATTTGCGTTATCAGTTATGTTTGTTAATTTTTCATGTAGGTTGTTCATCTGCGTAAAAAATAATACATGCTTTTCAGAAACACTACTGAAATATTTAAATATCTGATTTGGAAGTATAATGTTATCTTTAAAAAATTTTATAAACTATGTAATTTTTTTAGTTGATTTCAGGACGTGTGTAAGTGTTTCACCCTATTTGGGACTCATCAGCAATGTGTCTATCTGCTTTCCCAGTGAGTAGAGACGTTCCCATCAGTAATCCAACAACACACAAAATAAACTGTGTATAATAAGCATTATTCAATAGAGCTACAAAACTTCTACAGCCCTCCAGTTCTGAGGAGAATAGAAGATGTATATTTATTATCAAGTACTGGTTTTTTGTATGGATTTTGCTTGATTGGTTGGAGGATTTCATCATGAGCTGATATCATTAAGAGAACCACTATCTTCAAGAAAAGTGCATACCCTTACAATTTCAATAAAAAGGTCTAAACTCAAATCAAACTCCCAGTAAGAAACCACAAGACTATTCATCCTGCCATGCGTAAAGTATGTTCCTAAAGTAACCACTTGGAATAGATATCTTGCGTACACAAACCAGCACAATCACTACAACTTTGATCACGGATTGATATCAGTTAGAGAAGCATTGAAAACCAGGGAATACTAGACAGCTGTTTTATCCTAGTGCTTGGTACTCATCGACAGTACCTACCCACCGGGTTTCTTAATCAGGACCTTCCTTTACAAGACAGGTTTGTAGGCCATTCAGCCACGGGGACCCGACTGAGTGACTTGGGCTCGAAACCCAGTGGGCGAGTACTGCCAATGAGTTCCAAGCACTAGGAGGAAACAGCTTTCCAGTACTCCCTCGTTCTCAATGTTATATCAATGATATCAATCCGTGATCAATCTTAGAACAAATCAAATCCCTAGAAACAAACTCCCAAAGATAATCGCTTCATTCAATACTATGTACACCAAGAGACCCGCCCAGAGAAAGAAGACAAGATCACCATGTACAAAATAAATTTCATAAATCTGTGATAAGCACTAATGTATTGGGTAAAGTGGGAATCCCCTTCAACTTCGAGGCAATACGGTGTAGATAACTGCTGAAACTAACCTGTCTGGGAAAATGTAGGAATTTTAAACTGTGAAAACACTAAGCAAATTCCAGAGAATTTCCAGAAGCCTGATGCACAGACGAATCAGCGGTTAACACATACATCACTATAGATCAAAGATACTGACTAATAATATATAAGCCATATGACAAGAAAGAAAAATCCCAAGTCAGTAAAAGAAATGATAAATACAGGTGCGAATTCATAACCATTCATGCCAAAGATTGTCTGGCGATGCAGTTGTATCATTCATGAGGATTTCAATTAAGCTCATACTCCATGGTGAAGTTTGCTCTGAAGTGGTGTTGTTTAAAAGAACAGTGAAAGCTTCGCAGTTACATCACTCAACCTAGAGATTGCAGTCACATTATCATAACAATGAAAAGAATATATATAGAAATTTGACACTAAAATTCTTTCGAGTTTTTCAGGTAACAGTCAATGAGATTCTAAGCAAAGTTGAGTGAGATAAGGAGACACCAGTCAGGTAGAGAGAAACTAAAGTAAAATTAAACAACCTAAAAGTAATTCATTGACAGAATTCACTAGATGAGGCGCTCAACTCAGAAGGGAAAGACAGTCAACTCAAGACCAGTATCATAAGGAGTAAAAGTGTATCAACAATAAGACAAATTATACTAGGTGTGTTGGTTAGTTCAATAACTGAGTCCACTATTTAGCCTATATTTTGCGTTAGCTTCTGAGGTTTAGAAACAATTCGATTTGTTTCCTTTCTCGTAAAAGTCTTACTTGATTTGTAGAGGATTTGCGATGTAGAGTGACTAACCCAGAGAGACATGACTTGCTTGAGAATACGCTCAGTAAATCGAATGAATGCACCAACAAACACAACCACACAATACGGTAGAACAGAGATATTGTTCTAAAAAGTAATATAGATAGGTGCGAGGGTAGAGATTGTGGTTACTGATTCTTTTTTCATCCTATCCACATACCAAAGCACACGCAGTAGGAATGATGCCACACCGATACCAGAGATGTGGAAAATATTCATATCATAAAAACTAGAGGATGAGAAATGGTGACACTATATAAACAAAGTTTTGGAGTTGTTTGAGTGAGCATTTTGTTGTGATTAGGAACAATAAATTTTGTCAGAAAAGCAATCAATCAATAAAGTAATACGATATCCACCACTTTGTTAGTGTTTTATCACCCAAGAATTATCCCATGACGGAATTAGACTATACACCATAGTGCTTATAATTCTATTCTTATAATTACGTCTTGCTTCCTGCCATAGATTTTCTCTACTATCCTCTGTCGTCTTCATCATCATCAGCTAAACATCTCACTGACACATGGCTTCCGATAAAATAGAAACAAACACAATAAGTACCATAGATGTGGGTGTGTGCTGTTTCTTTTGGAAACCCATGTATTTATTAAAACCTCTCCGTCATGTGGGCATTATTCACTTAAGCTTCTTAGTTATTAATTAACAGAATAACCCAACCCAGTAGGAAGAGAAAGACAGACCTTCAGTATTCTGAAGTCATTGTGGAAATTTACTGCACTCCACACAAGGAACAGGATTCGGATCTTCGATACTCATGCCAAATCAGGCTAACGCAGACCTTAAACAGCATCTGCCTTAAGATGTTACGAAAGACCAGATAGCCAACCACAAAAAGATAGGCTTATAATAGGGAACTTCTGTGATAACGAACCAGCCAGTAACCTATCACCCAGCTAACAAATATGAAGAAGAAAATGGAGATAGAGGGACGACTGGATGGATGGATTAAAGATACATCGAGGTGAAAGTCCACCATCTGTCAGTCAGATAGTCGATCAGAACCCAAATGAAAAGCGAGTGACGAGTTAGGTGTAAGTCCTAACGTGACACATAAGAAGGCGATGTGAACGAGAAATTGAAGCATGAACTTGGCCGTGAGTGGGTGGTTAGCCAGTTGTCAAGTCAGTTGAAGGCGGTGACAGACACCCACGTGGATTTATGTTCTAATCACAACTCAAGGAATGAACAGTAATAGTAGTAATTATTACAATAACAACATGGAGACTGTCAACACTGTCAGAATGTCTAACTGGATATATATATTGGTAAACAAAAAATATTTCTGTATAAATAATTCAACTGAACTGATTATTTATGATCAGAATTTCCCCTGTGGATTAATTAATCTACACTTGTAAACAATAATGTAGACAGAAGATATAGTTTACCAGAATCATTGATAATTGATGAGAGACAAACCTTAACATGGATTGCTAGAACTAATCTGGAAACATGATAAACAGCGTTTAGAATGGAAGAAAGTGTAACAATTATTAAATACTACATCCATGGATGCTTACTTAGTCTCAAGGCACGGAAGACGAAATAGTTGTTGTCAAGTGCTCGCTGATGACTTACAACGGTTGGTCGTGTAACTGTGTCGTCAGTCAGTTCATCACCTATCTTGAAGTCAGTCAAATCCCTCTGAAAATCATTAGTGACAAACAGTAGGTTGGAATGTATGGTGTTCTAATCAGAAACCGTTTTCTATATTAACTCTGTGTGTGTGTTTATGGACTGGAATTCTCCAGTAACAGTGAATGTCAGTGGAGCTACGTGCCAAGTATTGTCCGAAGTCGGAATTCACGCGTCAACCGTTGGATTTTCCATCCAAGTCAAAACATGGTCAGTGGGCATTCCTTGTAATCTGTAGTTCGTAGGTTTCATACCCTTTTCCCCCACTGAGGGAATGGATAGATATTGAAGTAGAGTGCGAAGCTAGAACGTAATATCTGAAGAGCATTCAATGGTTTCCAATGGTTCTCTAATTGATATCGACACGTGTTGACAATCAATCAAATGCCTTTTAATTAACCAGCACTTGGAAGCTACACAAGCTGCATGTGATTGATTATGCTGAGTGTGATGTGAATTTGATTATGCAACTGAGATTTCGTCAGCAGTAGTAGTCATAGTAGTAACTACATCCTTCTAGACCTCTGTAGAGTCCATGTTCTAGACTGTCTCTCTCCCACTGTTAGGGTCTATCAGATATGTCGTAAAGATAGCCAGAAACTGATACTACTGGATAATGTTGACAGCATATTCATAGATATGTATATAATTCGTAGGAAATTGAATTTGACTCAGTGGTTGAACAGTATCACGCTTGCCTTATACGTCGAAGATCGTGGATTCGATTGTTGATGTATTCATCGCTTGGAGTTAGTGAAGTGACACAATACCTGTCCACTACTCGGTGGATTTACATGTGAATACATTGAGGTGAGTATGACACGTCGTTTCATCAAGAGGAATAACATCACTAGGTTGCCTAAACTTTTACTGATGAGGTGAGTTATGATCAGTGCGGTATCTGACACTGCGGCAACGATTCTCCAATGTGCTTTCACTTCCTTCCAAATCGCAAATATAAATGGCTGATAAGTGACACTAAGTACCAAACTTATGTTGAGACGTTACTACGGGCTGTCTGAAGCTATCGAATATCACCCGAAAGTGAACTGTGACAGTGAGTCGCCAACGTCGTCCACCAGATTGCCAGCTTGACCTATCGAATTCAGTGACTTCCTAATCAGTGAGGATTACGCACAAGTTATTCTTTACTCCATAGTGGTTAGTCGATCAACTTCGTGATCAGTTTGTTTTCAGCTGCATGATCGAGCATATGAAAGTACTCAACATTAGCCTCATTGGGTATTCAACATCCATTAGTAATTGATTTGAGAATGGACTTATCGGGATTCTATCCACAAGCATTGACCGGCGCAGTTCACCAATTCGTGTGCGGGAACACTCATTCACCAACCACTGTGTGTATACATAACGAAGTGATACACAATAGAATCAGAAGAAATCAAAATCCGCAAACCTCTTTTCGACAGTAGTACTGGTATCAATATTCATCATTGTCATGATGTCTCTCTCTATTTCCAACTTTCCATACATTTGGCGACCTTAATTCCTTTTTTATAGTGCGACATTTCAGCGGAAGCACCAACCCGTCTATAAGAAGATTATAATACCTTTATCCACCTGATTAATTCTGAAGAATTAACTATCTTGTTAACTGACTAATTAACTAACGGAAGTGGGTGTAGGTGGTGTCAGGTTAATGAAGATTAATCATCATTATGGTGTTGGCGTATCTCCATTGATAGGAAAAACTGAGTAACTAACTAACTAACTAACTGTCCAGTCAACTAGCTAACCAACCAACCAACCAATTATTCCTTCTAACTTTACCTCACTTTCAAGTCTAACTCTTCTATGCATGCTTGTCTCATCAGTGTGCACTTTGTTACAGCCTAGATTGCTGCAGCCCATTCACTACATCGTTTTGAATTCTAGGTTGAAGAGAAGTGGTGCCTAACTGCGGCTGATAGTACGGTCATCCACTATGAAATATTAAATCTTCTCGAAACTATATTCCGCCAACTGACAAAAGACGGAATTCTTGATTCCCAGTTGCACAGTGGTTGGTGAGTACACCTAGTAAGCTGGAGAATGTGGTTCTGATTTCCCTGTGACGTCATGTTTGTGTTGTTTAAGGGTAAATTTCAAAGAAAATATGCGAAACAGCTCTCCAGTACTCTCAACTTAATATTACATCTCTAAAAGATATTCCTATCTGTCCGCTGACTGACACATCTCTCTTTCAAATCAGTCAAATCCCTAAGCAAGCAACATCAACAACACTGACAAATACACTTGAGTGAGTAGGACTATTGTTTTGTTGAGAGCTTCATATTCTTTCTCTGTTTTAGCATGATTTGAAGGTGATATACATCATAAATCAATATTAACTGGTTGATTGATTGATTGATGAGTTTATGAAGTGAAATGAGCAGTAGTCAGTTATCCCGTACTTCCCTATATCTACTTCTTCTGCCTCTTCTCCTTCTGTCTCTTCTTCTTCAATGAGAACACGCTTAGATAAATGACACAGATTTCTAGCATACATATTTACTAATACTTCAGTCATGCATAATGTCTATATGTTTACAATTATATTTGAGGTCTCAAATTACCTAATATAAGCAGTGATTGTGACTGATGGAAGTAAAGCTAGCCATTGGTTTCAAATTCAGATCAAATGAACTACAACAGGTTTGCCTCCGACTCCTTTTCCACTTTTATTCTTATGAGATAAGGCTTGGTTCAGCTAACTTTGATTCACGTTGGCAGAATTGTTTCGATAGAAATAGACAATAGAATCCACGGGTAAACTATTAATCAGAATAATTACACTTGTCGTCATGGTTGTGACAAGCCAGGTAACTAGCTAACTAAGTAACTCACTGACTAACTGACTGACTGACTGACTAACGAACCACACCGACAAATAAGCAACAACAGGTAGATAGGTGGGTAGACAGCAAACGGGGACGTAGCAAAACACCCTGATCTTGAACAATATTCCTTTCGAAGTATCTTTTGCGTATATGTTCATGAATACAATTTATGCTTATCAAACAGTTACTTAGTCTGTTATTCAATGAACCAACATAAAATTTTCAGTGACTGGTGGGTTGAGGTAGATGAGGGGAGTTAATAACATAGGAGAAAAGATTATAGGTTTCCCACACACGCGTATAATTTTACCAATTGTTCGATAAGTTCCATGTTATTAGATAAGTTTATTTGATATATTATATATATACACACACAGGTACAGTGAGTGACACAATTGAATGATGAAGTTTCGAGCAGGACTTTTATTGTTGCTCATAATCGTCATAATCAATGTATTTTGAGACGACATCCAGATTTGCTTTGTATAGTCTTACTACCTGGTGTTTTTTCGCTGCACTGTCATGTGTCTAAATTTCATGAAAGCGGTTGCATTGAATCGGTCGAGATTTTTGTAGAGATTACTTAACTTAGCTCAGCAAGTCATTCCAGACCTATATAAATTCCTGTGATCCGATAATCTGACTGATCCCGATCTACCCGTTTCGATCATGTAATTGACGTGACAGCCATTAAATTATATTCGGTAAATTATATAGTGTTCCTAATTGGATCTATGGGGTCCTTTAGGTGATTAAGTCTGTCACTGAGTGAACTGACTAGTATAAATATCACTCTAATTTTAACCTTATCGAGAATCCTTCGAAAGGTCTTTGATTTTCCTTCTTTATGTGCTAATACTGTTGGGGCTTTAAATTCTCTACTATTTATCAAGTGTTTGGTTTGCAGGAATTTGACTTCTAACGAGCTGATATCAGTTAGGGAATCACTGGAAAACCTGGGAGAACTGAACAACTGTTTCGTCCTAGTGTGGGACTCTTCATTAGTATCTACCCACCGTCAGACTTAGTACCCAGGACCTTATAGTTACAAGGCGAGTTCGTAGACCATTAAGCCACTTGGACCCAATCCAATGGCTCATGAACTCCAACTTCTCCTAATTCATGAAACATATATATATTTCCCGCAACCACCAGCTGATATCATTCACAAGTAATTGTGCTGTCTCCTGATTTGGTGGACCAGCGGGTTACGGCTTTTTACTAGAACTCCGGGTAACTTCCTGCTTATAGCCAGAATAATTTTCAAGTATTGTTTGGCAGAGACTTGATTGGTTACATGAGGTGACATCAGTTAGAGAGTTCACATTATTTCCATCATTCATATCACTACTGTTTTTTTATTTACTGCTATTAATACATTTATCCCTAACACTGTACTCTCAACCTCAAAATCCATCACAATAATTAATACCAATTTACTCGGGGAAAAAGAGAAAAAGTGTACAACTATTTCATTTTTTTTCATTGTACACTGGTAACATTTAATCATTGGGAGGAGGGATCAGAAAATTTAATTTTCTTAATCTAAATTTAAATTAATTTGAAAGTGGTTGCGTTCGTCGAAATTTAATTAACTTCAAAGTGGATTTATTAAAGGAAATTGCATTACCTAGAGGAAATCCACTGAAAAGTCTGACTGACTAACTGAGCTTCAACACAGAATTTTGCATAGAAGTGCAGCAGTTCATGCTACCACACACTCCATACAGCACACAAATATTTTGTGGGGGGACAAAAAAGAGATTTAAAGGAACTATCATGAAAAGAAATATGCTTGAGAAAGAATAGGAACATTAAAAAACATGAGGATTTATTAAATCTGGGGAATTTCAAACAGCGAATGCATCTGCACTATTGAGAATGATTCTGAGCCATACCACCACCAATAGTCTCCAGATATTGGTTTTTAGAATCCCGAGGACTCAAAACTAATTTAGCTCATGCTAACTATGTAATCCTTCACGGCTTGTTTTCGCTTTGACAACTCCTTACTCTCTTCTAACGTAATCTTATACCGCTAACGTTGCTTGAAGACGAATGTAGTGGCTCTTCATGCTCCAAACGTATCCTGACCATTTCAGTCAATCAACCTTCACCCTCCTTACTCAATGCTCTATGCTTAACTTCAGTATTACTGATCACATTAAAACAATTAACATGGGTGACAGAATGCAGACATCTGTGGTCAAATGCAATTAGCCTTTTTCCTATCTTCTACTACCAACTGTCATACTTCACATAGCCATAAAGGATGAAGTAGAGAAATGATGCTCAGTATACATACATCCTTTGATCAATAGCTGGATATCATTGTCTATGGGAGAGGTGATGTAATTTGGCAAATGTCATATGAGTCTTTTGCATATATGCCGAGCTTTTGTCAGCAACCAGTCAAACTATTAGGACTGAAGCCACTGAATTGGATAGTTGTTTAATAGCCATACAATAATTACTGGCTTCATAATATGTACATCCTGCATTTAACCTTTGGTAAGGCCGTCATTAGTGTAGTTGCCTAAGTTGGCTAAGCAGGTGGAATCGGACTAGAAACTGGGGAAGCATTGACCAGAAATTGAATTGTTAAGACAATGAACCACATCTCTCACTACTTATATGTGTCATTCTCCTTCTAATTAAAATGATAAGTAATGCTTAAATTTCTCACTTTATTTTAGGAAATTCACTCCACAGATATCACTAAGGTGACAGTATGCATTTTTATTACTGCTCTTGGTTTCAAGTGGGACATGAGACCTTAACAGTACACCTCCGTTTCCCTCTGATCTCTGTAGTCTTTTTAGCTGGCTCCATGATTGCCTCCCACAAGCTTCTATTTCCTCATCGCACGTCTTCTTCTTTATCATCTTTGGACCTGCAATCAACTCGTTGTTCCTCATTCGGATTTCACTCAACAGCTTGTAATATGACGTCAGTAGAGTTTGTTCTCAGAGTATGCCTAATCCATTCATCCATACTTCCTTCTGACTACTTGTTGAGTAATACTTTCTTGGTTGAGTCAACACTAGAATTCCGTGTTGCTTATCTTTTCTAAATGACCATCTGATCTTCATTATGAAGCCAGAGAAGGCAGCTTTTGATAAAAGTCTGCAGTAGCCTGTGAACCATACAGAAACACTCACTGATTTGAAATTAGTGTTAAAAATTCGTATCTTGTCCCTTATGCTGAATGCGGCAGATTTCCACACTGAATAAAGGTTTGTCTTACCCTTCCAATCCTCGCTGACTTTGACGTTCTCATTCGTACCGCCTGAAGCTGAAATAGTGCTGTTCGTTGGTAGCGACTGGTCAAGTATTTTCGTCTCTGTTTTCTCTGTGTTCATTTGAAGTCCTATTTTTCTGTCTACTGCTTCTGCCAGCTTGTTGGTCTCCAAATTCCTGTGATATTAAAAATAAATCACCCGCCAAGCAAAGTTATTGTAGAGACTTCTTTTCTGTCTAACATATGTCAGCCTTCTCACTCCGCATGATTCGATGCATGATACAGTCTACCACAATCGGAAATATCGTTGGCGATAGTAGGCATTTTGATTGGGCACTAGTAACTAGTGTGACGTGTCTAGTCCTTTGTTTTGTGCAGATTGAATTCTATCAGTCAGGTTTTGCAATGTGGCCAGCATTCTAGGTAGCTTGCCATCATGGTGCACATTGATTTGATGATATTAGATAGTTGGAGGCAATCGGCAGGATTTTATGAATTTTCCGTTGTGAATCGCTTGACATACGGCCTCATCATATGGTTGTTGAATTAAGTTAATAAAGGTTTTGGTGAACTCTGTAGTACTGAAGCAGTTGCTAAGTCACCTCGTGGTCAACGATATCCAAGGCTCTGTCAAAGTCGATGTAGTTGAGGTAGACATTTGACTCCCAATCTACTCTCTGTTCGATTATGATACTTAGCATTGCGATTTGAGCTGCACATGATTTGCTTTTTCCGAATTTAGCTTGTTTTTGGCAGAGTCTTACATGCAGTGAGTCTTGTAATCTCTTCAGAATGACACGACTTAGTATTTCGTTTGGAGCAGACAATAGCAAGGTTCCGCTCCAGTTCTGACACAGGCTTAAGTCGCTCTTCTTTGGTGGTTTGACAAGGTAAACTTTCTTTCTGTCGGGAGATACCTTTTCTTCCTTTCAAATTTTGTGCAGTAGTGGTAAGAGGACATCCATTGAGATCTCTGAACCATTTTTCAGGGCTTCAGAAGGAGTACCATCCGGTTTTGACGCCTTCACGGTGGGCTTTTAGTAGCTTCATAGCATTCGAGACCTCGACTTTCGTAGAAGGACTGGTGATCACTGATAGTTCTGGTCTGAGAGCTCGCCTTGTAACCAGTAGGTCCTAGGTGCTAGCCATGATGGTGGGTGCGTTCTGCTGAACTGTCGCGAAACTAAGACGAAATAGCTCTCCAGTACTCCCAGGTTTTCCAATGGTTCTCTAACCAATGTCAGCTCATGCTGAAATCCTGTAACCAAGTTCTATGGCTGTTAGCAATATTTCCGGATGAGTTATAAGTGGTGATTAGATCAAGAGTCGTTTGAAGTGATCGTCTTACCGTTTCTTTAGTTTCCCCTCTTCGATAAGTGGGAAAAACAAATGTGTTGATTTGCAGAGATGAAATCGGTTTCAAGTTAGATAACTAACTGACTTCATTTCGAGAACCAGTGAAAACTATCAGAAAGTACTCTGCAGCCATTTACCCCCAAAAAGAGATTATTAAGCTATATGCACCCGTGACCCCACCACTGAAAAAAGAACCCAGAACCTTCAGGTTATGAAAGGAACTCATTTACCTTAGCTTAAACCAGCGCCTGGTCCATGAGTTCCATGTTTTGTCATATTGCAATATGTAGTACTAAAGCCAGCTACTGCCATGGGTGGGGATCTGTTCTGACATTCAACAGGATGCACCTCACTGGTCAGACATCAGACTTTAACTCCAAGCAGCTTTTATTCCGTAATCAGTCACCAATTCCCAAACGTTGGTTTTCAGCCCTTCGGCCGACCACAAGTTAGCTGATGGATTGATGACATTACAATTACAGAACCATGGAAAACCACCAGAGATTACTGGACAGCTATCTTGTCTTACTCTGGGGCAATTCAGTGCGCCGGTGACCTTACCAAGATTACTAAACAAGCACGTTACCACTAAATTTATACAGATTGTGTTTTCTCTCAACGTGAAGATGGTGAGGTTGATCTCCGTTGGAGTGATTGGTACCCGCGAATGAAGAGGCCCTTTCCCTGCGAAGACGAAATAGATTTCCAGAGTGTTCTCTGGCGTTTCAAATATCTTTCTGACTGATTTTGGCTTATGGCATAAAATACCTCAAATTACAGAGATTTCCTTATTCGTGAAGCGGGGAATAAAGGAGAATGCATTAGGGAATGACGCAATTTCAGACTCCACACTTCCTAAACAAATATGAATGTTATTTGGAAGGAAAGAAAATAACGCCTACCCAAACCACAAAAATATAGACAGGATGTTTGCGTAATGGAGAAATCCGTTGACAATCTAAATTAAAATTTATTCATCTAATTATATATATATATATATATATAATGTACGCCAAACTTTTGGACGACAAGGAGAAATTAAGATAAATTAAGCCTCCCTAGTGAAACTGTCAACAGGATATCTCACGCCCCCATCTTTTCTACGTGAGTGTGCAAGTTCCTCAAAGTCGAAAATCACAGTAATAATGATAATAATAATAATAATGAAAGAAAGTTGAAACAGTCCCAGTCTAATCCGAATGGAATGAAAACAGAAAAATTACAAAATTGGAAAAGGAAGAAGAGAAAAATGGAATGGGAAGTATTTCCCGTTTTCATTTTTATTTTCTTTAAATTTTTTAATGCATATCAATTTGTTATATTTAAAATAAAATGCATTCAACTTTCTTAACGAAAGGAAAAAAGGCAACAACAACAAAAAACAACAGAAGAAAAGCTATTTCAATTTTCTAGGATTTTCGAGAGACTTTTTCAAGTTGTGACGCACTGGATTAACTGCTCAACTTTTCAACACTCAGTGGATTCATAAGAGTTGAAACGTCACCTTGGTGAGCACTGCTAAAGAGTCCTGAGAAAGGCGTACAAAACAGTTGCATAACCCCTCTTGGTTTTTATAGGTTCTCTACGTGATGTGAGTTTCGTGACGAAACCCGCTGAAATTTGGACAACTGTAACAGTCTAGTTTGACGCTACTCTTCAGTGGTAAGCGGTAATAAATCCATCTGAAGTTGAACCTACGAGTTTTGTGCTAATGAGACATGCACTTCATCATTTAGTTGATGATAATAATGATAGGCTGAGTTCACGTAAGTAAATTGTATAAACTGATGTATATAAGTGCTACTGTACAGGTTTTGAGGATGGAATCACTGGAGGGATGTCTTTACTCAGATTCGTGTTGTTTTCTCTTTAAATCATTCTCACGTACTAATTTTCATCATTTCACAAACCCACAGCTAAACACTCTTCATTGTCAGGTTTAGTAACAATGTAACTGCCAGTTTCACATAAGTACGTCAATTGTAGACTTCACTGCCTGATAACATGTTCTTCTAAAATGTATATGCTAGAAATCGAAACATTCATTTCAAGTACAAATGTGTATGTTTCCCAGTAATCTCAGTATTTTCAAAATTTATAATGGCCGTGTTTAATCAGTATAAATTATTGATTAATGATATAAAAGATAGTGAAAACTCTTTAGTTCACCCAAAAAATTATTCGTGAGTAAAGTGAAAGCATCAAATTAAACTTTACAAAAAGAAAACAATTAAAAAGCTTTCTTGATTAGTCAAAGCCTCTAATGAACACATTGAATATGTTAGTTAGTGTTTGTTACCATGGTTACTAATGATTCTTTACTTTTCCTTCCACTTAATTTGTCGCCTACTGGTTCGTAAGTAGTATTCGAGACACACAAACACACACACGCACAAAATAAACTTAGTCGCTATAGAAACCAAGTTGAAAGGTGTGGTGAGAATAATAATTCACTCTTCAAGTTTCCATAGCATTAGGCAATCTTAAAAGCGCAGATAATGAGAAACTGAACACTATTCGATTAGAGATATGGCAGAGTTTATTTTTTAATTGTTTTATTCCTTAAGTGTTGGGTAGTAGAGAAGAATTGGACTGATTTTAACGTTGTTTCTTTTCAAAAGCCGGCATCAATTAGGTTAAATAACAAAAACTGAAAGCAAGGGAGTATTGGGAAATAAAGATTTCATCCTTATTTTGGTATCTTTAGCAGAATGTACGCGCCACTCTAACGCCAGAGATTGAACGTAGGACCTCAAGGCTACGAGGTCACACCATCAAGCATTCAACCACCGAGTTGAAATCCTCTGACTAACCTAAGATAACTGTGTGCAATAATATGCTGCCACCGCTACCAGTCTTCACATCCAACTTGGTGGACTCTAGTGGTCGCGGCTTCTCAATAGAACTATAGGCAATCGATTCCTGTAGTCAATTACTAAAGAATAGTAGACTGATTTTCAAGTATTGATCTTTTCTTGGATGGGGAGGGGATTCGACTAAATTCAAGTTAGATAATGGAATGACTGAAGCTTCAATTAGAGAACCAACCATCGGAAGTCGCCACGAATTACTGGACAGCTGATTTTTTCTTCAGTTTTCCAGGTTCTACATCAGTACACACTTAGGCCCCTCTTGTGGCTTACTGGCTGATACTTAGTGTCGGTGGTTTGGCGACAGGATACTCTCCGACTACGCACGTGATTCGGGGTTTGATCCCGAAACTTCACTTAGTCTGTAGAAAGCCTGATAAAAAGGGGAAGGTTGGGAGTGACGTTGGTAACCCCGCCAGTAAGAACTAAACACTAGTGATACTGAAAATTCAAAGCTCAAGCTTGAAGCCCTATTTTCCACTCGAAATGCAAAGGAATAAAGTAAAGTCAGGGTGTAAGGTTCCAGTGAATGACCATTTAAAAGGACATCTGAGCACAATGCCTAAGAATATCATGCTAGAATAATAATGAATTATGTCTCATCTATCTGAATGACTGAATTTCCAACGTGGAACTTTGCACCAGTTCAAATTGCCGAAATCGATAAAACCTATATAAAGGTGGAAAAACACTGATATACAGAGAATACTAATAAATGAAAGCTTACCAGGGAAAGAATGAACGTATGAATGAGACTGAGAATTTGATGATTTTGAGATATCTCAAGAAGTGAATACATCTGCGTCACTGAGAACAAATTTGAGACATGTAACCAAAGCTATCTTCGCCATTCGATTCTTAGCGTCCTGAATATGGCAGTCAAGTAGCCTATATATTCGTAGGTAACACAAACTAACAGTGGAAGACTTCATAGATTCATGATATCATTTCGATTTGAATACTCCTTAGAATTTTCCAACCCAACCTTATGTCAGCGATGGCTTAATACGTGTCCTAGTCGGCTGAATCGGCGCAGCTTCACAACACTACATCTACTGAGTGTCCAAAATACTTAATGTCTAACCCTATTATTATTCACAAACACCGTAGAAGCGAGTGACAGGAAGTTTACTTTGATTGGACACTAGTTAGTAACTAGTGTAATGTGTCCAGTTCAAAATTGGTTAGCCATCATAGTGGACTTTAGATTGCACTCTAAGGGACCTAGAATGGTGATTACATTGCAAACCCGACTGACAGAACTCAGTCTGTACCAAAGAAAGGACTAGACACACTACACTAGTTACTTACTAGTGTCCAGTCAAACTCTCCACTATATTCCTACTGGGAGTGAACCGTGACGTTGCACGGCTAACGTCTCAGACTGCAGAACTGGGTGACACGGGTTCGAATCTCAGAAGGCACATGAGTTCTTTCAGGGTTGCAGATACGCCTTGCCAGCTGGTCAGTGCCAACAAGCACATAACCTAGGTTCAAGGCTTCCAACCATCTAATAATAAAAAGGTTAGCCGTCATTTAGTACTCCATATTTCAAGTATAATCGCAGAATTATATCGGTCGGAGAACCATCGGAGACTGA
This sequence comes from Trichobilharzia szidati, assembly GCA_944472155.2. Taxonomy (NCBI): domain Eukaryota; kingdom Metazoa; phylum Platyhelminthes; class Trematoda; order Strigeidida; family Schistosomatidae; genus Trichobilharzia; species Trichobilharzia szidati. The sequence goes on along the minus strand of OX235279.1, from coordinate 157,877,088 downwards.
AGAGTGTCGGACCCCTTTTTGTCCTTGTTTGGGACTTTTCATCAGTACACACTTATGACCCCACAAATGGGCATCAAACCGAACCATCGGATGTCAACAGCGAATTCCTGCTAAAAGCATTAGTTACATTTTGTTTGTGTGTGTGCGTTAAAATTTTCGATATTTAGTGGAAGGATTTAAGTGAGATAATATTAATGTAGACGATAATAAAAATCACAAGCGCTGCGTTTAGAAATCTGAAAGAATCAGGATGAATAAATTAAGGTCAACACAAAGTTCAACGTGACATGCGTTAAATCAGATGATAGGAAGATTAATTACTTCTGGGAATGTGAATTTGTCATGTTCAAATACAATCAGATGGAAAAATATAATAATAATAATAACCACTTTATTCCAAAGGCGTCGGTGGCATAGTGGTTAGGACACTCGCCGACCATGCACATGGTCCGGGGTTCGATCCCCGGCCGGCGCACTCCTTTACTTCGCTTAGTCAGAAATAATGCTGGTAAAGAGGAAAGGTTTGGCATGGGGCTAGCAACCCCATCCTGTAGAAATAAACACTGCTGCAGAAACTTCAAGCCGCTAGCTTGAGGCCCTATGTTCCACTGGGGAACGTGAAGGAAAAGAAAAACTTTATTCCAAAGAATAATAACAGTCTTACAGAATGGAATTTTCGGCGTTTTTATAAATATTGCAACAATTTTGCTCCTTTTACAAACATGTACATAGATAAAATTTAAAATAGTAATAATAATAATATTAATAATGAAACCACCATAAACAGAATGTTGGTGGAAACATAATGAAGTATAAATAGATAGTATCATAGATAATACATGTAATAATAATAATAATCTTTGCTCAAACTTTTCAGTTCAGTTACTGACTTAAAAAGTTCATGAGTTCTTTTCTGAAATCTGACTCTCTCTTTGCACAGAACCCGTGCTAAATATGTTGGTATGGTAGAATTCCTTTATATTTAGTAGCTGTACGAGCATAAATGCTTCTTATGAAATTTCTTCTGGTTTTACAAGGTAAAAGTTGAGAATAAAGAGGATGTTCACTATCAGACAAGATAACTTTAGCCTAAACTGCTTGTAAGAATTGAAGTGCTTATTGACAATAACGATGACAGTTAGATGAGTCAAAGGCGCATCATTAACCCTACTTACAGCCTTCAGTGTTCTACTTATTATGACAGAGTCTTTTTTGAGAATTGCAGGGAAGGACGAAAAAGGGCGAAAAATAAAGGAGAATGAGCGAAATACATGAATTAATAGACTGCAATAAAACAGGTTGTGTTATCATGCCAGAAAGTCTCGACTTCTTTATGTATCAAGTCAAACGACAAATTTTGTGCTTGGGAATCAACTGGATGTGAGATGACCAGCACAGATTCGAAGAGAAAATGGTGCTGCTGAGATAAGAGATATTCGATTTACTCCCTATCACACAGTGCCGTCAATGATACAAGAGTCATGGGAGTGAATCAGCCAGTACATGCAAGTCTGAAACTAAAATCATCAATATGAAATATTTAGAGGGATTCAGTTTAAGACCACTTAGGTGAGACCGTTTGTTAACTTTAGGTAAGGATCTGTTCACACATAAGAGCAATCAAGTGTCAAACTACTGGGAAAGAAATGGCCAGACCATAGGCATATTTAATGAACTTAACTTTGAAAGAGTACGCGGTAGGCCATGCAAAATGTAGGAAAAAAGGAATGGAGAGAGCACAGCAGCGCCATGAGGCAAACCAGTTCCTGTTAGCAAATATGAGTGAAGTATCGTAAATAAAATAAATAAAATTTTCGAGTGTTTGTATTGTTGGGATTTTGGTTGATGTGACGACTGATCACAACTTACTTCTAGTCACTGACTACATGACGAATTTGCCTGATTGATTAATAGTAACAATTATGATTATGACAATTCATCTTTGTCGGTTGATTTGTTGATTTACTCTAAAAAACTTTGGTTCTGTTCTCTGAATTGGTTGACTTAAGTGTGGAGCTTTCGTTGTCCTTCTAGACAACGGCTAGAATATTAAGACCGTTTGAAATAAACATAGCACATAAGCCAACCGACACAATCACTACAATTGATATTGCGCCAATTAAAAATAGCCAACATAAAAGGAAGATAAGATTAATACCATTTACATAATCTTACAAACTGCATGAACTCCGATAAACACTGCATCGGTCAAAATGGCGACATCGCCTTCGAATCTGAATCCCAAAATATAAATCAGCTGTGAAAAGGCACGATATGTATTCCTCTTTGATACTGATACGTGTAGATAATTATGGACATGAATTTGATTAGGATAATGTAGAGAACTCTTAGAAGCCTGGTACTCAAGTGAAATAGCAATTAACAAACACATTACTATAGATCAAATTTACTATCTAATGAAAAGTAAATCACATGACGAGAAAGTTCAAATTCCAAGTCAATAAAGATGATCAATAGAGGAAGAAGTAAATTAATAACCAATCATGACAACAAAGATTGTCAGGAGATACACAATTATAACATCATTCAAATGAGTTCATTTCATACTAAAACATGCTTTGAAAATGTTGTATAGCAGATGGACGACGAAAGCTCTGCACTTAAATCTACAACTAGCCCCTCAGCGAACACCACACTTAAATCGAAATTATTGAATATCAATGAGATGCTCATAAGTGACTGGCCCTGTCCAGGTAGGTGGTTACGTGGGGTTCTAGTGGGAAGTCGTGACCAGTAAGGTGAAGCAATTTGGGTGTGAGGGCTCGCCTTGTAACCAGAAGGTCTCAGGGTCAACCCCGATGGGTGTGTACTGATGAAGAGTCCCGAACTAAAGCAAAACAGCTGTCCAGTACTCCCTGTAGGTTCCCAATAGTTCTCTAACCGATATCAGCTCATGATGAGATCCTGTAACCAATCAATTAAATCCCTACAAACCAATACCTGAATATCAAAATCATTCTCTTGAGCAACAAATCTCCATTTCATCGAAATTCCCCACTTTAAGAAAAGAAAATTGGCATTCAAAATTTATCTACTTCTACCTAAGTTTAAGTAGGACTCATTTTTTCTTCCACATACATATTATATTATTCTGTGATCTAATAACAGACAGATTTCTGTATATGCTTATCTCTCAAATGTTAACACAGTTCATCGATGTTATCTCACTGTGTGTGTGTGTGTGTGTGGCGATGTATACGTGCCTTGTGTGTATGTGTGTGCATGCTTGCATGTGTGTTCCAGTATGTCAAAAAGCTGACCAATAGCAATTACCCTATATCATCTATAATCTAAATGCCTATAATGAAATAGAATACATATACATGACCTAAAGATGGTCAGTTAGATATTATATACATACAGTAGAGGAGGGAATGGATCACCATTCATTCCTACAGTTTATTAGTTATAAAGTAATGAGGAAAAAAGAAATTAAAACACTGATATTCTGAAGAAAAAAATAATGAATAAGCGCATGCAACTGAATATAAACAATGGGTGATGACTGAGCGTGACATGGTGGAGACGAAGTGGAAATTTAGCCTGCAACAAAGGAGTTGAACCAGTGGACTTTGAAATAAAGCAGTCAGATGTGGACTGATTAGATTCAGTCGCGTGATTCCTGTATGCTATCGACGGTACTGTAGTAGGAAATAAATCGTATACTACGTATCTTTCAACCAGTTTCCGTTCATTGGTTGTCTTACATTTTCTTGATTTTCAAAAACAAATCTTTAATTCCATTATAGGTAAAATTTATTTTGATAAAGTCTCACAGTGTGTTATACAGTAATATTTACTGATGACCACGTTTCGAGCACAATTTATTGCCACTCATAATCATATCAAGGCACTACTCACAAAACTTTCTAACTTCGTTTATATAATTTCATTATTTTTCATCTCTTGACTTGATTGGTAGTAGTATTTTCCATATTTCCGGTATGAGTGATCAGTAATGATGATAACATAAATAAGAGAGAATATAAGGCATCTGACGTTATACCAAATGAGGAGGGGACATGTGAAGCCCTACGTATAATTCTCAACAAAGTGGGAATTAGAGTGACATATAAACCTACAAAATCACTTACGGACAAGCTCTGTAGGTTAAAGGACCCAATGGACACAATTAGACAAAATAATATAATTTACAAAATACCCTGCAATGACTGTGAGGTCAACTACATAGGTCAAACTAGTAGATCAGGTGTAATCAGACTGTTAGAACATAAGAATTCAGCTAAGAATGATTGACCCCTAGAAGATAAGAAATTTAGAAAAAAGCTCAGTGATTGTGTAACGACAGAAGGCAAGAGTCAGGCAACAGATCATTTATTAAGGAAATCAACGCATATTTATATGTTTTCATGTACATTACTATGGATATGTAAACAAACAAACACAGTCTTCCGATTGGTTGTTTCTCACGACAAATCTTGGGAATGTAAATATTGACGTAAATTACTGTCTACCAATTTGGCTAGTAGACAGCTCTCACCACACTCGTCCCCCCGTCAAATAGCTTCGCGCGCAGGCGTTCCGACCTTCTGGGTGATGCATCCTCTCGTTGATGATTGTTACAGACCGGCTTGTCCCAATGCACCCATCGTTGGATCTGACTGGCGTTAACTCGTTTTTGTTTGTCACCTCTTCTGATGGTATATACTTGACCCCGTCTTTTTGTGACTGTGTATGGTCCTCCCCGTTTTGGAAACTGTTTGCCTGACCCTGCCGCACATTCGTAGGTATTTGGCCTCACACTTTCATATGCTGCTTTCTCCCGACCTCCCAGCAGCGTCCCAAGTAGCAGCCTCATTGCTCACAGACCTTGGACGCCACTCAACTGCGAAGAAGCCTCAAAGTCCTGCCCGAAGATCCATATGTCTTCATCAAAAACTGCAGGGCATAGGTTTTCCATTTGTCGGTAGGCAGCGACATCAATTGTAAAGACAGAAGGCAAGAGTCAGGCAACAGATCATTTATTAAGGAAATCAACGCATATTTATATGTTTTCATGTACATTACTATGGATATGTAAACAAACAAACACAGTCTTCCGATTGGTTGTTTCTCACGACAAATCTTGGGAATGTAAATATTGACGTAAATTACTGTCTACCAATTTGGCTACTAGACAGCTCTCACCACAATTGTACTGCATGCATTAACACATAATCAAACAATAGGGTGGGATAGTGTCAAAACTCTAAGAAGCAATATATATATATATATATATATATATATATATATATACCGAATCTTTGTTCATGGAGTACACACCCAACATGGGCATTAGGAATAACTCATCACCCATTCCGGAAATATGGAAAATACTACTACCAATCAAGTCAAGAGATGAAAAATAATGAAATTATATAAACGAAGTTAGAAAGTTGTGTGAGTAGTGCCTTGATATGATTATGAGTGGCAATAAATTGTGCTCGAAACGTGGTCATCAGTAAATATTACTGTATAACACACTGTGAGACTTTATCAAAATAAATTTTACCCATAATGGAATTATACTCTACCACACTGCACAAGTTCTATTCTTAAATCAACAAATCTTTAGTTGACTTATTATGTAAGGAAGGTGAGGCTTTTTGTCATCATAACTCAACCGCTTCACTTACAATTTATTAATTCGTATATTCAATCCATTCTTCTTTATTTTTCCCTTCACTTCATGAAAAGGACTTAGTTATGCATTACAGAGAATATTGAGGATTATAAGTAAGGTTGGAGGTGTGTGTGTGTGCCTTTGTCTCAACCAACTGACCCTGTCTAAGTTAGTTGTTTTAATTGGCTAAATTCGTCTTATCTGATACCGAACGTCGTCTTTATTACTGTCAACTTTCTCCACTTTTCTCTTTTGGGTAAGGCCAGAAGAAATATCATGAGAATGTATACTAACACGGTATCTGAATATAAAAATTCGATCCTTAACCTATTCAGCACGGGTGTTGTGTGAAAAGAGTTTATTAAGGCCTAATACTTTATAATCTGTAAACGGACAGCAACTTATTGTTACCAGTATTATTATTAAACATATCTGTTATTTATCTAATAAATTCAGTTGCTGTAGTTTTAATGTTTCTGTTATTTTATGTGTAAATGGAGATAAATTGTTGTGATATGTATAAAGCGCTGAATATTCCATTCTGTATTTAGCAAAAAATATTGTTTGGAATAAAGTGACTTATTATCATTATTATTATTGCCTTAGGTTCTGATTGGAACATAAGGCTTCAACAGCACTCTACCCTCCAATTTCCTTTCTAATGGCTCATCAGTTACCATTTTGCAGACTACACTTCCATAAATTCATCTGCTGTCAAAGATTCCTAGCTTTTCGATTTACCATTTACTCTCATTTTATTTGAAAGCTGACAGTATCAAACATTGTGTAGACACTAAGTGTTGCCTTGCTATTTTTGTTGTCATTGAAGGAAAACATGTCAGCTGACAACAGATTCCCTAAGGTCTTCACAAGCCCTCGTCATTTTGTCTCCCCGATTCCAGAGAAGAATAAGTTTATGTATTTTAATACTTTGAAGTTTTTGTAGCGATCACATTGATTATCCACAGGTAGGGTCCCTAGTTCCACACCCCACACTCCACCAGTGCTTACTCAAAACTACCTAAGATTGTCTCCGCATCAGCTAACTGCACAACCAGCTTTTCCCCTATATTCAGGATTCTGAATAGGATTGCCGTATGAAGACCCGGTCGGAGAGGGAGTGGGGCTAATATAATAATGGTGAACGGACAGGAAGATATTATTCATTCCTATGACCCTGAGCATCATTACCTATGATATGACTGAAGTGAAATAATGCCCATCTGGTCGGCAGTTTGGTCTCACAGCTCAGCTAGTGGCTTTTGGACTAGCGCAACTTAGAGGCCACTGGTGGGAATCTTTCCATGACTCAGATTTCTATTTTACAATGCCTTTACATTCATCATCGGTAGCAGCAGACTATCTCAACCAAAAGGTGGCTATCAAAGATAAATAGTCTCACAGTGAATAATGCCGATTTGCTTTTATTTAAACAACCTCACTTACCACATCTATACATTCAGGTGTCAATGAATCACCATTCTGTAAAATAAAAACAACAGAGACAAAAGGTTATATTATTAAAAAGTGAGTTTTCTATTGGAAGACTGAAGTGAATCACAACAAGTAATATTACATATGGCTTATAGGGATTTCACTGATTTGAAGTTATTCAAGTATTCGTCTTTAGGAAACTGACTGGTCACAAGTTTGATCACGAGCCCATACCAGTTACAGAACCACCGGAAAACCAGGGAGTAATTGACAGGTGTTTCGTCCCAGTCTGGGACTCTTCGCAGTACGCGCTCACTGGATTTCGAACACATGACCTTCCAGTTACAAGGCGAGCTCACAAACCATTAGACCATTTAGATCCAATCCAGTGGCCCATGAATTCCAACTCGAGACTTCAAGTTAGATGACTGATTGATTTCATAGACAACAAAACAGAGAAAACTAAAGAGTACTGGATGACTGTTTCCCCCACCTCTTCCTTCTTTTTGACTGTTCGACAGTGCCCACCCATCATCTCTCTTCCAGAAGGATCGAATCCACGACCTTCAGTCTACCAGACAAACCCACTAAATACTATTCAGCTACTGGGAGGGAGATCTATGCCTCATAAATTCCAGAACATAATCACACTAGAAGAAAGACTCTATTATTTTTCTCCATCTAATTTAAATTCACTTATTCACGTTTGTTTGTCTTATTGCTTGACTTGGTTTGAAGTTTCTGTAACGATTTGATTAGAAGTCACCTCTTTCGCCTATCCAGGTAGTAAAGTTTCAACTGTAGGCGGCACTGGTGAGGTAGTTAAAGGCAGTCAAGATTCGAAAAGCAAGATATACATTTATTACTCTGAAATTGCCATGGAAATCCACTGAGGCAAGCATGAAGAACACGGTTCAGATCTTCGACACTAATAATAATAACAGCACGAAAAGTCTACACAGTTTACAGAATTTTCAGCGAAGTTTATTGCATAATATTTTCCTTTCATCCAGGATCGTCAAGTAAAATTGCACTCTAAAGTTCCATCCTCTGACGCAATCCTGTTACACTTGAAGAATAAAATAATCCCTAATTGTATTCTTCTTCTGTCTTCAAGAAATGCACAGCAGTAGGTTGCAAGACAATTAAAAACGTGCATGAGTACAATTGTCGACTCATGGATACAAGTGGATGCAGAATAGAAATTCATTTGGCCCAGTGATTCAAGAAGGTCAATTATGCATTTGGTCAGTAATTGCTTCTCGATGCTCCAGATACTTGGCATTTCACTAAAAGCACTTCCAAAAGGCTACTGCAGATTTTCACCAACAGCTGCTCGTTACGGTCCATACTGAAGATCAGAAGGCTGGAAACAAATAGCCACGAGAAATTCCGGCAAAGAACCAGTAAGCCAAAGCGCTTTTTGTTCGATATACATGACTCAAGGAATGGAGACATATTGGATATATACTGTGAAGAACGGTGAGTGACGTAACACACCAGGTAGGCCTTCAGTTTGAAGGTGAAGGAGTTAGGAATGGGTCCGGGGGCGATATGCAGGAGATGATGTGAAGATTAGCAAATGAAAACTTAAAGGAACAGTCGGAAGGCAGTTGTGGAGCCAGTTGGGTTGGGTGAAACACACAGAGAGGGAGAGAACCAAGTGGAACAGAGATGTTCCCTCTTTTGAAGCCCTATGTTCCCCTAGGGACACAAAGCAGGCACAATAAGAATAATAAACATGTCTTCGAAACATGTTTATGGATAGAAGAAACGAGGAGGAATATAGATAAGACTGTCACAATCGATAGATAAAAAAAGCCTGTAGGGAAGAAAAATAAGGAGATAATCAATCCACCTACTATCTTTTTCTCTTTCTTTCTAAGTATCTTTTTTAATAATTTATGAAGCGATAACAATAATAGTAATCAACAAATTCACGGTCATTTAAATTGGGCGGAAATTATTTCTTTTTAAAAACGGTGATTATGAGAATTAGGTCATTTGATCAAAAAAAAAATTCTTATAAAAAGAAAACTTTTCATTTACTATTTAATTTTACTCAAGTTCTATCATTATGTTATTCTTCAGAGCTACTACCTGTAATCATAATGATGATGACGATGAGTAATCATCATGAAAAGGGATTAAAAATGCTAAGGGAAGCACGCAGCGCGCGCGCGAGAGAGAGAGATAGGTAAAAATAGGTGTATTGCCTAAGGTTTATTCAGATAATCCGTCTTTTTGTATTCCTCATTTCTTTTGCTCGTTTCATTTCAAATTTGTGGAAAAGATAAAAAGAGATTATTGAAAGAACAAGAAAGAAAAAAAGATGAGATTAATCTACACACGCTTATTTGTTTTTCTGCGTATTAAGTGAAACTGTTAACTTATTGGACTGTTTTACATTTTTATTTATAGTAACATTTGATGATAAGCATAATCCGATTACAAATAATTATAAATATATATGTATATATATGTCACGCATAGGTGCTTTGAAGTTTCTGTAGTGATTGAATTAATTTTTCTGGGTACAATCTCTAGGCGCACGCTGCTACACACAGTATAAGAAACGAGATTCTCATTTTTAACATTGATGTCAAGTTAGTTTTTCTGTATGGTTCACAAACCTGACTGTTATTATTATTATTCCCGTGGGTTCCGAGTGGAACAACACATCTCCACTTTGTTCTATTCTCTGCCGTCTAATTCATATGGGTCCATGATTGTCCATAATCTCTCATCTCCTCCAACTCACACGACCTCCTCCATGTCACCCTCACACCGACAACCCTCTCGTTGTTTCCCATTCGGTTGTCACTAAAGCGATGACCCGAAATGCCAGTGATGTCATTCGATGGCCACCTCAACGTATGCCTGATCCATCCTACATATTTGTTGGGCAGTCGGCTCTTGATTAGTTTATTGCCAGCCAGAGTTTCTTGTTACTAATTGTTTCTTACCGATCGGCCATTTGATATTCAGTATGGAGCCAGTGAAAGCAGCCGTTGATGAAAATCTGTGGTGGGCTGTTGGAGGTGCTTTTTGTGGTACGCTGGCCAATTTTTGGACCCGTATGGAAGAATTGACTGATTTTACATTTGTGCTGAAAATCCGAATCTTATTCTTTATGTTGAATGACAGCAGAAGATTTGCAAACTCGTTTCACGTTGATGATCGCGTATCTTGCCTTTCCGATTCTGGCTGGCTTTGAAATCTTCATCCGTTCCGCTAGCTATGGTTGAAACTATGCTTTCTAGATAAGTGAGGGAAGTGACCTCTTTCAGGTTTCTCCTATTGATGGTGGTTAGTGCTGCTTGTTGTTGCTGTCGGTTAGTCACAATTCTTATATATATAAATATATATTCAAGTTTTGGTTTTCAGGAAACCAATGAGTCAAAGGTTTGATCACGAACTGACATGAGTTAGATAACCACTGGAAAACCTGGGAGTACTTGACAGATGTTTTGTCCTCGTCTGGGGCTCTTCTTCAGTGCGCGCTCACTGGGTTTCAAACACAGGTCCATCCGATTATAAAGTGAACTCATAATCCAATCAGCCACCTGGACCCGATCCAATGACCTATGACCACAATATATAGCATGACAGCCAAACAATGTCATTGGCGAACAACGAATACATGTATAAATATATATATATATCGTTCCTCGTCGGCGACTGGAGTTCATAGGACACTGGATTCCGTCTCAACTGACTGGTCATTGAATTTTCCCCGTAACATGAAGGTCTCGGATTTCATCCTCCTGTAGAGTGATGGTTTTTTACCACTGTGAAAAGTCCAAAATCACGGCAGTTCAGTATTCCCCGGTTCTCCATTTTTGATTGTATAACTGATATCAGCCTTTGATATAACTTAAAACATTGAACAAATCTGTACAAACCAGCTAACTTGAAAATCTACAAATTAATTCACAATATTAATGACAATAACTAACCTGTTTTACTCTCTCAATGATATTCACTAAAACGCGATTAATTTCACTGGATGCGTATTGATAAATATTCCTTGCATTTCTTTCATCTGATAATTTATTTCGAACAGAAGCTATTGTATCATTTGTATACGTTTCGATTGAATTCATCTCAGCTAGCTGGTTTGTTCTATCCACTATTAGAGGGTTATTTATCTGGAAAATGTCTCCTTCCACTCTTTCTCCAGACTTCTCTTCTTCTTTTTCTTCTCCCCCTTCAGTTCCGACTACTACTACTGCCACTGAAGCGTTTTTCTTTTCCTCATCAACCACCAGCTGACAGGTTACTGTTGAATAGGCTTCAGCGATATCATATGATAAATTCGATTCACTATTGTCTTGCCTGTGCTGACATGGAATGTCTATTGAAGATACTATCTTAGAGGTAGATGATAAGTGATCCAATGAAATATCGTTATCACATAAAGGTTTGCTTGTTACGTAATCTGCGCAGTACGCATACACATTGTTTTGACATTTAATATCTGATTTCAGCGGATCGATAAGAAATGTTGCAGACGAATCAGTTATCTGATAAGGGGTAGAAGTAAAACAGAGAAAAGCTGCTTCTTCAACAGAGTTTTCTTCATTCAATTGAAAAGATTGATTCCAAGTTTGGCCATTAACTGACGTCATAGTTATAAAACCAAAATCAGGAAGTACATTGGACAACCGTTTCATTTTGGTTCAAAACCTTCGACCTGCTGATTTTGAGGCGAGTCAGACAAGTGTTCAGCCAATGGGATGGCCAGCCCCCTGAATTCCTAATTACACTAATTCGCGATATACAGCTCCACAGCTAACTGATATTATCGGCGATTATATATCTTCATGCCCAATTTAGTGGACCCCAGTGGTCATGGTTCCACTAACTGGAACTCCAGGCACTTTATGCCGCAGTGAATCACGGTTGTATTTTGTACTTAAGAGCCTTAACTAGTGAGGAAATACGTGTCCAGTAAGTGCTCCACGTTTTTCCATGTTTAGTTGTCTAACTGTGATGTCACTTCGTGATTATGCATGAAATAAATCAACAAACACATTAAAAATCGTGAGTTTACAAGCGATGAAGTTAGTAACTGTATAACTACCACACAATGGAAGTTAGATGGAACACACCCGAAAAAGCTTAGATGGTAGATGGTTGGAAACAGGCAGTAGAAAGGCTTGAATCAAATTTTCTTACTTAAAATCACGTGTCATCGAGATGTAACCAAAACCTAGAAGGAATTGATATCTCCCGCGGACACTTAGCCTCTCTTTCGATAGCCAATGACATAAACAATAAGCTTATCAAGTCTCGGTTAACCCACTATAGGACTGTAGTGGATAAATTTGTATTTTACGGAAGCGTTACCAAAATCATTTGACGAATCCATGTTTATCAGTACCGATGAGTTTGAAACCTAGATTCAAATATTAGTCAGTTAGCTTGGCGACAAAATTTTAGGCTTCCAATAGGGGGAAATCCCTATTTAGCTATTTAGAAGACAAAAGGATTTGGCGAAGAAATAGTTACTCTTAAAATACGCCCTCATTTGTGACTCTAGTCTAATATATTTGGCAGTTTGTAGTGAAATACAAAATCCATTAATTTAAACATACAACAGCCAACCAGTAAAGGCACATTAGAATCACATCAGAAATTGTACTGTAGAGCAGTGCGGTGGGATGGAACAACAGTCAGTTATTTTTTTATTATCACTTAGTACATAGATAGTCAGTGAGAACACGAGATAAAAGGGGATTCGAGCTGAATTGTCTGGTTGTTGTATATACTTCCTCGTCTTTGAGTAGTTCTTCACCTTTCTTGGTGTATTCTACTCCGTTCAATGCACCTAATGACTGCGTAGTCAACCTATCAAAACAACCACTATCAAAAATGGAAAAACAACTACTACAAAAATGATTAAACTACAACACTGGAGACGCTTCAAAAACTGTTTTCTTCTCTGCCTTTGAATCATTACTCAAATCATAAAACTTGAACGAGGAAACACAGGAAGAGACACGACAAACAATCTTACCAATGGTCAAACAGAAAAAACAACACACTCAACTCAACTCTCAAGAACTAAAGGCCGTGAAAAAGCTGAAAGATAGAAGGGACATCGTCATTCTACCAGCTGACAAAGGAAGAACAACAATAGTCATGGACAGAGAAGAATACATCAAGAAAGCTGAAGAACTACTGATAGGCTCGAACTGCTGCGCATCGGTGCTCACTTCTATCTTGAAACCAGTCAGTCAGACAGATTTCACGAGTGATTGTAATCAATGATGTGAGAGGGTGACAATATGAACTGTACAGAAAAATAAACCAACAAATGGGGCAGACAAGATGCAAGATCATGGATGACTAATAACCATAATACTGATGGTGAAGTAATAACGATGATATGTTGTAAACTTAAGAGCACTATAAGTGAACGATTATCAGGGAATAGTGAATTTAATGTCAGCATAACAACAAGTTAGAGAAAAACACTACGTAAATCTAAGTTAGTGGAAATCTTAAGAAAGTTCATGAAATCGTAGAAGGCTAGAGATGAATTCTTGTTAATGAAATAAAGGAAAAAGAAGAAGAAAACTTAAGTTGGGAATTTAAAGTGCCGATGTTTATGAGGGATGTGTTGACCCTATTGTAGGCCAAGACAAACACAGTGGTTGAACATACTTGTTCTGTATGCAAAGACCCAGTCTTCTGGTACTGATTGATACCGATTCAGTTACTGACATAAGATGTAGTCAAGCTCCTATAGATGGATTATCTAAATACCTTATGCCTAAATTAATGGATTTATGACAGTAGAGCCTGAAGAAGAATCTATTGAAAAAAATTGTTTCCCCTAACTATTTTCGTCCTGAATATATGTAACTGATGAACCTGATGAAGAGAGAGAGTTATCGAAAAGGAATATTCTTTGCCTGAACTCCTTTTTATCCTGGAAAACGAATTATCACCTTTGTCATTCCTTTAATTTCCGAGTGAAACAGAGGGCTCAATGCCTGAACTTTCAATAGCTGTATTGTTGTCTGCACGAGGTGGGGTGGCTTTCAACCTCACGTTCAACCTTTCTTCATTCCAAGACATACCGTCAGTTAGTAAAATAGATGCGGTTTTTAGGCAGTGCGTCAACGACCGGCAGTCAAACTTCAAACTTCTTGATTATGTAGCACGATGGTTAGAATGATGAACACATACGATAATTGGTGTCACTGTCAATAGTTCGAGTATACATAATTGGAAATGTATTGCTTACTTTTCTATAATTATTACAATTTCTTTCCAAAGGTACATTGAAACCTTCTAAAACTGATAGAGACTGACTAAATAATTCACTTGTCACTAAACAAATATCAGAATCTTTTACAATACATGGTGCGCTTGTCCGCTGATCATCACCTTGTGCAGACATTTCATTAAATTTCTCATCTTTCGTCATGTTTGAGATAGGCTGTATAACTGGCGAGGGCTTGTTCGCATTTAAAGAATTAGTTATCGCGTCCGCTTCACGTTCACTGTTATTTGTGGTTAAATTTTTAGTAATTGAAATATTTGAACTTAAAATTGCTTGTTCACTGTGATTAGAATATTCTTTAACTAGTGAAAACAATTCATCAGATTTGTGTTCACTCGTCTACAAAATAAATCAGAGGAAACTGATACAGCGAGTGGCGGAGTGTATATACATATATACTTGGTTACGTTTAATTTCAATGACAGTTTCATATCAGGAAACCACACCAGTTAAACTGAATCATTGAAAAACAAGTAGCGCTATATATCAGAAATCAATAAAGTTAGAATTTATGGGTCATTGGATTCCAGGCGCAATTTCGCTGAATTGCCGACGAACTTCCCCTCCAAAACCTGAAAGTCCTGAGTAGTACGACCCTTCTTGGAGCTGTATGTGGGCACTGCTGATCAGTTGTAAACTAGGATTATACAACTATCATGCGACTTTCCTTGATTTCGGTGGTTCTCTAATTGATGTTGTCAAGTTCATAACAGTAAATCTACGTTAAAGAAGAATACTCGGAAAACACTGTTGACTGTTAAGTATGAATAGTGTGTGAAATTCTACAGCCATTCTTAAAATTTTTATTTGTCTAAATTGATTTCCGTATTCTTGTTGGTTAGTTACCTAGTCTATTTTGATATGGAGTTTGAGACGATGAGTGCCGGTAGAATTCCAGCCTGAGTTAGAACACTGTCCTACTCACTGGGAATATGAAGTTACTTGTGAATCAAATAATGTAGGAAATAATAGTATGTATATATATCAGAATATAATATTGAATATTTCAGCCTGTCATGTGGAAAGCCCAAGTTTGATTCCTTGTCGAGGAGCCAGTTGTACTCATCGACAACGAGGGAGGTCATAGTTTGATTCCCGGTGTTTTCTGGAATGACAGTGAAAGCATTTGAAACAGGAAACCATCCAAATGAAAAACAGCACATCAATATCACAGTCATCCACCTGAGCGATAAAAATACTTGATGTCGTTTTTGACAGTATCAGCTCCTAATCCACAGAGACTTCAACGATATCTGAATATCACCATAGTGTTGTATTGATTTCATGATGGCTTGCAGTGCCGTTTGAAAATGTGAGTGCTGAATGGATTCTAGTTCCAGTAGGAACAGTATTACCCACTAACTCACTCATCCACGTACTGGATTTACGCAGTTACATTCAGTTGATGAGCACCGAATAGGATGAAATACCAATTCCACTGGTAATCACTGCCAAACAAAATATCATCAAGTTATTTTTATGTTACAAAACGGCAGTACATTCCAGCATGCCCTTAAAAGGTACAATGGAAGCAGTTGAGAAGTTCTGTTCTAGAAAACTTGATCGAATTCCACCTCTTAACCAACCCCGACGTTGATTTTAAGATCATCTATGAGTTTCATTCTAACTTACCACTTTTTCCCATTTCATAAACTTCTTAGGAGAGTGAAAATCTTGGCTATTCATGATAACAAGCCAGATATTTGTGTATAAAAAAAGTATGTACAGTCCTTATTTATACCTTAGTCGTAGAGCAGTAAACAATTATTTATTTTTCATTTTGTTTATTTAATCTAGATACCTTTCCCTCTGTTAGGAAGATTGTTATTATCTTTGTTTTCACTTTGAACAGTTTCCGGCATTGTTTCACTTCCCCTTTCGCCTCCCGGTTATTATTTCAATCCATTATATATTTTCTGATGTTAAACTCTACCTAATCAAAATTCTCAAGGCGTTAAGTAGTTTTTATTTACCTTCTACACCTTTCCGCGACCTTCTGGTTATGCTATTTGGTGAATAGGCGGAACTTGGAATTCATGGACTATTGGGTCGGTTCCAAGAGATTTAAAGGTCTATGAGCTCGCCGTGCAACCGTAAAGTTTTGAGCTCAAACTCCGGTGAGTGAGTACTGCTGAACAGTACCGGAATGGAACGAAGCAGCTGTCCAGTTTTCCCAGGCTTTCAAAATGTTCCCTGCAAATCAACACTTCAATAATCACATCCCTAGTTTAAATTTCCTGAAGAGATATAGTTTGTTGAAAAGTCATTCATACATACGATTGTATATCTGGATAATAAATTCGTTGATAAGACTCTATTCGGTGAATATCATGTTATAATAGAAATAAAAGACACTCAGTGTTAGTGTATTCACTTACCATTTCATTTGTATTATTACTGTTTGTTTTTCCATTATTAGATAGATTCTGTTTACCAGAGTTCGGTCTACTTTCAACAGATAAACTTTTATCTCCGTCTCCATCATCATCGGTATCAACACCACCATGACCCCTGCTACTGTCACCATTATTTACGACACTCCCATCAGTAATCCTGTTTGACGCGTGCTTCTCATTTAATTTACTTGTTAAGGATTGTGCTGAGGATTTCTCTATCATCTTGTGTCTTCCATTTTCACCATCTCTGTCCTTGTAGTCAGTGTTATTAGCTTTTGTCTTCGTCCTGCATTTTTTTGAAGGCATCATTGCTTGCTTTGTTAATTGATTACGCAATGTCTAAATCCGAAAGCCGCCAACCATCAAAATAAACATTATTAAAAACAAAAAACAAAGTAATGCAGATGAGTATGATAAAAAAACATACGTGAGATTTAATTATTCTTTTATGCACTGACTGATAAAAAGAATTTATTCATGCCTAGAAATAGAATAATTCGCAAGATAAATTTCAAATTGATAACCAGTTATTTGTTGTTTTTTTTTCAGTGTGCACGGTGGGGTCACTAACCTCATGCCTACCCGCTCAACCACCCTCACAAACTTTTCACTTAACTGGGCTTGCTACCGGCTAAGGGAGGTTTGCAGAAGTGCATTAGTGACCGAGAATCGAGCTCCGAACCCGTGTGTGTGTGTATGTGTGGCCGAAAGGTCACTATGCAAACAGTATGATTTGAAATTATCTGATGTAGCAACAAAAGCATTTCTAACAGGCTACTTACTGCAGACTTTCATCAGTACCTCTTCCTTTCAAGTAATTTGGTGAGTGGTGACTAGCAGTGGAAGCCAGGATGTGAATTTTGCCTTATTTGGGACTCATCATTTGGTCGGTTGGTCGGTCGGTCGGTTTTCGACATAGAACTTTGCACATATGTACGGCAGTTCAAGTCGCCACACTCCATGTAGCACACAAAGAAAGAGAAGAAAGTAGGAGAAATGCACAACAAAGACAGTAAACAGAGGTGGGAGACAAAGGTATAGTAATAACGAAGAACAAAACAGTTTAATTGGAAATCATAAGTCACAAGGAGTGGATGCATCTGCGCCAGTCATCAATGAGAACGATTTTGAGCCATGTCGCCAATTGTTTCCAACCATTGGTTTTTACCGTCCCGAGGACCCCAACCAGGAAGTCTACATCTTCCTACGTGGCTTAAGCTAACTGTTGTGGATTTCATTGACTGGTGCCATGTTTTCGTTTGACTGCCACTGGCTCTTTTCCAGCCTGGCCCTATATCAGCTAACATTGCCCGTCGAGGAAGGCGATGACTAGGCATACGTAACACATGTCCTAACCATCTCAGTCGATGTAATTTCACAGTCTTGTTGACTGATTTGCCCGCCTTACCTAGCACTCGACGCCTAACCTCAATATTGCTCACCTTATTACACCACTTCACGCGGGAGATAGGACGCAGATACCTACGGTCGATGACAGCTAATCTTTTCATGTCTTCTGCTCTCAATGACCAGGTATCACAGCCATAAAGGAGGACGGAGCGGACTAATGAGCAGTACACACGCCCTTTGGTCGATAGCCGGATGTCACGTCTACGCCAGAGACGGCGTGAACTGGCATATGCGAAACTAGCCCTCTGTATTCGTGCTGAGATTTCGTCAGAGATCAAGCCGTTGGGGTTGATGGTACTTCCCAAGTAAGTGAAGTGGTCAACGTGCTCTACCACTTCACTTCCTACTTCTAATCTAGGGGTCGGTGAAGTCCAATCCTGCAGCATCATCTTACACTTTACAGGGGCGAATCACATGCCAAACATACGAAGATTGTTGCTCAAGGTGTTCAATAGACTCTGCATTTTGTCAGCGTCCTCGCCTAGAAGGACTATATCGTCTGCATATTCTAAGTCGACAAGATTATTCCATGGTAGCGAGTCAATCCCTGAGTCGCTGAAGTGTGTTAGGGTTAAGTCCATTAATACGTCTATGATGAAGTTGAGTAGGAATAGGGATAATGGGCATCCTTGACGGACGCCACTAATCGTCACCACTTCGGATGACAACTCGCCATAAGCCATCACCTGGCTGCATGAGTACGAGTAGAGTGCCTTAATCAGTGCAATGTATTTTCTCGGCATTCCCTTTATAGCTAAGCATCGCCAGAGAACCTCTCGGTCGACAGAATCGAATGCCGCCTTTAGGTCAAGAAATATAGTGACTGTCGGACGCCGGTAGGAATGCCTACGTTCTAGAATCTGTCGAAGGGTGAAGATATGATCAATACACTTTCTTCCTGGCCTAAAACCTGGATTCCCCAGAGAGTCATAGTGTTCCCACTGAGACTCGAACCCAGTACCCCTCGTTTCAAACAGTAGCACTTTATTCTCTAGAGCACTTGTATTCCACTGCCAATCACCATCCACCGAATTAAAAGAGTTATGCCATTGAAGCCCTGATATGCATTTGAGGCACATTTAATAAATGATAAAAACAACAGTAGATTTAAGTTTGTGATTTTCTGCTAACATACCTGAACCGAAGAAGCCAGACTCATTTTTGAAAGCAAACGTTATATTATCTGCCGCTTATGAGAACGAAATGTTCTCAGTAGTGTCATGACCTACTCGAGTTTTTCTTCTTCACCAGTGGATTTTACAATGGCACATACAAATCACCATGGCTTCCTCCGATGACTCTCTGTGTATACTAATAATATCTACATTACCATTTCTGTAGGACTCGTAAGAGATTCAATATAAGAGCAGAATTTAGACACTACAGTAGAATATAATTCTCTATCGAGGCAATAACAATACAGACATATGGGGAAATAATATCAGAGATCTTAAGTAGGAGTCTCTCTCATTCAGACCATGCAACTCATTCATAGACAAATTTTTAAACAAATCGCCTGATTGACCCGATGGATCCAAATAGGAGAGAGGATATAATTTACCGAAAACCACGCAATAATTGTCACGTCAATCACTGGTAACACATCAGGATCAACCAGATTATCGGAATATAGAAATTTAATTAACTGGATCTGAAATGATCGACCCTGATGACGTTCATCATTTAGAGAAAAAAAACCTCCACCATTTCAACATATTCAAGTGCACGTAATCATATAGTGATATATGCGGTATCAGGGAAAAGTATTCAAAAGTAATATATTTAGGTTAAGAGACAGTGATGGTTTAGTTACCGAATCTTTGCACATCGAAATTACACCAAATATCTACAGTATAAATAATGACACACCCGTCCAAGCGAAATTTGACACTGCAGCGAAAAAACACCAGGTAGTAAGACTATACAAAGCAAATCTGGATATCGTCTCAAAATACATTGATTTGACGATTATGAGCAACAATAAAAGTCCTGCTCGAAACTTCATCATTCAATTGTGTCACTCACTGTACCTGTGTGTGTATATATATATAATATATCAAATAAACTTATCTAATAACATGGAACTTATCGAACAATTGGTAAAATTATACGCGTGTGTGGGAAACCTATAATCTTTTCTCCTATGTTATTAACTCCCCTCATCTACCTCAACCCACCAGTCACTGAAAATTTTATGTTGGTTCATTGAATAACAGACTAAGTAACTGTTTGATAAGCATAAATTGTATTCATGAACATATACGCAAAAGATATTTCGAAAGGAATATTGTTCAAGATCAGGGTGTTTTGCTACGTCCCCGTTTGCTGTCTACCCTCCTATCTACCTGTTGTTGCTTATTTGTCGGTGTGGTTCGTTAGTCAGTCAGTCAGTCAGTTAGTCAGTGAGTTACTTAGTTAGCTAGTTGCCTGGCTTGTCACAACCATGACGACAAGTGTAATTATTCTGATTAATAGTTTTTCAGTGCATTCTATTCCCTATTTCTATCGAAACAATTCTGCCAACGTGAATCAAAGTTAGTTGAACCAAGCTTAATCACATAAGAATAAAAGTGGAAAAGGAGTCGGAGGCAAACCTGTTGTAGTTCATTTGATCTGAATTTGAAACCAATGGCTAGCTTTACTTCCATCAGTCACAATCACTGCTTATATTAGGTAATTTGAGACCTCAAATATAATTGTAAACATATAGACATTATGCATGACTGAAGTATTAGTAAATATGTATGCTAGAAATCTGTGTCATTTATCTAAGCGTGTTCTCATTGAAGAAGAAGAGACAGAAGGAGAAGAGGCAGAAGAAGTAGATATAGGGAAGTACGGGATAACTGACTACTGCTCATTTCACTTCATAAACTCATCAATCAATCAATCAACCAGTTAATATTGATTTATGATGTATATCACCTTCAAATCATGCTAAAACAAAAGAAGAATATGAAGCTCTCAACAATACAATAGTCCTTCTCACTCAAGTGTATTTGTCAGTGTTGTTGATGTTGCTTGCTTAGGGATTTGACTGATTTGAAAGAGAGATGTGTCAGTCAGCGGACAGATAGGAATATCTTTTAGAGATGTAAGGATAAGTTGAGAGTACTGGAAAGCTGTTTCGCACATTTTTTTGAAATTTACCCTTAAACAACACAAAGATAACGTCACAGGGAAATCAGAACCACATTCTCCAGCTTACTAGGTGCACTCACCAACCACTGTGCAACTGGGAATCAAGAATTCCGTCTTTTGTCAGTTGGCGGAATATAGTTTCAAGTCGAGTTAATATTTCATAGTGGATAACTGTACTGTCAGCCCCAGTTAGTAACCACTTCTCTTCAACTTAGAATTCAAAACGATGGAGTGAATGGGTTGCAGCAATCTAGGCTGTACCAAAGTGCACACAGACGAGAAAAGCATGCATAGAAGAGTTAGACTTGAAAGCGAAATAAAGTAAGAAGGAATAATTGGTTGGTTGGTTAGCTCGTTGACTGGATAGTTAGTTAGTTAGTTACTCAGCTTTCCCTATCAATGAAGATTCGCCAACACCGCAATAATGATTAATCTTCATTAACCTGACACCACCTACACCCACTTCCGTTAGTTAATTAGTCAGTTAACTAGATAGTTAATTCTTCGGAATTAATCAGGTGGATAAAGGTATTATAATTTTCTTATAGACGGGTTGGTACTTCCGCCGAAGTGTAGCTGTATAAAAAAGGGAATCAAGGTCGCTAAATGTATGGATTGTTTGAAAGAGAGAGAGACATCATGACAATGATGAATATTGCTACCAGTACTACTGTCGAAAAGAAGGTTGCAGATTTTGAGCTCTTCTGATTCTATTTTGTATCACTTCGTAATGTATACACACAGTGGTTGGTGAATGAGTGTTTCCACACACGAATTGATGAACTGTACCGGTCACTACTTGTGAATAGTATCCCGATTAGTCCATTCTCAAATGAATCACTAATGAGTGGTGAATACCCAATGGGGTTAATGTTGAGTACTTTCATATGCTTGATCATGCAGCTGAAAACAAACTAATCACGAAGTTGATTGACTAACCACTATGGAGTAAAGAATAACTTGTGCCTAGTCCTCACTGATTAAGAAGTCACTGAATTCGACAGGTCAAGCTGGCAACCTGGTGGACGACGTTGGCGACTCACCGTCACAGTTCTTTTTCGGGTAATATTCGATAGTTGCAGACAGTCCGTACTAACGTGTCAACATAAGTTTGGTACTTAGTGTCACTTATAACCCATTTATATTTGCGATTTGGAAGGAAGTGAAAGCATTGGAGCACATTGGAGAATCTTTGCCACAGTGTCAGATACCGCACTGATCGTAACTCACTTCATCAGTAAAAGTTTAGGCAACCTGGTGATGTTATGCCTCTTGATGAAACGCCGTGTCATACTCACCTCAATGTATTCACATGTAAATCCAAGCGATGAATGCATCAACAATCGAAGCCACGATCTTCGACGTATAAGGCAAGCATGATACTGCTCAACCACTGAGTCGAATTCAATGTCCTACGAATTATATACATATGTATAAATATGCTGTCAACATTATCCAGTAGTATAAGTTTGTGGCTATCCTTACAACAGAACTGATAGACCCTAACAGTGGGAGAGAGACAGCCTAGAAAATGGACTCTACAGAGGTCTAGAAAGGTGTGGTTACTACTATGACTATTACTGCTGATGAAATCTGAGTTGCATAATCAAATTCACATTACACTCAGCATAATCAATCACATATAAATTGTGTAGCTTACAAGTGCTGGTTAGTTGGTAGACATTTGGTTGACTTTCAACACGTGTCGACATCAATTGGAGAACCATTGGAAACCATAGAATACTTTTCAGATATTATGTTGTAGATTCGCACTCTACTTCAATACTTGTTCATCGCCTCAGTGGGGGAAACGGGTATGAAACCTACGAACTACAGAATACAAGGAATGCCCACTGACCATGTTTTGACTTGGATGGAAAATCCAACGGTTGATGTATGATGCCTGATTTTGGACAGTACCCGGCAAGTAGCTCCACTGACAGTCAATGTTACTGGAGAATTCCAGTCCACAAACACACAGAGAGATAATACAGAAAACGGTTTCTGATTAGAACACCATACATTCCAACCTACTGTTTGTCACTGGTGATTTTCAGAGGGATTTGACTGACTTCAAGATAGATGATGAACTGACTGAAGACACAGTTACACGACCAACCGTTGTAAGTCATCAGGGAGCACTTGACAACAACTATTTCGTCTTCCGTGCCTTGAGACTAACTATTCACTAGTAAGCATCCATGGATGTAGTATTTAATAATTGTTACACTTTCTTCCATTCTAAACGCTGTTTATTATATTTCCAGATTAGTTCTAGTAATCCATGTTAAGGTTTGTCTCTCATCAATTATCAATGATTCTGGTAAACTATATCTTCTGTCTACATTATTGTTTACAAGTGTAGATTAATTCATCCACAGGGGAAATTCTGATCATAAATAATCAGTTCAGTTGAATTATTTATACAGAAATATTTTTTGTTTACCAATATATATATATCCAGTTAGACATTCTGACAATGTTGACAGCCTCTATGTTGTTATTGCAACAATTACTACTATTACTATTCATTCCTTGAGTTGTGAGTAGAACATAAATCCACGTGGGTGTCTGTCACCGCCTTCAATTGACTTGACAACTGGCTAACCACCCACTCACGGCCAAGTTCATGCTTCAATTTCTCGTTCACATCGCCTTCTCATGTGTCACGTTAGGACTTACACCTACCTTGTCACTTACTTCCCATTTGGGTTCCGATCGACTATCTGACTGACAGGTGGTGGACTTTCACCTCGATGTATCCTTAATCCATCCATCCAGTCGTCCCTCTATCTCCATTTTCTTATTCATGTTTGTTAACTGGGTGATAGGTTAGTGGCTGGTTCGTTAGCACAGAAGTTCCCTTTTATAAGCCTATCCTTTTGTGGTTGCACACCTAAGCCTTAGTCTGGAGGGAGGGCTTCGCCGAAGTGAAGGCATTCATGAGTGTTCTCAGTATGTTGGAATTTTTATTAATTAATTATTATTTAAATATTATTATTATCCTTGATCATCTTCAGTCAACTATTCTGACAATGTTGACAGCTCTTATAAACATAAACATCTCTACACATTTGCATTCTGGTAAACATAATATGTGTAAACACATATATTGCTGGTGTAATCTGATTTCTTGTGATAGCAGTCATAATAAATTTCTCTTCAGCTCTCCTACCAAGTCAAGGTTAGCACTTTGTGTCCTGGCTGGTTTGAATAATTTCCGTGCTTTGCTTCTTTTGTGTGTGTGTGTGTGTGTGTGTTATTCGATTGTTGCTGCTATAACTGAGTATTTTTGTGATGTGTAGGGGTACATTTTGTCCCCTGTAGTTATTCTCTCCAACGTGTGGATAAAAGTCAGTCAAATAATCCGGTGTGAAACAGCACAAAAAAAACAAGATAAAAACATGAAATTGAAAGCTGAATTTAACCTTACTTTCTATCGGAACTTTTTAGCCTTATTATTACTCTGATATTGGTGTGGAGATCTACAGCAGAACTCTGCACAAAGTGAAAGGATCAGAATTTAGTTTAGCTATCAGCCAAGACTCTTTCGGCGGTTAAGTAGCAGAATACTATTCAGCCGTGTAGGTGGGCCGAGGTTTGCTTTCCGGCCGACTCACTACTTCCCTCACATTGAAGAGGGAAGGTTAGGGGTGTAAGAGTAGCAACCCTAATCTCTGAAAAACACCCACTGCTACTGAAACTTCAAAGTTGAAGCCTGCTGCCTTATGTTCCACACGGAACGAAAAAGGGTAGAACAATTCTTAACATTAACACCTAACAGTCTAGTTAACAGAAAGCCAGTACTAACTTCTGGTTCCTTATGAACGATCTTGTAATTGATATCTGTCTGAGTTCAAACTCAAAATCAATGAAATGCTTGTAAACCAAAAGTATAACAGGATAGTCCCTATGCTTTGTTTCTTTTCCTCTTTAACAAAGCTCAGCCTATATGATGAATAATAAACTTATTTTCCAATATCTAGTTTAATATGACAACTAATAAAATAATCATAAAACAGGACATAAAACAATGTAATAAAATGATCCGAAAAGTTACTAAATAATGAACGCAATTATATACCTAACTAAGGGAGTATTCATTTCCATATATGTAAATATATATATATATATGCATGGAAACTAGGTCAGTACTACACAGTGTCCCAAATCTTCATCAGCCTCACTCAACAGACACTTGATACCAAATGTCATCAATTCATTAAGTTGATGACATCTTTTTATTTGACCATGCGTTCAACTTTTTCAACCCTATTCTATACGAGCTAACACATTGCTCAACGAGGAAAGTGATGGCTTAGCATGCATACCATGTGTCCAAGCCATCTCAGTCCATGCAGCTTCCCAACCTTGTCGACTGCTTCATGAACATTATTTTATTAATTCCATATTACTGTTGAAACGACTCCAAACTAGTGAAATGAACTAGTTATTTTGTATGATGTATTACTGATGTATTTCACATATCAAGAGACAGTTTAGCCAACATTTTGATAGAAACTCCATCTCTGTTTAACCTTATTAATCATCATTTCATTGCTTGACTTAATATAACTTCAAGATGAATGATTCTCAGCATGTATTGTGGTAGCAATTACTATCTGGTTGTACACACTGTGAAAGTTGAATTATTCTTGAAATACTTGAAACGGAAGGAGTATTAGTATTAGGTAACCACAGGACCTTGGAGACAACTGATAAAAGCTGGTGACACATGGCCTGTTCCAAGCCGTTTTTTAAAGTTTTCTGAATACGAACACCTTACCAACGACTATAGAACACCTTGGGGTAAATCAAAGTGTACAGTTTTCAAGGTCTACCTTTTCTAAACACGTTCAAAGAACTAAGAGGTAACATAGACATAGAGTTAGTCATCTGAACGAAGCACCTTACTACAGTTACAGCTGCATTCTTCATCAGCAGAAATTCTCACTCAAGAATCCACATAATGGTTATTGTTTTAACCTTAATATTTTTTATTTTTATTTATTTTTATTATAGCTTGATTTCACACAGTATTTTGGTACAAGTATGAAATTTTCAGCATTTGATATCGGCAGCCCAAATTTTGCAGGCCAACCATAGATATCAGGTGTGCGTCGGCGGGGGATCGAACCTCAAACCATGTGGATGGTCAGCGAGAGTCCTAACCACTGTGCCACCGAAGTACATAGCTTATCAACCAACCTTGATGACATGGTAGGACCCTCTGGAATACTCTTTCCAGCCAGTACAGATGCTTGAGTGGTTGAGATATGTAAGCCCGACAGCCATATCAAAATAGCATCTATGGGTTAGGCTTAAAATAAGCAATCGAAATATAATACACCTATCTCATCAACTGTAGAAGAAAGCAAAGCAAGGTACTAAATCACTAAACATGCCTTCTTATAAACAGTCATGTATCCTGCCTGAGCCGAAGAGGATGCAAGTTGGTGTATGAGAAACAAGCTCTCTGTATATGCGCTAAGATGTGATCAGTACTCAGCCCTTTAAGACTGTTGGCACTTCGCTGAAAAGTGATGTGACCAATAAGATCAATAACCTTAATTTCATTGTATATATACAATGAAATACATATTGATTAAATCACTTATGTAGTATCATTTTCTCATCTTTTTAGGCTTAGTTCAGTTACATAGCTAATCACCCCCGAGCACAAAATTTACTACAAGAAAATTCTACAATAATAGGTATTATTGATCGAATCAGATGACAAATTTAAATCAAGAAATGTGGTGGCATTCAGACCCTGGCAAGTGTTTCTATGTTGCAGAGCCATACTGTTTATAACTGTGAACGTATATTATTCTTAACACTACCAATATTATCCCCTTACTCTCCAAGCCGAACATCTCAGTTTCACTCTGTTCTTTTCAGTCCTATTTAGCTGGCTTCACAATTGAACATACATTTTCATCTCCCCGTCAGATGATCTCCTCCATGTCACCCTCAAGCACAAGTTCAACTCATCATTTCCTATTTTGGTTCCTCTTGAGATTCTGCTAGACGCGTGATATCATTCAGCAGTCTCCCCAGAATATGTCCAATCCATCCATCTTCTTCGGCATATTTTGTTTGGCCAATAGGTTCCTCCTTGGTTTGTTTTTTAAGTTACTTGGTGTTTATTCTTTCTGGGTGGCTATCTGATCCTCAGGATGAAGAGAAGGCATGTGTTGATGAAAGTAGTCAACCTGCAACCTTTCATAGTTTACTAGCCCATCCTAAGCACGGATAAAGGTTGCGCCTCTGGCTAGCCACCCTACCTCGGAAAATCAATCCAGTCAGTAAAGAAACTTCAAAACACAGCAAACGCCTCATTTGATTTTACTCTTAGCCAATCTGTGTTAAGCAGACCTAATATTTCTCAGAACTGAAGACTGAGAATCGTCAGAAATGTAAAAATCCCCCAGGTACAGCCTACTGTAAAATCAACAGAAGCCATGGCCTCACATTCGTAATTTGCGAATTATCATGATTTAAGGCTAAAGAAAACCTACTACAAACTACTGTTCAGAAAGTGTTATTGTCTCATCTGAACATGACCTATTTTAACCTATTGTAATGTTGATGGATTGAGGACACACTGAGGAAACTGTCGGATAACATCGCGCGCCAGGCCATAACTAGAGTGAAAACCCAATGGGAAGTGACGAATGGGTAGTCCTAGGGTGGTCTAGAGGAGGTCGTGTGAGGATGAGTAGAAGATGATAGATTATGGGCATTGTGGGCTCAGATGAAGAGGACAGCATAAAATAGGAAAAAGTGGAGATATGTTGTTGAAGCACGAGGTTTCACTCAGAACTCAAGGGAACAGTAATAATAATAATAATTGTTCAGGTTGTAGCCAGTTAGGAAAAGAATCTTCTAAATGAAAAGATATGAAATCATATCATCTTGATGCACATTTTCCGTTCTTCCTTTCGTTTAAGTTTGTCAATAGGAAGAATTATATGAATTCTTGTACATTATCTTCTTGATATTGCCATAAGGGGAAATTAAAAAATTAAGCATGACTGTGAGGTTGATTTATTGACAAAACTAGTTGAAAACAATTCACATCAACCAGTAGAGCATGCTATCCAGCCAAATAGAAGTGATGTAAACGCTGGAGAGCCGTTTCATTCATTCGGTAGCACACTGGCTAGTACCCTTTCTGAGTGAGGTCAAATACAAAGATCACTTCAAACTAACTGAAATCTCCCATTGGAACATTAGATTGAGAAGAATAAGATATCTTTGCTGAACTTCTTATTCTTCTCAATCTAAATGAAATCTGGCTAACTACTTGGATGAATAGTTAAACAATAGGATCAAATAGAACCATTAATCTGCAGATAACGCAGATGAATCAGCTTTGTCTTACTTCTTCTCGTTTTCACTGCAAAGGCTTCCCAGACTATTGCATTGTGAATCACTTGGAATGTGGCATCATCAAATAGCTATTGAATGAGGTTTGTAAATGTGATGCAGAGTTGAAGCAGTTTCCAGATTACTTCACAGTCAACTCCATCAAATGTTTTTCCGAATTTAATAAATTCCATGCATGGAGCTAACACATTTTCCTTTGAGGGACATTTAAGCGTGCTTCACCGATTCAGTGACAACCTGAACTGGGTTCAATTTTGTACAAAGTATTTTACACTTAAAAATTAGTTAAAACAATAATAATAATGATAATATTCTTGAAACCAGCTGATTAAGATCAAATTTAGTTAACATTTAAATTAGCCAGACTTCGGATCTCATTTTAACTGATTCCGTTCTTTCAGAGCTGAGTCGAAAAGAGATACACACCGCTAATGGGTAACTTGGTTTCAGAGGAGCGAAATGGCTGTCCGCTGTGTTTAGATCAGTTCAACGATATGACTAGCAAGCAAGTAGTATTGTTCAACAAGAATGCCTTCCAACTAAATAGTCATATCAACTAATGAGTAGTATAGGAAATTAATTGGGAGATAGAATAAGATAAAATAAAACTAACAAGAACTCTACATACAGCATTTTCACTTTGTAACTTGTTGATATACTGGGTACAAAAGTTTACATGTTTTTGTAAAATTTCAATTTGTTGTTGCTGTGACTGTCCTTGTTCTTGTTGTAATTTTCTGTTCTGTTGACACTAAAAGTACAAGAATTCAAATAATAAAAAGATATTCTGGTTTTGTGTTTAATCACAATCGAATATTAGTTGGAGAACGATTGAGAAAGACAGCAGGGAATATTGGACAGCTCTTCCACAGATAGCAGTGTTAGACTCTTCTCTATCGCTCAACCGTGATTCTCGAACCAGGAGTCGAGCCTAGGACCATCAGATTTCAAGGTCAGTCTATTTACCATCTAGTCACTGGGATTCAATAATCCATGACTTCTATCCTCTGTCAATTTACGCGATATATCACTACTGCTAAACGATACTGTTGATGAGCGTTCATTCCAGCCAGACATGGTGGACCATACTCCACCAGCAAAGACTTTTCACTGCAGCATCATGACTTGCACCCAGTGGCCACTATTCAGTAGATTTTAGGTACTACGAGGATTTTTATTAATTTTATCGAAGATTATCTCAGTCGAATAGAGAACATTTAGAGAATCCTTGAGGTTCGGTGGTGAAATTTTCACTGCTGAAGAATTTGTGAATTTGGATTACACGCATATTCAGTACCGCGTTGATTGTTAACAATTCTGTAATTGTTTGGCTCTTGACAAATATAGGATGAAACCCACCTACTTCTCGATCCCACTCCACCACTAGCCACCAGGCAAAGAAATAGCTTCAGCTTTATGGAAAGGATGACCAATATTTTGATTCTTTTCTGTTCTTCACGTAGTCATGAGGGCTTCAAACTTCTTTTCAAGTTTCAGCAGTCGACATTGGTGTTTTTGTTTGAAGTGTGAGGTAGCCAACCATACTTACAACCTCCCCTCTTTTCCTGGCTTACTGGTTGCTAGTGAAGTACGCGAGGTTTTTCAAGAGTGCTTGGTGGCCGGGAAGATGACCCGGACCACCAGTGTGATGGCTAGCGGACATTCTGCCATCGAACCACCGATGCATTATGTACTGATTAAGAGTATTCAATTTAAATTATATTCACCATGTCTTGTGTTATGTTGTTGTTATAAAAACCACCTAAATTCAATGAACAAAAAGCATCTAACTAATTCGTTCTCATATTCTATGGACTGCTTTACATGTTACATAATTTACCCTATCACTTGATCCTGAATTATGATTATAACCACAAAACATTTTATCGCATTTCACATTATATTTATAAGCAGTCATACCCTATCGTATCTTTACATGTAACTCATATATATATGTATCTATATATATACAAATGCACAGCTTGATAATAAACTCGTTGAAAACAGTCAGTCTCTTCAATGAATCATTTGTGTTCGTAATCAAATATCTCTAAAAACTGAATGATCCGTATGATCTCCGATAACCGTAGTGCCAGTTACCAACCTGCTGTCCTCTTCATTGGTCTGTACGTGATTACGATTGACTCACTCATTCAGAGCTGACAGCTGTATTTTCATTACTCTTGTTAGTTGCTGTACACAATAACAACCTTGTTAGCATTCGGCACCTCACAGAGCTCTGTGTTAGTTAGTAATTTGCGGGTCTCCCTGGTTGGAATCTTGCCAATATCCAGATTTTCAATCCATTTGACCATCTTTCGCATTATCGCTAATGATATTTCTGGTTATGGTAAACTGTGCCATGCCAAAGACTCTGGAGAGAGAGAAGGGGAAATACGTCGAGCTGACAAGACTATAAAAGGTCCGTACTTCGTGAATGAAAACCAACAATCTGACAGAAGAAGCAGGAGGCGAAGACGGAACTTCAATTAAACGTAGAGGAGACATGTCTGATGAAGACAATTAACCAACAACGATAAAAACCAGTCACCATCAACGCGGGAAGTCACTCCTTTCACCAGCCATACTGGCAGCATTGTTTCAAATACCTTCGACATGGATGAGGACGCCAAATCCAGTCATGGGCTCATGTTCATATTTAATGGATGATGGTGTGTTTTGGTGAATACCTGCAGTGTACTCTAATATGCCTTCGCAGTGTCAGATTGCATGAGTTGTGCAGTTTATTCTGTGAGCGGTAGTCACTCAGCCAAGTAATCTATAAGCTGGTGACATCAATAAATAAGCTAGCAGTATCAGTCCACTATAGTCTTATTGACCAACTAATCAGTTGCTGGACTCATATATATATAACCCTAACGCTTTTTCCTCAAACCCCACTTTATGGATCCCATCGGAGTCCCATGACTAGAATTTCAGGAAATTCAGTCCGTATTCACTCACTAATGAGAAGTGGATTAATTCTGAGGTGTTAGTTTGCAGGTATCTGGCTGGTGGCAGCAACAAATATCTCAGCTTGATAGGAGGTCACAGCTTCCATCCTTGGTTAGATTACGCTCCGGTGAACGGTCACAAACTATAATGAAGAAATGGAGAAGTCACTCCCTGGTTTTGAATGCTTCTCTGTCTGGTCGCTATGAGTATATGTGAATCTAACTGAACCCAGGTTTCTCACTCACCGGCAATCTCACCATCAGAAACTAGATACATGACATTTTGAATAATGAACAGCTCAGTGGTAGTTTCTCCGTTTGCGAGGTTCGAATCCTCTCTGAGAAGAAATCAGTTTACTGGAGGTTCTAGATATACCTACTGTTAATTGATGCTAATAAGCATAAAGAGCCGATCGACAGCTTCCTGTATATTTAACTTCTATACGCCCAAATGGTTCATACATTTAGAAGGACCATTGAATCAATTAATTAAATTGGTATTATTTTTTATTTATTTATTTATTTTTTATTTGATTTACAGCTTGATTCCACACCGTATTTTCAGTACAAGTATGGAATTTTCAGCATGGATATGCACCGATAAAACACCGAGTATTGTTGTAATTGTGTAGTTGACGTTATGTGCTACTGGCAGATAGACGTGAGTAGTTGGACATTTCTCACAACAACTAGTAGTGCTTGCTAACAGAATTAAAGTGATCTAAATACTGCAAAGCATTTTCACAAGTTTGACGTCGAGCTCATCCAGCGGTATATCTGGTATGACTCAGCTCAGAGGGTTGAAACCATCCGATTTCTTTCTAGCTACCTGCGCGAAGTGGCAGGAGAATAAAGCAAGTTGGCCTTTAGCAATTTACACAGTTCGAGGTTGTACGTTCTCAGCCCTCATTGTCCTCTTTGTAGACAACATCCCCTCCGCGTAGTATTCAGTATGAATTAAGCTTTGAGAATCCCCCACCAATCAACTTGCCACCTCTCCTGGCGACTTCGCACAAGTTTAGCAGATTCCGGATATATTAGTCACCCGCTTTTGTACTACTGATTTTGTTAACCCTACAGTAGGCCTATAATGCATGTGACTTCCTTTTTATGGTGTGAAAAATCTGACGGATACAAAAATGTCTATTAGTTACAGTTTCATCAGAGTATCTGACTTTTAGGAATTCCATGGTATTTTTTTTGCTTTCCCTGTATGTCTGAAATTTATACATCTCAGTCTAGTTGGTCTTCGTTGTTGTCTGATATATAAAAGAATGAATATGACATGTCTTCCGACAGCTAGGTTATGTTTCTATGGATGCAAAGACAAAAGGAGATGCCTACTTGGACCACTATATGTTTTTCGTACTTGTCGCAGCTTACCTTATAGATGAGATCAGTTCTGTCTTCTTTATCCGTGTCGTCTTCCAGTTGAAGCAGTATGTAGACTAAACTGATTTCAAAGGTTTGTAGGTGAAATCGGTCCCAAAAGGTTTCAATAGTCTCTAAGCATGATTTCAGACACTTTAGAATGGTCTTCTTTTTGTGCTTTCATAGAATTCTTTTGTGCTGATGGGGTATGACTGAGAATAGACATCTTTTCAGGAAGTTTCGAGATACACTTATAAACAGGTTTATGGAAAATGAGTACTATTACATAGGGCATTTCACAGATTGGGTGGACAGTCTGTAAATTTATGAGACTTTACGGTTGATTTCAACTCCAAAATGTGTAAGAACAAAATAAAAAACACTAAGTAAACCATTTTTGTATTTTGTTTCTAGGTAAACATTGTAGTTGACACTGGATGCACTGAGTGCTTATCAAAAAGCAAATAAAAATGCAACAATCTGACTTGTAAAGTTTTCGGAAAAAACAACCAGGAAACATCAAAACAAACAGAGGCAAACATGAAAGTAATTGAGATTTCGTCGACAATCAGAAAAAAATGGATAAAGATTTCAAACTCACTTTTACAAAACCAAAAAAGCAGCTTGCAGTGATGAATAGTGGTGTAAAAAAACATATGGTACATCCCAGGAGTGAAGCTTTGGGGCGGACAGAAAGGATGGGTTGAATGGCAAGGGAGAGACTGCGACACTTCAACCTATGAATTATAACTACCACCGATGTGGCTGTCACTTACATGTGGGGTGATCTTGCGAAGCTGGCAGTATTGCATCGTCTCAGACCTCTTATCAGCAAAGGCGACTTGGGCTGATGGTAAAGGTGGAAAGCCCGAGTAGAAAAAACGCTTAGTCTGGGTTCAAACCGCGAACCTTCTACATTTAAAGCCGATAAGATAACCATTACACCACCACAACCTAATGATTCTTTTTGACATTAATTTGCATTCCGAGCAGAATATAATGCTTCAAGTTTCTTCTGAACTTTCATTAGAAATGAAGTTACTAGCCCCACTCGCAATCATCGCTCTTTTGTAGATTTGCTAACGACTGGCAAGCTAAGTGAGATTAAGGAGTGTTTTGGAGGCCAACAGTCGAACTTCAGCCAAGTGCGTGGATGGCGGCAGGCGGTAGCTCGAAATGCCTGACCTATGTTGTAGCCACCTAAATGGGCGCAGCCTGACTCCCCTTTCTTACCACTAACACCATGTGCTTAATCTTATTGTAACGGATCATATTCCACAGCCCAATACAAGAAACAAAAAGGAGATACCTATGGCTAAAGAATTATAACCTCTATATATTTGCCACTTTCAGTGGCTATATGTCCAGTTTATACATTTAAATGAAACTACTTAAAAATCCCATCTGTAACACAATAAAGTCAAGCTAATCAACACTCCTATACTGATCGCGTACTTGAGGCGCGCACCACCAAAAGCATTTCTAACAGGCGTTCATCAACCTCTATCCCACTCCTCTCTTCACTGCCTTGAAGTTGAAGGACAAACGTCAGACTATAGGGGATAAAATATGAGTTACTCTGGCAGCGAATAAGTTGAGAGCTTGTGCAGAAGGAAAGGGAGCCGAATGGGTCTAATAAAGTACCCTAAGTGGAGACATTCATGTGACACCATACACCATCTTGGGTGCTGACTGGAATCCGGACAAAAAGAGACAAATTTAATGTGTGTCTGAGAGTTGTATAGGTGACATCACATGGGCACGAGGAAATGTAAGCTTGTGGGTGGACGGGAGGCAGTCATTTAGTCAGCTGAAAGTGATGTTATAGAACCAAGTGGAATGTAGGTGTATTGCTTAATGCCTGATGTTCCTCTGAGAAGTCACTGGATAACGAATGGCATAATAACATAATGTAATGTATAAATTCTTTACTACTCTATTATGAGCCATGAACGTTGATGGTTCAATATACCGACAACATAATTACTCACATAAGAAAACGTAAGTAGACATTATTTAGGAGAGTCCGAATACACAGGTCCTTTGAAGAGAATGGAAGGGTAATACCTACTAAATATCCTCAAAATGAATGCTTATCCATACAATTTCATCAAAAAGTATTTAAAATCAAGTCATAATGCCAACAAGAAAACATCATCAAAGACCACAAGAAAATTCACTCGACCATATATATATATCGGAATTAATGGCTAGAATACTAAGACCGTGTGAAATATACATAGCTTACCAGCCAACCAAAACAATCATTTCATTCGGTATTGTACTGACGAAGAGATCCGACAGAAAAAGAAAATAAGATTAACACTGTTTAAAAAATAAATTGCATGAACTCCGATAAACATTACATTGATCACAGTGGACGTCCCCTTTGTGTCCGAATCCAAGAACACAAGTTAGCTGTGGAAAGGAACGAGTGTATTCTTTCATATCAACTTAATTGGGGTGATATAGAAATCTTAAATAGAGGAAACACTAAAAGTGCAGTCACGGAATTTCTAGAAGCCTGGTAGTCGAATGAATTAGCCAGCGATTAAAAAACACAATAATTGCTATAGACCAAATTTACTAACTCGGACTCACAGAAAAAACTTGGAGGATCTGGACTTCACCGATGATATATGTCTGATTTCCCACAAACTGGAAGATATGCAAATGAAAAGCAACAGGTCGGCAGAAGAAGCGTCAAAGACAGGACTTCAGGTGAACATAGAGAAAACAGAGATAATGAAGATTCCTGGCCAACACCAACAGCAACAGACAACAATCAGTATAAATGGGAGGAATCTGAAAGAAGCGAACTACTTTACCTACCCACGTACCTAAGAAGCGCCGTTTCAACTTCAGGCGAAACTGACGAAGATATCAAAGCAAAGATCGGGAAATCAAGGCAAGCTTTCATTTCCCTTAAGTCTCTGTGAAGATCAACAGCATAACTCAGCATGAAAAATTAGATCCGGATTTTCAACTTCACTGTGAAGTCAGTGCTACTATAGAGATCAGAGAATCGTCGCGTCATGAAGAGCACCTCAAACAAACTACAGACCTTCATCAACAGCTGTCTTCGCTCAATACCACTCAAGATCAGATTAGCAACAGGGAGGGATCTCTGGCAATGAGCGAACCAACCCAGCAGGAACCGATTGTGCAACAGATCTACAGGAAGAAATGAAGGTGGGTTGTCCATACTCTGAGGAAACCATCAAGTGACATCACACGGCAGACTCTCGAGTGGAACTCAAACGGGAAGCGGCGAGTTGGTCGTCATTGCAAGGGTGACATGAAGGAGGTCATGTGAAGAGGAGATGAAAGCTTGTCGGCAGACGTGGAACTAGGTGAAAACGTTAGCAGAGAACCGAACGCAATAGACACGTGAGGCTGAAGGCCTATGTTCCTCTAGGAACTAAAGGAAACAATAATAATAATAAATTTACCAACTAATAAAGAGAAAATCACATGACAAGAAAGTTCAAATTCCAAGTCAGTAAAAACGATAGAGAGAGGAAGATGTAAATTAACAAACAATCTCTACAACAGGGATTGGCATGAGATAGGATTATGTCATCGTTCATAGACAGTTCATCGAATAGGTTCATTTTATACTAAAATCTGTGTTGAAGATGTTGTCTAGCAGGTGAACAACGAAATCTCTGCAATTAAATCTTCAACTAGCTCCTCAGAGAACACTGCAACTAAATCAAAAGAGGGAACATAGTTTGGTTGTGTGAGGTTAGCAACCCTACATAACTCTACCACTCCAGCTGGAAATTGAAAGCTCAAGCCATAAGATAAAGGAATAAGTAAATAATATAGCAGCACTATGGAACAGTCCTTTTCACTTACTTTCAAATTATAAAATCTCTTCCCAATACATTTGTGCAATGATGAAGATGCCGGTACTTTTTGATTGTCATATATCATTGATTTATTACCAGTTGACATGAACTGATTTGAATGACTATTGATCATGTTCAATAGTTGCTCAGTTTGTTCTAATGTATCTATATTCTGTTGAATGTTGAATGCTTTATCTATTGATTTATATATGGAATTATCTTTGTCAATTGAATTAGTATTCATCGAATTAATTTGTTTTAGCATTTTGATAATTGAATGAAGTTTATGCATAATCGATTTTTGATCTGCAACAGCCTGCAAATAAATAGAAATATGTGGAAGAGAGAAAATGCATTCATTATATAAAGGCATTAATAATTGATTTGAATCCAAGATTTTTTGGCTTTTGTAGGCGGTAAAAGGCTGGGCGAGAAATTCGATTCGTTTCACTGTAGATTTCGTTTTCGCGAATCAACAAAATCAATTATAGCAAATCACTGAAAACTAAGGATTATGTACATTAGCTGTTTCGTCCTAGTTTGAGGCTATGCACTCAGCCTGCTAATCAGTTGAGTTTTAGGTCAGTGTGTTTGAAATTCAATAACTTGTGGATTCCAATTTACTGCCAATTCATCGTTTAACGCATTGGTGCAAACCAGTGTTGCCGATGGCCATCCACTTCATGTCTGACATGATGGACCTCATAAGAAACGGATTCTCAATAGCACTTCAGGACCTCCATTAGTTCAGTAGCCTTTAATAATTTCAAGACTGATATTCAAATTTTAACTGCTAGATTCAATTTCCCCTGTT
The DNA here is from genome assembly GCA_944472155.2 of Trichobilharzia szidati. NCBI lineage: Eukaryota > Metazoa > Platyhelminthes > Trematoda > Strigeidida > Schistosomatidae > Trichobilharzia > Trichobilharzia szidati. The sequence goes on along the minus strand of OX235279.1, from coordinate 157,839,381 downwards.
GATGAAGTCAAAACTAGTATGAAACAGATGTTAAGATGGTGCTTCGTGATGTTATCAACATTGGGAATTCAATTCCACCAGTCCAATCATTCGACGAGAAGTAAAGTTTCTCTAGCGATTGTGTCTATTTTCCGGGATAGGATCGCTAACCGCACACCTAGCCATCCCTCTTTTTGGAGTTGGCTCTGGACCAGCTAGGAAAAAAATAGACCAGTGAACTAGGCAGCATCACCTCAACTATAGGCTTCATACATGAGGATATCAAAGTCAGCCAAGATCAAAAATGCAAGACAGACCTTAATTAATCTGAAGTCAGTGTGGAAATGTGCAGCACTCAGCATAAGAGGAACAAGACTGGGATTCTCCATATTAGCGTCAGAACACTCAGTGCTTCTATGTGCCTCAACGACCTTGCCAAGTCACGTAAACTGTTTCCAATAGGTTAGTGAAAACTTCTATCATCGGTAGCCTTTGCCCCATCATGAAGATCAGGTAATCAGAAAGGTTTAGCTATAATGGAACTTTGGTACGAACCTATTGCCCAGAAAATATGCAGAAGACAATGGAGATGGATTGATTGGAACCGTGCGGAAGAGACCAATGAGTGACATAACACCCTAGGCCAACCACCGACTGCAAATCGAATGGGAGACGATGAGTTAGGTGTGGACTCAAGGGTGACATGGAGATTATCGTGTGTAATCAGGAGATGAAAGTTTATGGGCATTCATGGAGCCAGTTAAAAAGTATTTCAGGAAACAAGATGAAATGGAGATTTGCTGTTGAGGCCATATGCCGCACTAGTAGCCTTAATTTCGGTTAGTTGATGGTAACCAGCAGTGGATTGGTGTTTTGTTCCTATTTGAAAACTAGTCAGCTGAATGTACCTATATCTGCAATTATGTCATTGATGGAGGGAATTCCTATCAACGCTAGAGAAACCTACCCAATGTTTTTCAAATCTGTCGTCCGCTATGCATTTGGGGCTAAAAGAAAATGTGTCACTAGGTCAACATGTATTGTTTGTTTGTTTGTTTTGAAATTTTAAGATTTAAATTTTTCTCGATGATCAATTTTACTGGATTCCATTACTAGCAGTCAACGTCAACCAAAGAAATAACATCACGAATAACATAAGGCATCAACGAAGCTAACAAACACAATTTGTTTTAATTGTATGGAGGATTTCATCATGAGCTGACATCAGTTAGAGAACCACTGGAAAACCTGGGAGTACTGGACAGCTGTTTCGCCCCACCTAGTTCGGGACTCTTCAGCAGTACGCGCCCACCGGGATTCGAACCCAGGGCCTTCTGGTTACAAGGCGAGCTCGTAGGCCATTGAGCCACTGGGATCCGATCCAATGGTCCTTGAATTCTAACTTCTGCCAATTCACGACATAGCACGACCATTTCGCAATGTCTTCTTAGATGAGTTACTGTCACATCTTCAACCTGCTGTACCCTACTGGTCACGGCTTCCCACTAGAACTCCAGGTTAACTGCCTGAATAGGGCCAGTCACTAGTGAGCATCAGATTAATTTTCAAGTATTGGTTTGGTAGGGATTTTGTTTAACTGTATGGAGGATTTCATCATGAGCTGACATCAGTTAGAGAACCACTGGAAAACCTGGGAGTACTGGACAGCTGTTTCGTCCTAGTTTGGGACTCTTCGGAATCTACTGAAAAGAATATTTTTCATTCATATTGACTTTTTGTACCTTATCAGTATAATTTCATCTACCATGTAGTCGTATATTCTAAATACACCCCTTGTAAATTATTTAAAACAATACTAGCGTGTTTAAGAAAAAAATTACAAAAAGACAATTTTTCTGAACGTTTCTCCGTGTAAGCCACCACAGCTTCTTCAGGAGCAGTATTATTCAGATTCTATTAACCATCAAAATATATAGTCAACAGTTACGTAAATTGAAGTCAGTTTTTTTGAAGGTTACTTGTCGATAGACACTTGTGTCAACAGAAAAGTGTATATGGTCATCAGATATTTGAATTGTTATTATTATTATCGTTCCCTTGAGTTCCGAGTGGAACATAAGGGTTCCAAGAACACACCTCCACTTTGTTCTATTTTCTGCTGTCCTCTTCAACTGGGTCCACGATTGTCCAGGATATCTCATATCCTCCTCCAACTCACACGATCTCCTACATGCCATCCTCGCACTCGTTGTTTCTCATTGGGATTCCATTCTAGCGATGGCCTGGTGCGCTATGTCATTCAACTGCCTCCTCAGTGTGTGCCCGATCCATCTCCACTTTCTCCTATATATGTGTTGAGCGATAGGTTGTTGGTTGGTTTATTCACATGGTTTTTGTTGCTAATTATTTTTGACCAGCTATTTGATCTCCAGTATGGAGTGCAGGCAGCTGTTGATAAAAGTCCTCAGTAGCCTGTTGGAAGTGCTTTCTGTGATCCTCTAGTCAAGTATAGAAGCAGTAACTTACTTCACATTTGTGTTGAAAATCCGAATCTTTTACTGGTTTCAGGTTGATGAAGGCGTGCGTAGCTTGCTTTTCCGATTCTGACTTTGGCGTCTTCATCCGTTCCACCTGTAGCTGAAACAATGTTTCCTAGAAAAGTGAAGGAAGTAACCTCTCTTAAATCTCTCTCGTTGATAGTAATTAGGGCTCGTTGGTGTTGTTTGGTTATCTTTATCACCCCCATCTTCTCTATGTTCACCTGGGGTCCTGTCTTCATTGCTTGCCTCTTCAGTCTGTTTGTTGCTTTTCACCTGTAAGTCTTCGAGTTTGTGTGACATTTGACATATGTCATCTGCGAAATCCAGATCTTCTAGAGTCATATCATCGGTAAGCGCAGTGTATGCATGTCTTCTCACTCTCCACTCACAGTCTGACGCATAGTCCAGTTCACCACAATTACGAATATGATAGACAGCCAGTTTGTCTTACTCCTGTATTCACTTTAAACGCCTCGCTGAGTTTTTCATTGGGAATCACCCGACAAGTGGCATTGTCATATAACTGTGGTTGAATAAGGTTGATAGAGACTTGGGAAATCCACGCTGTAGTGTAGAAGTAGTTTCCAAATTACTTCACGGTCTACGCCGTCCGTCGAAGGTCTTTTCGGAGTAAATAAAGTTGAGGTAGAGAGAGGTTTGACTGCCATTCTATGCTCTATTCGATTACGATGCGTAGAGTTGCAATCTGATCAGCACCTAATTTGCCTTTCCTGAATCCAGCTTGTTCCGGGCTGGTGGAGTTCTGTTTCCAGTGCATCTTTTATTCTCCTCAGGGTGATGCGACTTAATATTGTACTTGGCATGCACAGGAGCATTATTCCACGCCTGTTCTTGCAGAGTCAAGCCTAAGTCATTCTTCTTTGAAAGCTTGACGAGGTAGCCATTGTTTCTCCCAATCGCTAGATACATTTCCCTCCTTCCAAACCTTTCGCAATAATGGCGTGTACGCATCTGCCGCAGTCTCTGGGTCTGTCTTCAGTGTTTTGGGGTGAGGAATTCCTTCTGACCCTGCTGCCTTTCTGGCCAGACTTCAGTAGCTTGATCGCATTTAGGATTTTCGTTTTCTTTGGAGGAGTGGTGTCCACTAGCAGGCAGTTCTGTGCATGCTGTTGGTGGTGGTGCATTCCTGAGCGAGTTGCGAGTGATGGTCGATTCAAGAGTCCCTTGAATTGAACATCCCATTGTTTCATTTGTTTCTCCTTCTTGGTAATCAGGTTCACATGAGCACCTTTTATTGGTTTCATTATCTGGGTTGATCTCTTCCTGGATAGCGATCAGCCTGGTTATCTGATATAATGTCCTTAGGTCTCTTTTACCTGCAGCCTGCCTGCCTGTTCTGCTTCAGTTGCCAATCAGTCTGTCATAGAATTGTCTTTTGTCTCTCGTGGCACTCTTCTTCACTTTCTTCCTTATTCAGTGCAGTGTACATTGTTGTGAACTCAGCTTCTCCTTCTGTTGTCCATCTTTGCATTGAGTTATCTTCTCTTTCACCATCCTCCTTCTAGTAGCTTCCAGGTATCCGTTGTGAGCCATTCCTTGTCTTTTCTCTTCTTTCTTCCTAGAACAGTTGTACACGTTTCCTTAAACATCACCTTCAGAGAGTTCCGATGTTCTTCCACTCAGGTTTCCTCGGTTATAACACACAGTGTCTTTGACTTTACTCTGATCAGATCTGTAGTAAACGCATCGGTTGTTTTTCTCCTTCAATTTCTGAGTGTTGAACTTGAATTACAGTGACCTGTCTCCAGTTGTTCTGAAGGATTTCAGCTTCACCTTGAAGGTTCCTAGAACTATATGATGGTCAGAGCCCACATCTGCTCCTCTTCTTGTATCCAGCAGGCTACGTCTGTCTTTCCGTGAGCAATATTGAGATGAAATCTATCTGGTTTGTGGTGTATCCGTCAGGCGAATTCCATGTTGCTTTGTGTATATCCTTGTGTTTGTACACGCTGCCTACACTCACCAGATCACTGAAAGCATGGAAGTCTGCGAATAATTTTCCGTTATCATTCATTTCGCCAGATGAGAACCTCTCGACTCATGATGGGTCCTCTGCCTGTATTATCGGGTCCCGGCTTGCATTCATGTCGCCGATAAGGATTTTGATGTCGCCATTCGGGATGTTATCAATTACCGTTTGTAGTTGTCTATCAAAATCTTCCTTCTTCTATTGTTCCGCTTTGTTTGTAGCATTGTGCGTAGCATTGGATAATAGTCACCTTCATTCCTTTTGCGGTGAATCTAGCTGATAAGTCTATGTTTTCTATCCTATTTACTGCATTCGATGTGGTTAGAATATACAAGACTTCAGAGTTCAGCCTTTCTTAATGTGAATGAAAGCCTCTTCATAGAATTTCCACATTAATTTGAAAAGGTGTTCAGCAAAGAGTTACTCTTTTCGGCGATATCGTTCTCAAGCTGTACAAACCGCAAATTTATAGTAATTTTTCTTGGCAACAAAAGGAATATTTCCAGAGATGTGTTAATGCAATTGTTACTTTTTGACAACAAATTACGTAATTTAGAAGGCGTTAATCGGTTAGAAACTAAAATAGAGTTACAAAAGTAGGTTGGGTGACGTAATCTAATTGATAGGGTTCAATGAAAAATGAATGAGAGTCAAGTTAATAATCTGAGTAGAATTCACTTAAAAATAAACGAAAATGGAGTTAGCAACAGTCGTCATCGGGGTAGAGATTTAATAGAGGGTGGGGGTAGAAAATAATGCAGTTAACAAACATACAAACAAAGAAGAAAGAAATCTCTACCCTCACGACGACTGTTGCTAACTCCATTTTCGTTTATTTTTAAGTGAATTCTACTCAGCTTATCAACTTAACTCTGATTTATTTTCAAGTGAATTCTACTCAGCTTATTAACCTAACTCTCATTCATTTTCAAGTGAATTCTACTCAGATTATTAACTTGACTCTCATTCATTTTTCATTGAACCCTATCAATTAGATTACGTCACCCAACCTACTTTTGTAACTTTATTTTAGTTTCTAACCGATTAACGCCTTCTAAATTACGTAATTTGTTGTCAAAAATTACCAATTGCAACTTTGGAAATATTCCTTTTGTTGCCAAGAAAAATTACTATAAATTTGCGGTTTGTACAGCTTGAGAATGATATCGCCGAAAAGAGTAATTTCCACATTGTCGAAGTCGATCTTATGTTCGCTGTCTATAGCATGCACTGCTGTAGCTGATATTTTTTCTAGACTTACAAATTCTATCTCGTTTCATGAACATAGGCTGTGCACGAAATGTCCACCTTTAGGCACAAATGTCTATCGACAAGTGACCTTCAAAGAAACTGACTTCAGTTTATATAATTGTTGATTATATATTTTAATGGTTAATAAAATCCGAATAATTCTGCTGCTGAAGAAGCTTACATGGAGAAACGTTCACAAAAATTGTCATTTTGTAATTTTTTCTTTAACACGATGGGATTATTTTATGCAACTTATTATGATTTAACGTGACTCGGCGCTCAAATTATTCCAAGGAATTCGCAACATCTACGGTTTGAAAACTTATAAAAAAATACCCTGTTCAAATTCAATTGTTACATAGAAGTTGTGATTAAATTTCTGCTATTTTGTTTTAGAGAAGTAATAACAACCTACTACCAGAAAAAAGGAGAAAGAGAAACAGAGTGAGAGACAGAAAAACAAGGGGATAGAGATAAAAGTCATCAGAAAATGAAAAATTTATTGAATTAATAAACTAGAAGTGGGACATTCACTTTTAGTGGACAGTGGATAGTATCGGCTATAACATACTCTCATTATTAATATTATTCACAATACCGTTACCATTGTTATTATCATTTATATATTATTTGATAAAATTACAAGGTTACAGGAACATTTTACTTTTTCTAAATTAACAGAGTATTTAAAATCCTATCCGCCTACACTATTCTGTTATATCGACTTTTAAGCATAGAGATGTAAGTGCGTAGTCTGCGTGTATGTACGCTTGTGTTAGTGTGTTTGTGTATATACAAGAGTTTGTCTATATTTGCGTATTTATGTATGCTTGTATAGATAAATGTACACAGTAATGAGTAGAAATGTGACACATGTACACACACACACAAATAAATAATTGGATATACATCACTCGTTCGCTATACATCGCTTAAATACAGATTGAAAAAATTAAATTAAACTTAAATTCTCATTCTCATTAATTAATTAATTAATTAGTGGGGAAAATGGAGAGGAAAAAAAAGAAGACGTAGTTAACTTACGCATCCCACTTCATTCGCTTGATTGAATTTTTGCATTTTCACTTATTCGATTTTTATGTTTAACAATACATTATTCGGTCACTGTATTGACATGTTGGTATCACCTAGTGCGGAGGCTTCGACTATGCTTACGAGTTAACACACCCTTACATTTTTTTTTAGAAAAAAACCATGTACATTTAATAATATGAAATGAAGAAAAATTCAACAGTATACAACTGAATCGCTTACTAACTCACTTTATGCATCGGTGGAATGCTTGTCAAATACCAACACACATACACATACATACACACGCGTGGTCCAGAGATCGATTCCTACGGCCACTGACGAACACATTTACAGACCTCACCTACTTTACTAACAGCCAGTGGTGAGCCCAGGTAAAGACAGTAGAAAGGTCGGTCTTGAGATTGCTACTGAAACTTCGTGCATGAACCCCTATTTCCAGCTTGGAACACAAAGGAATGACAAACAAAAACCCAATGATTCACTCACCTGATGATGATGGTGTTTGTGAGTGAACTGATTTTGTTTTGGATTCATTGAACTGGGTTTGATTAATTCTGGGTCTGTTTGACAAAATGTATGCTTTCGACCATTAGTATCGTTGTATAAGCCAATTTTTAGTTTTGACTGTGAGATAAACAATAGGAAAAGGATAAATTATTGATTAGAGTTTTAACTGATTCAAGATGCCCGTTAAAAATTTCAAAAGAATGACCGGTGGTCAAAGAATGTTCTTTTCAGTAACTGCAGTTTCTTGCTAATAACACCCATGAAGCAATAACACAGAGCCTGAAGAGTGCGGTTAAAAGAGCATTCCTATTTTATGTTCAAAAAAGTAAAGAAAAACTGTGTCCTCCTGTATGTGTATCAACCACAGTTTGTCTGAAGCTTCGGAGCTACATACATTTGGCGTAAAATTAAACAAGTTCATTATCGTATTTCTCAACACCATCCTGCATAGTTAAGCAAGGAACAAACAAGACCCCTTTGGAGCTCTGTTTCACCTCACACCTTCTTGATCCTGAGAATAAAGGTGATGCTAATACAACATTTAAAGTTGTTTATCGCAATTCCAACTAATCTTAATTTGCTTCACGAATTCGTCTTCTACATACGACAGATGAAGCAATCGGAATCAACCTCTGAAGAAGTCAAGCCTGTACATGAATCCAGAAGAAATTCGTACAACCACTTTCTTTCCCTTGATCATCGTTACATGATTGTAAAAACCTGACCACTTCGCCCTCCTCTTAGGTCTTTTAAAAATTATCATTGGCCAAATTATTTTATTCTTTCTGACTACTTCACCTTTAATTACTTGTTAACACTGTCCAAATCGTTTTATTTTTCCTTAATTACCTGTCATGTAACCAGCCTGAACATTCGCTTATTTCTTAATTACTCTTCATTTTTCCTGAATTATACTTTATGCAATCCACTTGTTTGTAAACATTTAATCGCGTAACCCTTTGAACTCGTAAGTGGACTAAAAATAACTGCGTCACGAGAAAGATACCAACCTGCATCTAATGACTTACTATTCCAACATACACTACAATGACAAATAAAATAGCTATTCAAGTTTGTTTGGTTGATAGATACAAATCTGTTTTGCAGCCGAATTGATTTCCTACTGCCATATTATACTGAAATGATGTGTAGTTGTGTTTTTTGAGCAGTTTAATTGTGAAGCTTCCATTCATTGTTCTCCTTACTTTAGTGTGTTAGGTTAGAGTGTTTTCTTATTTTGGAATTCTTCCATAATTGGTACTTAATGTCGCTTCCGATGAGCTCGGTCTTGATTGGTTGTGCAGTCTATATATTCAGCGTCATCCACTTCATACCCGCCCAACACAGTAGAGTCCCGAAATTCATGGCTTCTCATTGAAATTAATCAGAACTGTCAATTTAGAATGGGCACTAGCTAGTAACTAGTATCATGCGCCTAGACCTTTGTTTGGCGCAGAGTGAATTTTATAAGACCGTCAGTTTTGCAATGTGGCCACCATTCTAGGTGACTCGGCATCATGATGCACTCTACTACCAATTGCTGATATTAGATGGTTATAGGCAGTCGGCAGAAAACCCTGCTGAGATCCAGGTTTCGTGTTTGTTGACATTCGTCAGCAAGACGTATCCGCAATCTTGAAGGAACTCATATCCCTACTCACGAAGATTCTAACCCGTGTTACCCAGTTCCAGTGAAATTGATCAGTACAGTACAGTCCCACAAGAGGTCACTAGTGATCCCGGATGGCTCAATGGTAGCGTCTCTGACTGCAGCACTGGCCGACGTGGGTTAGAATCTTAGAACCTTGTTCCAAGGTTTCCTGCTGATTGACTTCATCCATCTAACAACAAACTGTCAATTTAAATATCATTGTCTTAGTCACTTCCAATTCTAATGAAAAGTGAGCACTAATGAAGAGTCCTAAACTGGGGTGAAATGGTCGTTTTTTTACCGTTATTATTATTTTCTTGGGTTACGATTGAAATATAGGGCTTCAATAGCAAATAGCTATGCCATCACCTCTTCTGAAGTCTTGTTTCTCTGGCTCCGCGACTCCCCACAAGCTTCCGTCTCACCCCTTTTTTTCCTCAATGTCACCCTCGAACCTACGCTCACATCGTCATTTCGCATTTAGCTTCGAACTGAAGATCTCTATGTCTCATGAAGCCACTCAGTAGTCTCTTCAGCATGTCTCTAATCCGTCCTCTTCCATCTCCTTCTGGGAGCTTGATTCTTGTTTTGTATGTCGCCAAAGTTCCTTCGTGCTTACTGCTTACTGACCATCAGTATGGAGGAAAGGAAGCAAGTGACAAAAGTCCGTTGCTTGTTGGAAATGCTGAAAATTGTGACGCTTACGCCAAGTCTGTAAACAATGGAGATTATTATTGTACAAAATCCAAATCCTGCACTTTATGATGAGTGCAGCGGATTTTCAAACTGATTTCAGATGTTTCCATTGGGTGCCTCCATCACTACTGTCTTTCCTATGTTCATTTGAAGTCCTGTCTTCTCTGCTTCTGCTACCAACTTGTTGGTTTTCATTGATGTAAGTGTAGAAACTTGGGCACTCTTGCAGAATGTAATTCCATATTAGATAAGTTTATTCCAGATATATGACACAGTGATGCAGTACTAATAAATAGGGTAACGTTGCTAGCATAATCATATCATATAGTATCAGTTTTTGTTTTCGCCTGTACATGTTCGAAAATGTGTTACATTAGACATAAATCATTTGCAAAGTCCGGATCATCTAGAGTCTTCTTGTTGGCCTAATCTGTGTCCGTCTTCTTGCATCCCAAGTTCTGTTGAACGAACAAGTCCACCACAAACAGGAATATCATCGTAGGTGATAGTAGGCAGTGATGTCTTACTCCGGTATCCACTTCGAAGGCTTCTCGGAGTTTTTCATTATGATTCACCTGACATGTAGTATAGAAGTTCTTTTTCCCCAAGTGTTTGCGTTCCAAATGAAACAAAGGACTTCAGGCTTTCAGCTTAGACGTTTCAGTAGAGGAAGTTGAGTTGCCAGCTGAACACCCAACTTTCATTCGTACCCCGCCCCTACTTATCGAGGTTACTACTAATCGATTACACGAAGTTTAATGGAATGCATCCGTTTCCGGGAATCGAACCTAAACCAGTAAGGATTCTACCACTGAACTATAGATGCACTAGTGTTGAGAAGTAAACTCCTCTTGGATTTTAAAATCCACCGTTCTATTTCTACAGTATGTCATGAATTTCCGACATTGAATAACGATTTGTTCCACTTCACTGGTTGGTAATTGTCATTTCGAGCATAAAATTACAGACAAGAGTTTCGATAATAATAAAAAAATAGCAACCAAAAAGCGTTGTGTTTCACATATATACTCTGTCATACATTTCCGAATCACCAAAAATGAGACGGAAAACAGTAAGACGTTATAATAAACGTTACATCAAGAGACTGATAGTTTTATCTTGTTTCGTTTTATTTTTGTTCTGTTCCCAATTTTTTAAGTCTATCCGATAATAATGGATGTTGTTCTCTGTGTATGTGTATATCTGCGTATGTAAGTGTGTGTGTGTGTGCCTGAAATAAACATACATGTAGCAGTGTTCGCATGTGCGAATGTATGTGCATGTTGATTGTATCAATTATTTGCTCAACCTACGCTCTATTCCGTCGACTTTGTCTCCCGTTGGAAAAAACATGTTACATCACAACCCATATATATGTATATATATATACGTCATGAGTAATGCAATAAGCCACTGTCTTCTTAGTGTCTCCAGTTAAATCGATACAGTTATTTGAGTGGGTAGATATACAGAGAGTAAGAGGCAAACTTCAGTGATTATTCTAAGCGTGCTAAATCAAGGTGGAATAAGCTCCCTCTCTCTCTCTGTTTGTGACTGTTTTTCTGCTGAAATCCATTGTAAGACAGATTTATTTATTTATTTCAATCACTAATTTCATACATTTATTCCCCTTATTTGAACAAATTTGAACAAAAACAATAAGACGGTACCATCATTGTTAATTTCATTGGCCTTTCATCAGCTGCGTACAACCTGAAGAAATCATTGCGAAGTCCATGTGCAGAAAAATTTTAGCATACCTGAAAATCTTACTTGATGTTAGCTGACAAGAAGTTCCAAGCTTAATAAAGAATGCTCAGAAAATTACACTTCTATAGTTTTTATCCGGAGAGTTCAAGTTTAAACAAAAAAACTCTTGGATACAATGGTAAAGGAGTTGCGTAATAAAGGCAAGAGATGAGTATACTGATGAGTAACTAAGAAATTGGGTAACAATGTGCTGAGTTCAACTCATACCATAGAGACAAGAGACAAGCAAAATTACATAATACATAAGGGAAGTGAGGTTAAAGCAAAGGATTGCGTAATCAGATGGAAGAGAGAATAAAGACATCCAGTTACCAGGGTAGGGAAAGACTGATAACTGCTTATTTTTGAACACATAAATCGAGATTCAGACGTTTGAAAGCGATTGCTTCAGTAAACTTGAGGAGAACTGAGCTTTTTTGTCTATTGATAATGTTAAAAGAATTCGCGATTTCCACCTCATGACCCGTATCAGAGACATGCCTGGTAATGGCACTATTGTAAGTGTTTGTTCTCTTGAGACGTAGGCTTTTCGGTACATATTCTGAAAATCGGAGGTGCGTGTGCCTTTTTTCTGTTCTCCCAATGTAACTGCTCCCGCAGATACGCGTAAATTTGTAAATATAGTTGGAGTTAACATGAGAAGGGTATCTGTAGGCTTCTGACTGCACCAAAGAGCAAGTTTTCCGATAGACGGGAACCACCTTAGCTGCAGGACAGGCTCTAACTAGTGACGTACTCAATCTTCTATTGACAGTTGCTGCAATATTTTCACCTTTAAAATCGACTGAATGAAGTTAAGCTTTTTCCCCAATATGATTTGTTTGATGTTTGTGCCTTCACATCTTCTGTACTTGTTAATGAATCCCTGGCGATAAGAATTGTTTTTAAACATCTTTCCAAAAATCATAAATCATTCCTCTAATTCATCTGTAGAGAATATTCTCCCAACCCAGTCGCTAACGTTTCCCCTTTTTTATCAGTTCAATATGATTTGAGGTGACGTGATAAGTTGTAGCTAGGTCGATAGGGTAGCGATGTTAAGAGCTGAGTTATATCTTTCATTCACTGACATGACAGTCAGGTATCATTTCCCTTATTGTTCATCCGTTCCTTTCATTTCGATTGGAACGTGACACATCGTCATTCCAGTCGATTCTCCGCTATCGATTTCAGTTGGCTCCATTTCTGTCCACCAGCATTCACTTTCTGTCTACATGATCTCCTCGGACTCACGGCCAACCTGTCGATTCCTACTTGAGGATCTCCGTGGCATTTCATGTAACTTGATGCCGTTATCAATGTGTTTTTCCAACCTAGCTCCTTTCTTACGAGCATTTATTAAACGACAGCTTCTTAAACTGGTTGTCAACCCCACCAAGGTCTCTTGTTATTTTTCATTCCTGGCGGATGTTTGTTATTGTTACTGGTGGTAGCTGAATATGTTCATCATGACCAACTCTATCTACATGCCTTTACTGAGCATGAACCATAAGAATCGCAGTAAAATGATGGTTTAATTAGCATCTGGTTATTACAGCCCACCTGACTGCAGGGAGTTGCTGCCACGTCGTGATTTGCATCTCTCGGGCAATATGCATTCATATTTCTCCATGAAATCAATCTCATGTTACAAGATCAATCCGTTTGCAGTTCAGCAACAGTGATGGATTCAAATGGCCCATCAGTGTTGATTTCTTTCGTTCCCCGGCAAATAGCGTCCCGGGCATCTAATGCTATACTGTTGAATAGTGCATATCCTCACATGCAAAATAGCAGACCACACCAGTCACAACGTTGTTTTACTTAGAATGCTTAAAATTCCATTGCATTTTATGACGAAAAAATTGGGTATTTACTAAGGGCTAATGTACAGCAGAGTAAGGGGTGGGATTCATTGGCTCAGGGCGATCGGGTTTCGATTAACAGGCCTCTGATACGAATCTTGTCTCACCTATGTGTCATTCTGAGCTACTGGGTAGTATCAGTAGCTCTTTCACTCACACACATTCACACAACAAGTGTGGCTCATGGCGTGGGAAGTGAAAAATCTGTACTGGGTAACCGAGTCCAATATACAATAATATTCATGATGATGATGCGAAACGTCTGAGGTTCAGTGGTAGAATGCTCTTGGTTCAGATTCGACCCTAAAACTGACTCACGGCTAAACCTCCCCCAGCCATTAGTAATCCCGGTAAAGAGAAGAAAGTGTAGCCAGCAACCTCATCGCGTAAAATACACAACTACTACCGGAACTATAAAACTCATGTCTAGAGCTTTATGTTTCACTAGGAACGCAATGGAATCCGAGAGTGCATATTGCAACTTTGAATGAGATTTGCGTTTTCGAAAACAGTTAGTTTACTTGTCAGTGAATATACCGTTGCTGATAATGCATTTTTTCGAGTGCCAGCCTTCTAAGGATTTCCTGGCACTTACTGATGTTGCTCCTATCTAAAGTTTGTACATTTTGCCAGACGATACTAATACAAATAGGTCAATGAGTAAAACCATTTTCGCCAGAAACGACCAGTCACCTTCAGGGTCATCAGGAGAGACAATACTAAATTCACAGAGAATTCTGATAACTTACTTAGAGTTGAAATTTGTGCTGAAGATGTCGTCTAAAAAAAGACAACGAAAACTTCGTAATGCAACCATCCAGCAAAGGGGACACGAATAGCAATTAAAATTCATGGTCTCTTTGGGTTGAATGGTCAACAACCTCACCTAGTAACCTTAAGGTTTGTAGTGCGAGCCCTACAGGAGGAGTCATGGGCTCTTACTGTTGTAGAGTTCTGAAATCCACCACTTGGATTCCGATCGGAACGGACACATCTCTGGTTTACTCTCTTCTTAGCAGTCTTCTTTACCCGGCTCCAAGACCGCCAGTAAGATTTTATTTCCGTCTGCATACCCTATCTCCTCCATTCACAATACAGAAATTTACCCATCCACTGGAACTAACAAGTTTTTTTAACAATAGTTGGCTAAAATGAACATGTCAGACGGGGTTGACAGTTAGTCAAGAATATCATTGCAACAATTCAAAGGTAGAAATATTTCCACAACCTTATCAAGCAGATTATGTAGCGCATAATTTGGGAAAAGTAACTGAGAAACAAGTCAATTTTACTTTACGGATCAGAAACTTGGCGGGTCACCAAGAATATTTTCAAAAGGTTGCAGACCTTTATCAACAGCTGTCTTCGTTCCATACTGAAGATTAGATGGCCGGAAAGAATCACAAACAAGAAACTTTGGGAAGAAACAAAACAAGAACCAATCGCTCAGCAAATATGCAGGAGAAGGTGGAGATGGATTGGACACTCGCTGAGGAGGCCCCTGGGTGACATCGCGAGTCAGGCCATCACTCGAGTGGAACCCGAAAGGGAAGCGACGAGTGGGACGTCCAAGGGTGACATGGAGGAGATCGTGTGAGGAGGAGATGAAACAGTATGGAATAACATGGACGCAAGTGAAAAGTACAGCAGAAGACAGAAGCAAGTGGAGACGTGCAGTTGAAGCCCTATGTTCCACTAGGAACCCAAGGGAACAATAATAATAAATAATAATAACTGAGAAACAAATGAGTTTCCTAAGTGAGTAATAAACAGTTACAGGCGAGGTAGTTAAAACTTTAATCACTTGTAAAAGAGTTAGGAGGAGGGGGTATAGTTAGTTTTTTACATTCATGTAATGATGGCAAAGATAAGGAAAGTAGCTGCACAAATTTATTCTGAACAAACAGAGGTTTGACTTCTTTAGGTAGATTCAGGTATGTACAGAAGATGAACACAGAAAGCAAAATTTTGGATTAGTTGGAATACAATGGATAACTTCAAATACCTTAGTAACATCGACTTTATTTTCATTATCTACTAGGTGTGCTTAGAAGAGAGCTAAGAATAGACTGTGTTTATTTCTTTCTTGACCACCATGTAAATTGGTGTTCAAAGATACTATGATGGACCTGTCTAACTGTATATCCACTGTAACTAGATCAATAGAAGCAGTCAGACTGACAACTAGTTTATACTTATTTTTCGAAAACAAAATTGAACTGGCAATAAATAGACAGTGTACTTTTGCACTGCTAACTGCTGTCTTTACCGAACTGTATAGACATTTAGGTGTTATCTCATTGACATTATCATCAAGAAATTGGAGTTTTAAGAACAACATATTTTTTGGATTTGTTGCCATACTAGATTGCCTTGGCTGACTGACTGGTTTCAACATAGAACCTTGCACAGATGTGCAGCAGTTCGAGTTGCCACACTCCATGTAGCACAAAAAGAATAATAAGCAAATAAAGAGAAGTTCAAAAGATAGATAATAAACGGAAATGTGAGTGAGGCTAAAAGAGTAGTAATACGGAAGAACAATAGAGTTTTATTGGGTACGATAAATTACAAAGAGTGAATGCATCTGAGCCATTAAGAAGGATGAGTTTGAGCTATATCAGCCGCCAGCTGTCTCCAGCCACTGGTTTTTGCCACCACGAGGACCCCAACCAGCAAGTCTGCGCCTCCCTACGTGGCTGCCTCAAGCTGACTGTTGTGGATTTCATTGAATGATGAAGCCATTTTTTAGTTGGACCAGTTTTCCAACCTGATCCTATCTTATGTTAGCTAACATTGCCCGTCATCGAAGTAAGCGACGTCTAGGCATGCGCAACACATGTCTTAACCATCTCAATCGGTGAACCTACACAGCCTCGTCCACTGGTTTCCCCTCCTTACCTAGCACTCAATGGCTAACCTCAATATTGCTCATCCTATTATACCGCCCAACACGGGAGATAGAAAGGAGACACCCGCGATCAAAGATAGCCAGGCAGACTTTTCATGTCTTCCAGTTTCAATGACCATGTCACACTAACATCCATTAAAGAGGATAGAGCGAACTGCTGAGCAGTACACACGTCCTCTGATCGACAGCCAGCTGGATATCAGGTCCACTAAGCCAGAGTTGGCGTAAGCTGGAATATGTCAGGCGAGCCTTGGAGGTAAATTCCTACATGTAAATTTCTATACTGTAAAAAAATTTCTGTATGTGTATATTTGAGCAAAACTATAGATAAGAATCTAATTGAAAAGTGAATATTTCCGCTCTGAATCCTTTTGTTTTCTAAATTTCTAAAGTACCCATTGAGTGATATTTTATTGACTTGTTGAAGTTATCTCCAAAGTCTGCTTGTACAGTCGTATTTACATTTACCAAAAAGCCTACAGAAGACTACTATTGAGTAATAGAGTCTGTATGTGTGATAAAATTGACATAATTACTAAGAAGTGGTTTCTAAAGAGATAATTATTTATTTTTTTATTTTTTATTTTGATTACAGCTTGATGCCACACCGTATTTTCAGTACAAGTATGGCATTTTCAGCATGGATATCGGTAGCCCAAATTTTGCAGGCCGACCATAGATATCGGGTGTGCGCCGGCAGGGGATCGAACCCCGTACCATGTGCATGGTCGGCGAGAGTCCTAACCACTGTGCCACCAGCGCACCGACCATCTAACTATGCTTGCTTAATAAAGGAAGTCAGAGTCTGAAGTTTAATTAAGTAAAAAATGTTATTCGATGACAGACATCAGGTGGGTTAGTTGCCCCTTTGATAATAATGAAGAGGGTAAGGGAAACACGCAGTGAGACGGAATACTGGTAAATAATTCACTAAAAATAGAATCAAACAAGCAGTAAAGAGTTCGAAATCATGGCCGAATAAGCAGCTGAACAAACCTTCTTCAGCATGCACTCAATCTTCTTGGTTTACATTAATAAATGAGTAGCCCCTCCTCCATAAAAAAGTGCTAGAAACGTAACACCCCTTGTATCATTCGGCTTCGTCTCGTGGATAATTTCGAAAAAGACGACTCTGGTTGAGCCGCAATCACCTAGTGAACGCAGGCGAGATGCATGTGGAAGACGAGGTCATAACGCTAGACTAGAATCAGTTGGATTACAATAGATGAGTTTAAATGCCTTCTTAGCTTTAACCTTTTGCACAGTATGTATTCACAGCTCCGCTGTAGCACATTTGTTGCCAAATTGTGCATTCCGTAATCCGCTTTCCGTAAATATTTCCGTCTTTAAATTGATGTATCAACTTTCTCGGTTAATGATCAATCCCCCCCTACCTCTCCATCTGACACTCTGCTAGAGACTAATTATTGTTAAAACAAACTTGTCCCTACCACTTGATTGGTAAATTTCTGCATTGTATTAAAACTGCTATATATATTTTAGAGTAGAGCCACGGGCAAAGGAAACAGCAAATTGCGAGTGAGTCCAGAAGTGACATAGAGGAGATTGTGTCTGAAGGAGGGAATGAAGGTTTGTGAGCAATCGTAGGTTCAGCTAAAAAAGACTGTGGAGAAAGAACATACTGAAATGAAGATGTGTCCCGGCTGAAGTCCTATGCTCCACTTGGAACCCAAGGGACGTATATTAATGATAAATGGACCAGGACATAATTGCAAATTAGAAATATTTCCTAGTTCATTTCTTTTGCCTAAATGGAAAGTTTTCGCTACATCAAAACTGAAACTTCCTCAAAGTATATATATATATATATATATATATATAAATCCTTAGAGACTTCATAGAAAAAGCATAATGAACGGTATTTACTGGCATTATTGATGCATATATATGTATATATATATATAAACCTGAAAAATTATTCTAATTTCAATAAAAATGTCATAAAATTTTTATCGCCTTCAAAAAAACTAACTGCTCGCTAGCCCACGCCGGCCGCAGCGGCATATTGAATTCAAATTATTCCCATTAGATTACTTCAACAAAGTAAGGCTTTATTGTTGTTTTTTCTGCATTGTACTTGTTGTTCTTGTGGCACCGCTCTTTATTTATGACTTCCATCTTTATTTGCCAACAGGAGATATTCTCACTGCGAACTGTTACAAGAATACGCGACTTAATTTTTCTAAAAATTGGTCAGTTTCACAGCCGTTTCTGTGTGTCATGTAATTATCCCATCGTACAGGGTTGTTATTATTATACGGATGTTCCACTTGTTTGAATCCGTTGTCGTCAGTGATGTGTCCATATTGACTCAGCTCAGAAAGTTGAACCAGTTCAAACTACTCTAATTGTATCTAGCCACTTGTATGTAGTCATAATGTATTGAGCCAAATTCTCAATTCCCAAAATAATTCACGATTTTCGCTCTGCACATTTCAAAATGAAGCATCTTTTGGAAGCTGAAATTTTAATTCGAATCGCCTTATATGTAATCTGCTTGATACTGAAGAAATTCTGCTGAAGTTTTAACCTCCTCGAACCGTGTGAACTTCAAATCGTAAACTAATTTACAAATTTTGAATTTGATCAAGTGTACTACCAGTCCATCCATATAGCTAGCTAGAATTCTCGTCAGTTGAGCTGATTTGGATCTCTCAACTGAGTCAGACAGAGTACACCGTCGCTTAGCTTGGTCTCAAACGAGTGGACGGGCAGTCCAGGCTGTTGATCACTTCGATCCGACTAGTAGGGAAGCACTACTGGTTATTGTGTGATTGGCATACAACAACCCATGTCCATGAATACTTTGATCTGAATAGTTTCGGTTTCCGGAGGAAACTGTGGTACAATTTTGTCTTGAATTGTGAGTATAAATTGTAAATCACGAATTAATTTTCAAATTGCGAAGTAGATTGAATATGATACATATCTGTTCAACTTGGAGCGACATGATCAGAATTTTGTCTGAAGTTAATATCAAGTCAGTCCATCAGTTAGCTAGTGCTTTAGGCCCTCAGGCAAAGTCCGAATAGATGGTGACTCCAAGTGTCTAATTGAGGAGATCGTGTGAAGAGGAAATGAAGTCTTCTAGCTGGGGGTGGGTAGTTGTGCGGCCAGATGAAAATGAGATTACATATGTTTCACTCTCAGCGTACGGGAATAATAACAGTAGTTAATTATCAAAACTGCCAATAAATTTATTTCCTTAAAATAAAAAAATATTTTACGTACAAATTTGATAAGAAGCGACTAAAATCAACTTAAATAGGCCATACTAGCTAATATAGCCTTAGACAAAGGCTTAAACCTGCTTGGACAGATGGAATAAATGGACCAAGGCTGAATGTGTCAATTACAAGGAGTACACACAACCTAGGAGACTGAGCGTATGCAACCAATATAGTAGGTTATTTGTTGGGTCAACTCTCAGAGGCTGGTAATATTTATCTGTAATTTATTTTTCAATAATGAAGTTGAACTGCTCTCATCGGCATGGACTAATCTGTCTTCTATCTTCATAGAATTCAGTCTATACCAACATAAAGGACTACAAGCATGACATCGGTTAGGATACATCGGTGACAAATCAGTGTTTCACAGAAAGTCACAGTCCTACAAGGAGTTAGTCAGAAGCTTGAATACCTCAATGTTAACGTCTCTGACTGCAGTACTAGGTGACTCCGGTTCGAATCTGAGATAAGGTCCTCCAACGGTGCAGACACGCTAACAGTGCATCCTACAGACTGCCTCCAACTATCTAATATTTATACATATAAATATATTTATGAACTGCTCCATAGCACAAAGGAGTGATAGTCAAGGAAGTATGGTGATATAATGCTATTGACCAAATATTAGCAGCAATCACTTCAGGGTATAATGCATATGGCGGCGAATGATTCAAATTTATGATCAATAGTCACAAAATAATTGGTTATCGCGAGATGACCAATGTCCAATGGCAAAAAATAATTAAAGAAAAAGAGAGAACAAAGAATGTAATATAAAATATGCTGAACGGAAATTGATACATTGACATGAAAGATTGGCGTCACGCATATATACAGATGCATTTTATCCACTGACATAATTAAAATAACATGAAACAGGAAGTCAATTATACAATTAATTACATAACTAGTAAGTGGAAAAGGAAATAAGGTGAAACAAAATAAAAACTTATGGAGAGGATTTTTTCAATAGATTTCCTTTCAAAGAAGATTTTACGACAAATCGACATTAGTTTTGACAGAATCATTGTATAACCTGGAAGCATACTGGACAGCTGTTTCTCTTAGTAGTTTGGGATTGTGTTTAACAGAGAGTGATTAGTCATGAGCCTACTAGGACTTTCAGGTTGCAAATTAAGCCCATTGATCATTCGTTCATCCGGTTAGCCATGAATTCTAACTGTTGTCGATTCGGGCAATGTACATATATATATATATATAAGACTTCATCATTTCACTCCTCTTTGCTTGCTCTCTATAAACTGATGTCTTTCCTTACAAGTATCTATATGATAAGACCAAGTGTGGGATGAAAGAGATCGCGGGATGTAGATGGGAGGGGAGATGAGAACTTATGAGTAATCGTGGTTCCAGCTAAAGGTAACTATAGAAAACAAGATGAAATGGAGATGCGCTGTTGAAGCTCTACGTTCCACTCGGACTCCAATGGAATAATAATAAGTCGAAATGGTGCAAATGAGTGTAAGGTTTCGACGCTCTTGTATAACGGGCAGAGATGGTAGCGACTCACCAGTACAATTCGGGAAGTCTGTGTATGTGTGCAGAAAAAGTTTTTTCCCAGTTTCTTACTCTACCATAACTCCAAACTCTTCCCTACCTGTCTATTTCAATTTGTAATAATTAGTTCACTGTTATCATTCTTACATGTCCCCCTCGCGGTTTTTATGCTCGTCAAGACTGGACACTCAGCCAACTTGCACGCTTCTCATCTAATTCCAGTTTACAAACATCAAGACTTTATTTGCCTTTGCAATGGGTTCACTTACATTATTACTATTATTATTATTGTTACCATGGTTTCCGGGTGGAACGTAGTGCAGTGGTGTCATACCGACAATGTGTGCGAACGGAATATTACGCTCACATATTCCCACAGTTAAATACTGCATACAATATATCTGTTTGAACATTCGATTTGATGTCAAACTGAATACATTTCTCACGGTTATATACTGCACTAACAAAAGAATACTATGTATATTTGAACATTCTACTTCATGTCGTTTGATGTAAATCAAAATCACCCGCTCGGTGATTGGTTAACGAATATAAACTGTAGATATATAAAGAGCGGTTTGATTAATGAAAATGTACGTTGGCTTCCGTGTCTTGCCTTCTATTGTTACAATAGGACTTCATCAGCACATTTCTAGTTTTTCTTGTTTTCTGCAGTCCTTCTTGGCTGGCTGCACGATTCGCCACAAGCTTTCATTTCATTCTCTTCAGCCGATCTCCTCCATTTCACTCTCGACCTACTCCCAAATCGTCGTTTTACATTTCGGTTCCGGAAAAACAATAAGAAGACGTTGTTTATCTGAAGCATGTAATGTATTTGCGCAATACATTTCGGACTCTGTGATTGCACACGTACTCGTCATACACACTTATATGGAAGGCAAGAGAGCATGAAATATTACAATGCAGGTCAAATTGTCTACAGGCTAAGACCAAAAACAAGGAGTAGAAAGATGACATAAGGGTGTGGGGTGAGAAAAAAAGGAGAACTTTGGTTCTAAATTGAATTACAGAGGCAAGTTCAAAGTGGTGAAAAATACGTTTTGGACACATAAGACAGGTTTAAACATTTTTATGGTTAAGGCTTCATCGAATTTAAGCATATGACCCAACCCTGTTTTATATATGCGTTTAAAGGAATTATTGAGACGAACCTTCTGACCCATCTTTATGATGTGCTTCACAATAGATGATATTGAACATCTGTTTGAAGGATCAGCTGCATCTGGTGATTTTATCTGTTGTCGCAGCCTGTTTGGAATGTGTTCTGTAGCCCTAGGCTGAAGAGACTTACGGGTCCTCCCTATGTACGTGTATCAAGACACACACATGTAAATTGATAGACACAATTTGTGTGACACTATCGTTCGGATTTTGTGAGGGTTTATAGGACAGCACATATCCCGTTTTCTCGATGAAAAGTACGTGTGTGATCAGAGCGTCTGAAATGTGTTGCACAAATACATAACACGTTTCAGATAAACTACGACTTCTTATTGTTTT
Organism: Trichobilharzia szidati; assembly: GCA_944472155.2. NCBI lineage: Eukaryota > Metazoa > Platyhelminthes > Trematoda > Strigeidida > Schistosomatidae > Trichobilharzia > Trichobilharzia szidati. The sequence goes on along the minus strand of OX235279.1, from coordinate 157,816,935 downwards.
GTTGAAATTCATAAAGGGAACTAATTGTTTTACATTTAGGTCCCTGTTGACAGCCCACTTGGCTTGTGATGTCTCACAGTATGTTCAATCCACCTTCATTTCTTTCTGTATTTTCTTTGGACAAAAGGTTCTTGTTTGGTTCTTTCTCAGAGTTCCTTGTCCTTAATCCTTTCTGACTGGCCATCCTTTCTTCAGCACCGAACTAAGTCAGATGTTGCTGAAAGTCTACCATACCTTGTTTAAAATACTTTTCATGGCAAGCCTGTGCTAAGTCTCTGAACTGTGTAGAAGCAATGGCTGACTTGACATCAGTGTTAAGTGAAATTTTTATCTTTTTCCTCCTGTTGGGTGCAGTAGATTTCCACATTGATTTCAGAGTAATGAACGCCTCTCATGTTTTTCTACTCCTGCCATTTGATGTCCTCATCCGTACCTGTACCACCTGTAATTGAAACGCTGCTGCCCAGCTCAGTAGGTAGGTAAGAGAGGTGACCTCGTTTACATTTCTCCCTTTAATGATAACTTATGCTGGCAACTGCTTGTTAGGTATCTTCATCACCTCTGTCTCCGTTATATTCCTGTCTTCACAGCCTGCCTTTTCTGCCAACTTGATAGTTTTCGCCTTTAGATCTTCAAGTTTATGTGACATTAGAGACAGGGCATCTGAAGTGGATAGGGTAGAGTATTAAAAAGTAATGTAGGCAGCTGAAGAATAAGAAAGGTTGATCATCGAGCCTCTTTTCATTGAATCACTACGAAAAAGGTCCTATATGTAAATGACTCCTTACTTATCTGGGATAAATGGGAATTTGTAATATTAAGCATCATCGAGTAAGGTCATAGAAAGCAGGTTAGCAAGTAGTATTTGAATACGCATTTATATGGGTATAGGTATCAGAAAATTGTGCTTGAAATGTTATCAAGTTATTTATTACTATAGCATTCACTGTGCGATATACGTTTTTAGTAAATACAATTAAACACAATTATACATCATTCGGAGATAACTTCGTTAATAAAGCGAAAAAAAGCTTCTTCGCTCAATATTGTCTTATTTACTCCAGGGCTGATAGGATATTTTCATTCACTTAACATAACTGGAAAAACTGTCTGTATAGGTTGTTCCTATCATCGTTTTGCCAGTGGGATCAAAGTGAAGCGGACGCTTGTCGACAGTACTGGTTGGTGTTCGTAGTGCTATATGTCGAGGATGGACAAAAGTTGCAATTTAACGGGTCACTTATGTCCTGCTAAGCTTGAACTTGTATAACCTGAAGTCCCCTAGTGGTGCGGTCATGGTTGTACACTACTGAAGAGTCCCAAAGACTACGAGAAGGACGAAACAGCTGCCTAAAAGTGGCAACAAAATCTACACTGAAAGAAATCGATATGTTTTGTAAATCATAAACCAAAAATAAAACAGAAACAATTAAAACAAAAAGTTTCAAGTGAAAAAAAAAACACAAACAACAACAATGAATTACTTTATTCTCATTAAGATATTGTTTTAATGCGCAGAGTTGATGTAACTGTGCATCGATTTTTTGATTTGTTTGAAAAAAATGTAGCTTAATCTGATCCATGTGTCGAGTAAGAATTGTACTCATGTGGCTTTGAATGCTTGTTTTAATTTCTTGTCTAAGTGAATAATTTTGAATTTTTAATCTGTTTAACAGATTTTCCGTATTCTAGAAATAAAACAGACAAACAAAGATATATAAAAACAAGAAAAGAAACTGTATCAGTAGTGAATGTTTCACGGGAATTCCACACAGTGAAACAGTATTATTTACTGGATGACGTTTCAAACACAATTTATTATTGTTCATAATCATATCAGTTATGATCACACGACTTCGAAACTTCAATTCTATAGTCTTCTTTGATCTCTCCTATTTGTCGTCATTGGGGTAGTAGAATTTTCCAGATATCCAGTTTGGACAGGTGTTGAATCATTCCTATTACAAGTACTCTCTTCAGTTGACTCGATAAATAAAGCTTCCATTATCAATCCTGCTCCCTCCACTTTGTTACATTAGATTTTAAAACTGTCATCTTACCCCGTTCTATTGTATGGTCGAGTGTAATCGCATGTATTGAAAACTATAGCTGAAATATACCTAAATTGTTTTCTAGCCAGACATATCTCTGAACACTTACCTTCAGGGTTTTGCAAAGGAGAATAAAATCCCTCCTCAACTCTATTCTGGAACACCTTATCCCCACTGGACACTAAGCGAATCCACAAAAGATTTCAGAGTCACCTACAGAGTACATAAGAATTTTCTAAAAGGAGTGTGAATCAAATTTCTTAGAACCTCAGGAACCATAGCAGTCTACATGTTTAATCCTAAAATCTGCATACAGAAGAGGTTTGTTCAATCACTCAATCTACAATGAACTTATGTGTTCTGACACCAGATATATATATAATTCTTGTTAATCCTAATTTTATTTATTTCCTACCATTCCACCATTACATTTCAACTCCTTAGGATAATCATACCTCAATTTGATCCATTTTCAATTTCAGATGAACTCCCCTACCCACTCTTGTCAACTACGCTACGTCGTCACTCAATCTACTCAGTGAATTTTATTTTAGTTTCTATCTGATTAACGCCTTCTCTATTGCATAACTGTCATCTCAGAGGCTTACAATTTCAATTCGGTTTCACAGGTTGCTTCTAGTCTAAAAAGAAAACTTCATACATGCGTATAATCTAGAAGCGTCCGAAAGGATCGCTGCAGACTGAGAACGCACTATTGATCACTGGAAAGGCAGGTGCATTTGGATGATGAATCCCTGAAATAGGATAAAATATGCCTTCTAGATTTCACGCAAAGCCATCAGCATCAAAATGACACAAACATAACCAGTCTTTTTGGTGTGGTTGTGTTCTCTGAGCTGGATGGTTTGGTTGCGAAGCTTTCATTGCTCTATTGAGCAACATCTTCAGCGCATACTTCGATGTGAAGTGAGCTGAAGATGTTGCTCAGTAGAGCAATGAAAGCTTCGCAACCAAACCATCCAGCTCAGAGAACACAACCACACCAAAATCATCCACCTGAGCTACAAATCTTCTCTATTATATCTACATAACCAGTCTACATTGAATATTTGATAATTAACCACAATGAATACTATCACAGTGACAACCTCATATGCCGAGTTTCCTTGGTTTCTTAATACTACTTTTATTATCATTCATTCCTTGCGTTCCTAGTTGAACACAAGGCTGAAGCAACACATCTTTATTACATTTGATCCTGTGTCATTACTTTCACTTGCCTCTACGACTACATACAGGCGCATGTGATGGCACTTGAATGTCTCCTCTTCAGTCTTTGTGCAATCCATCTGCTGCAGTTTCCAAGTGTTGATTTGAAGGGATTTTATTTATTTCAAGTTTGATGATTAGCTGAGTTTAGTTACCGAACCACTGAAAACCATGAGGGAGTACTGGACAACTATTTCGTGCTCCTTTTGAGACTCCTCATCAGTACGCACTGGTGAACTCACTAAGAATCGAATCTAGGACCTTCGGTCCCAAACTAGGACCAAAAGCAGCTGTCCAGTACTCTCTGGTTTTCAATGGTTCTTTGAGTGAAGTCACTTCGTGATCAAACCGAAAAAGAAGATCTAGTTACCTGGGGCTAGTGCAGGACTAATCACAATTTCTGTATACACAGATTGAAATGAAATCGTTTGGCTTCTGTAAAGCGAAACAAATTAACCAAGATTTTCTCTGTATATTGAATTATTTGAAAGCTTGACCGATTCCAACTGTATGTATTCAGTGCCATTTGGGTATGTAACAATTGCCTCAGAAAACCCCTATGTACTTTTTATGTAAAGACCACTAGGAATATGCTCAGAAAATCTAGAAATCCCTGTTCTCCGTCTCATTGTTTTCGTGGTAGTCTAACATGGGGTTAATTGTGATCCCAAATAATTCAGAGATGAATTTTTTAACCGCAGAACCTTTTTGTCACTTGTTTGAGTTCTAGGTGGAACGTCGGCCACCAGGTCATTTTTTGCAAATATTCGGAAGAGGCGACAGCGTTGATTTTTAAAGGGTGGGGTAGCTCTCTTATCTCTTTTCTGGGCTTACTGTCGGCTAATAAAACTAAGTGAGATTGAGAAGTGTATCGTCGGTGAATGGCACTCGGACCTCCAGCAGCACCGCGGCTAGCGAGTGTTGCAGCACCAGACTACGGACGCACTAGTCTGCAAAACTGTAGAAAACATCTATTTCTTAGAGGATGAAGATAAACGTTGTAGATGAATGTCAATATGAAAAAATCTTTCTAGGTCGAGGGACTCTCGTGCTTACTCCCTGTTAACCAGTTAACATGAATTCAAAGATATAAATTCATAGGAAGAGACGACTGTACCTTATCACCTTCCCTGTTTTCATCTCAATTAATATAAGGAAGATCCTGTTATTTAAGTTTGTTTCCAATGCATCAAGCTCAACTACTTCGCTCAGTCTCCTTAAACTAAGAGTCCAGTGAGGACACTAATGCAGCACCATCCTATACTTGACAGGGAAGCAAATTACATGCCGAACATACAAACGTTTCTGATCAGAACTCTGTATTTTGCTGGGGTATTGACTTACAGAAGGATATCATCATCTGTATATCGTATAAATTGACAATGCCGTTCCCCTGGTAACAGCTCAACCCATAAATCACTAAATTCACTTATGGTTACAGTCGTTAGTACAACCGTGGTAATTTGATTGGAAATAAGAACTATTACTCAAATAATCTTTCAGTAGCAATAGAAACACTAACTGCCAATTTCAATGGGAAGAAATAACAAGAGCGAATGTCCACCTATCTAACAGCAAAACCAACAACGACACTAACAACTGACCAATGAAGTATTATTATTATGTGATGAAGACATGTGAACAGATGACACGTACATAGTAAAGTGTGGGTGTCATTCAGACACACCTACGAAAAAGAGGATTCCGGATATATTATATCAGAGAACACATCCCCTTGTTCATTAATTTCGTATAAATGTTTATTTCCGTCGTCTGTCTAAGCCATTGTTGCGTATGCTAACATCGAAGTCGGCGAATTTTTTCATGAACATGCGCAATGTGGGTTAAAATTTCGGTCTGACTGACTGGCTGACTGACTTTCAAAACAAAGACTCAGTACCATTCATTTCAAAATTAGGCTAGGCGGGTACATTCCTGCAAATGACATGAGTGACGTGAGTGAAAATAGGTAATTTCTTCGTTTAAAACGTTGGGAAAATAGGTAGCAGTAGGTAATTAGTTTTCGGAAAAGATGGGGTAAAAAGGACAAATTGGGTTAGAATATAGATATTCCATGTTCCCTTTCACCCAGTTTCTGGACCACGTCAGTTCCCAAATCCTCCAATTTTTTCAAATTTACCCATGTACATTCTTTGACTGGACACTTTAAGGAAATGAAAGGAGTTGACAAAATAACTACGCAATAAATATATGTGTTCTACTGTCAAACTAATAGTAGTAATAGCAGTGCAGTAGCACTATCAGTATTATTAGGAGTCTATCACACGAAAACATTACTAGGTATACAAATCTGAATTTGAGAACCCCTCACACATCATCCTATCACATTCATTTCGGTTTAGCTTAAGTTGCAGTATAACAAGACAGAGAGGGGCCCTGCTAAAGTAATTTCGGAACATATTCCATGCATGATTGTCATTAGATACAAGACTACCTGGCAGTGCTGGTGGTAGAGGTTTCCTCGATACTGGACACGTCATTAATTGCAAAATAGCTGTACGGATGGCGTTTCTCAGGTGGGGTCATGGGTCAACAGCAACGAACAGTTGCAGGCCAGGAACATAGGGCTTCAGTAACACATCCATTCCAATTCAATTCTCTGTTATCACTTCCATGTGGCTCCACGACCGTGAACAAACTTACACTTCCTTCTCACATGATCACCTTCACTTCAAGTTTGGAAAGACGCTCAACTCGAGTTCCACTCGGAAAGTGACTTCCTGATGTATGGTGCCATTTGAATATGTCCAATCAATTCATCCCCGTTTCTTTCTGCCTGTTTTTCGGTTATCACAAGGCTTCCTTGTTTCACCTTTAACACTTTTAGCCTGTCATCTAAGGTTCAGAATCGAGACAGAGAAGACATGTGTGTTGATGGAAATCTGCAGTTTCCAGTTAGTTGAAACACACATGTACCATATATCTGAACTATTGCAGTCAGGTAGTTATTCTAGATCACCCATGGAAATATTTTTATATCTTTATTGGAAATAAATGATTGACATTACAATCACTGTCTGATTCAGATATAAGATTCGTATTCGATAGTATGCTTTGAAGTTATGATAGTGATTTGGTCTGATTTTCCACGCTAGAGTAGTTATCCTTATTCCCAACCTTCATCTTTTCCCGGAATTAGTACCTCCTAGTAAGCTGGTAAACTAATAAACCAGGCGACGTCAAGTGAAGGACGCAGAGAACAGGATTAAATGAAGATGTGTTGTGGAAGCCGTAAGTTCCACTTGTAGCCAAAGTATATGGTAAATAAATAAAAGAACTCGTTAGTGATATAAGTATAAAACTTGAGCACTGTGGTCCAGTATAACTCCATTACAGATAAGATTTTATTTTGATAAATCACACAGCGTTGTATAGTAATATTAACTGATGACGTTTCGAGCACAATTTATTACTGCTCATAATCATATCAAGGCACTACTCACACAACTTTCTTGCTTCATTTATATAAATGAGTGAAATAACACCAATCAAATACAGTCCGACGGGAAATAAGACGAGTGTTTTTATACTCAAAATAAGTCACTTGTTAGAATGTTGTGATGTGCTTGAATTGAAATAGAATTTTAAGATTATTTATTATCCTCCTCTGATTTAACTTGTGGTAATAATATCTTCCATATTTCTGGTATTTGCATTGAGTCATTCCTATTGCATGTGTTGGGTGTAGACTCGATGAACAAGAATTCAGTAATCAACCTCTCTCTCCACCTACATAGATTACTTTTTAGAATTTTAACCCTCTCACACCTCCCTATTTCTGGATTGTGTGTTAATGCATGCAGTGCACTTGCTGAGGTTTTTTTCTAAATTACTTATCTTCTCGGGGTCAACCGTTCTAACCTTAGTCATATTCTTATGTTCGGATAATCTCACTACTCCTGATCAAATAGCTTGACCTATGTAGTTGGCATCACAGCCATTGTCAGATATTTTGTAAATTATATTATTTTGTTTAATTGGGTTCACCAGGTCCTTTAGTTTACAGAGATTGTCTCTGAGCGAGTTTGTAGATTTGAACGCCACCCTGATTCCTGCTTTGTTGAGAATCCTACATAGGGTCTTAGATGTACCCTCCTTATATGGTAAAGCTGTAGATGCCGTATATTTTTTCTTATTTATGTTATCTCTGTTAGTTTCACCATTATTTTTATTTTGCTTTTGACCTTTTTTGATCTTCCTAATGAATTTTATAGGATAGTTATTTAACATCAACGCGTCTTCTATCTGTTTTATTTCGTTAGTGTATTCAGTGAAGTGAGTTTTCTTGTATTTATTACTCGCTAGTTGACGATGCACGTGCTCACCAGTGAGTGATAGGTGTGTTTCCACTACCACTAAAAATCAGGTGACCTGGAGTTATTAATCCTAGTAAGAATATCGATGTATTTGTTCAAGTAGCCCCTTTATCCAAAACGAGAGTGGTAATTTCTGCCGGACAGCCTTTACCTTCAAATGTGCAGCCACAGACCTCATTGATCGGTGATGTGTTTTCATTTGACCATCCTACCTGACTCCACCTCAGACTAATCCTTTGTCATTTAACATTGCTTGATGAAGGGTGTGATGCCTCAGTATGCGTATCGCCTACCCCATCTATCTCAATCAATTCAGCTCCTTGCGTTTATCAGTTGGTATAAAGCAGCAGAAATCTTTTGGCGTTTACTGACATTAGGTTTCAGGTTATCAAAAGTCTTTGGCAAATTTCTTCAGGGTGCATTTTGCTGCCAGTCTCAGATAGGTGTTAAGCCATTTTCTAAATTACAGTACTGCTTCCAAAACCTTACCAACATCGTCCAAAGGCTGTATGACAATGCTGCGTGTGTAAAGTGATCCACGAAAGAAAACTCAGCAATGCCTCTGAAATGAAGACAGAAGTATAACAAGACTGCCTACAGTCGTCGATGATATACCTGATTATATTGAATTTGGATCATACTGCAGGCCGTGAGGAGAAAGAAAACATGTATATGATGGACCGATAAGAAGACTCCAGAAGGCCTGAACTTCACAGATGATTTAGGTTTAAGGCCACACAGACAAGAACACCTACAAGCAAAAACGAACAACTTGGCAGAAGAGGTAGGCAGCAAAGACAGGAATTCAGGTAAATACAGACAAGACATAAGTAATGAAGATACCTAACCAGCAATAACAGCTAACACCAATCACCACCAGCAGGAAACATTTGAAAAGAGCCACTTCTTTCGCTTGCCTAGGCAGTATTATTTCAGCTACAGGCGATATGTATTAAGATTTCAAAGCCGTTCGGAAGAAGAAAATCAAGAAAAACCTTGATTAGATACAGGATTTCATCATGAGCTGACACTGGTTAGAGAACCATTGGATAAACTGGGAGTTCTATACAGCTGTTTCGTCCTAGTTTGGGACTCTTCGGAAGTATGCACCCACCGCCAGGGATAGAAACTGGGACGTTCTGGTTACAAGGCGAGCTCGCAGACCATTAAGCCACTTGGAGCCGTTCCAATGGCCCATGATTTGCAACTTCTGCCAATTCACGACATAGCGCAACCGCTAGCCAATGTCTTCGGCGAGTATTTGTCCTCACACCCGACCTGCTGCACTCTACTGGTCACGACTTTACAATAGAACTCCACGTAACTACCTACTTGAATAGGGCCAGTCGCCAGTGAGCATCACATTGATATTCCAGTATTGGTTTGTAGGGATTTGATTGATTGGTTACAGGATTTCATCAGGAGCTGACATTGGCAGTTACCTGGAGTTCTAGTGGAACGTCGTGACCAGTAGAGTGCAGTAGGTCGGGTGTGAGGACAAATACTCGCCGAAGACATTGGCTAGCGGTTGCGCTATGTCGTGAATTGGCAGAAGTTGCAAATCATGGGCCATTGGAACGGCTCCAAGTGGCTTAATGGTCTGCGAGCTCGCCTTGTAACCAGAACGTCCCAGTTTCTATCCCTGGCGGTGGGTGCATACTTCCGAAGAGTCCCAAACTAGGACGAAACAGCTGTATAGAACTCCCAGTTTATCCAATGGTTCTCTAACCAGTGTCAGCTCATGATGAAATCCTGTAACCAACCAATAAATTCCTTATAAACCAAAACTTGAAAACCTTGATTCATCTGAAATTAGTGTGGAAATCTACTACACTAAGCACAAACAGCAAGATTCGGATTTTTAACACTAGTGTCAAGTCAGCGAGTGCTTCTACATAGTTTAGAGACTACGTCTGCTGAGGGAAGTATTTCCAACAAGTTACAGTAGGCTTCCATCAACAGTTAGCATCCCTGTCTGAATAATGGAGAACAGACGGGCAGTCGAAAAGGATAAGCAACAAGGAACTGCGGAAAGGAACAAACCAAGCAAGGTTTATGAATTTGTCGTCTTGGAATGGACTCCAGCACCCTTATGCAACTAGTAAGAATTCAGACATTGAACCGCAGATGCACATGGCATCCTCAATATTAGAACTAGATATATGAGCAAAGAATACTGTTTGCAATTAGATCTTCTTCAGGCTTTACTCTGATCTATTTAGCTTTACATGTAAAAAATTTAACCAGCGATGGGTTATTTGTGGATCGAATACTACTAATAATAATAATGATAATAATAATGTGCGGAATATTTCGAACGTCAATAATAACAATGATCACAGTCATAGAAAAAATAATGATAACGAGGTTTCTGCAGGTGGCGATAAGAATTACAAAGGTAGTAATATGTGTATACGTACGCAATTAAATAAATAAATTAGGTCAAATCTTAGAAGTTATGTAATACTTAAGGTGAAGTGGACTGAGTTTAAATAAATATCAAATAAGAAAGGGTGAGACAGTTTTTAATTAGAATTTACCTAGGCCAAGGGAGAGACAAAGCTTGAACAAAATACTTCTGTATGCAAATCCTAGGATTGGTCACTCCAATTCCTATAGCTTCGGCTATGTGTAAAAGGTGGGTTCGAACTCCGTTCGAAAGTTTCTGTGGAATGTGTGATAGATAAGTTTGAACGTATTTCTTCTGTCCACTTGGTGACAGCTGTCATCAATCAAATGAGACGAAATAGAACTTTGTATAGACTTTGTTTGCCCTTTTTGAAACTATGAAGGAAGATGCTCAGTAAAACATTTGTTGAGCTGTCTGGCTGTTCGCCCTACATAGCTTTCTTCGTAGGAGCAGCTAAAATGTTTAAATGCACATAGAAGTGGCACAGCTAGGTAGCTTGTCCTTCGCGTGGAAAATGACAAATGATGGCAATATAGGCCCATTTTATTGCTCTAGATAATGGTAGATTTAGGAATTTACTAGCCACGTCCCCATTGAATGGCATTTTCAAGGAACAGTTGTTTCTTTTTTTAACTGTCAACTGTATTATACCTGGTGTTCATTTGGATAAAGGTACTTTGGTGTATCTTAAATCATATTCTTGGGAGTAATCTGCACAGATCCTTGTTGCTCTATTCGTGAGGCATCTGACTGAATTGATTTGGTAACGGATTGACACAGAACTGCAGAAATGTGTCTACTGTCCTACACACATAGGTTTTCAGTAGACATCTCTATTGAGCGAACCATCCTCTCTTCTGCTCAACTGGACATCAAGGAAGTGTAATCTACAATCGCGTTCTTCTTCACAGGTGATGATGAGCGGTGGAAGTGTATCACTACATTTTATTAACCTTTCATTCTTGTCAGTTTTCTCTTCAAGAACAATAAACGTATCATCAGCATAACGAAATTAAGAATCCATTTTATCTTTTACTTGCTTCAATGGACCATTTTCTAGTTTAGCAAGAAAGAAATCTGCCAAAGTCAGGTCCAATGGAAAACCCATGGCAATATATTCAATTTCTCTGTAATAAAGGTTGCTGAACGTGAAGTGTACATTCATAGTGCACCTTAGAAGCAACTCTTTGAGACTAATATTTGGAATTCCAGTATCGAACTGCTTTTCTAGTATTTGTTGGCAGGTGAATTCCACAGTCTGGATTAACGGTACATTGGAGAACAGTGATGCAATATCTAAGGATAGCATTTGATTCCCATTTACATTTACATCATGTAGCCTAGAAATTAATCCAAATACGTGGTTAACACTATGACTTATCACTTTCTTGTGTAATGGTTGGGGGAGTTCACCTAGCCACTGTGACACACCATGGTAGGTGGAATTAGACTTGTCTAGAACTGGGTGAAGAAGAAGTTCTGGTTTATGTAATATAAGCAAACTACTCCCAATAGTTTTAGGGATGTTTCAGGCTGCCTCTGAGATTACTCTACTTTTCCTCACCTCCTTAAGATTGTTTGTCAGCTGCTTTTCCTCAATATATCAGTTTCATTAGATAGACCAATTAATAGTACAAAGTGGTCTGTTTAGTAAATTTCAATATATATCTTTAGTTACTTAAACAAATATAAGTAGCATAATATAAATCAAAAATAAATACAGGACTTGTTGCGATATGAAATAATGTGTATGTCTATTCGGATGTATAAACTCACCAATAGTTTGGTAGATACATTTCTATTTTCTTCAGTCAAATCCTTATTTAGACTATCAAGAGCTGACAGTCTTCCCTTCTGTGTTTCAATAACACCTGCAGTGTAAGTGAAAACAAAATGAGTCGGGCATGAATTTAGTCTAAGTACTGTAGGGTAGGATGTCATCTAACACTAAAACACTTGAAACCACCTAAATGTGCCTGAAAACCAACGCTTGTAAATTAATCTGATGCCCACTAGTGGGTGACTAGAGGACGATGTTTCCTGGTCTTCTGTTGAGAAGTTACGACGAATAGGTTCCATCCAGTCTGGGCTGAGGACTAATAGTCTCCGATGATACTGGCTGCCGGTGGCACTATAAGTTACGAGCTGACAGCAGCTGGAATTCATGAGCCACTGGATTCTGACCCAGGGGCTGAATGCTTAACTGGCATCCTTTGTAAAATCAATCTCTTCTGGAATCATATGTGCTTACTGCTGAATAGTCTTAAATTAGAATGAGGTAGCTGTCCAGTGTGTTCCCAGGTTTTCAGTGAATCTCTCACTGACGTTAGTTTGTGACACAAAATATGGTGATAGTGATGCATCTGTTAACAATAATTAGTGAGTACCTACACGTCAAAGAAGGATGATGAATTATTAAGAAATTTAATGCTAACCAATAAAGGGTAGAAGTGTTTCTGGAAATTAAAACAGGTTTTTGAATAATGCATGAAATGAAAAGAATAAACGGTCACACAAAAAAGGTAAAGGTGAATGAATGCTTGCCAGGCATGTAGGAGATCCGGTTTCTCTTCCCGACCACCAATGCATTTATAAACCTCTCCCAGTTTATTAACCGGTAGTAAGCTTCGAAGAAAGAGAAGGTTGGACGTTAAGCTGTCAAAACCACCACATAAAAACACTAACACTGCTGAAACTTCAGGAGACGCTTGAAGCTCTATATTTCACTTGAAACACAAGGAAACAAAGAAATTAAATGGTGAAGTGGGAAGAATAATAAGAAGTAACAGTGGTATTAATAATCATAACTTATAAATGGAATAAAGAGCGGAGTAAATAATTAGTTTTCACTGAACAGCAAATATATTTCTTCGCTCAATTTATTGTCTCCTCACCCCCACCCACCCCCCAACAGAAGACATTTGGTTTCATACCTCGCATTTCAAGCAGAATATAAGGCTTTGATCTTTCGAAATCCCAATGGTAGTAGTAGGTTGGAATTGTCAGTCTCACACCCAACTGTCCTCGCCTCTTCTCCAGACTTACTACTGGCTGTTGCTAAATCAGCTGAGGTTCGGCCATGAATTCGAATCTGGGCCCTCGCAGTTGGTTAGTGGGCATTGTACCATCAAACCACAGACGTTACAATAGAAGGCATGGTTTTCAAAAATCCTTAAAAAAGTGGAATATGATAAAACATTTGAAAATATACTTCATATTATTATTATTTTTGAATTCTCTGATGTGAGAATAAAAGAACATGCTTAAATGAATAATAATGAACCAACTTAGAGTTCCTTCATGCTGTTTCTTTAAACATTCATGCCTTTGAAGCAGTTCATCGTACAAATTTTGGAGTATAGTTTTCTCGATGGAGAGATTTTTCAGCTGAATATTCTTGTCTCTTAATGCAGCTATCTGTGGTGTAGAGAGCAAAAACATTTTAGAGAAGGAATAACTAAATGATTATATATATGCTTCAAAGTAGATTTCATTAGGAACTAACACGTCAGTCAGAGAATTGCTGAATACCAAGTAGCCCTACTGGAGATCCGTTTCGTCCTAGTTGGCGAGTCTTCAGTAGTATACGCACACGACCCCAACAGGGGTCGGAACACATGGGATCTTTAAGTTTCAAGGTCAAACTTGCTGACTATTCACCCAGGCCAGCTGGGATTCAGAATTCCTTCTCAATTTGTGTGGTCCAGCGCTACCGCCAGTATATGCCTTAGATGAGCATTCACTTGAACTTAACACAGTCAACCCACTGTTGGTTCATGACGAAATCTACACTGAAGGTAAACGAAATCCCCAAATCATATTCACAATTGGCAAATTAATTTGCAATTTACACGGTTCCAGAAAGTAAAATTCCACCTGTGGAAACCGAATTTATTCAAACAAAACTAAGAGATGAAAAGAACAAGTATAAAAATGTATCCGATACATTGCGACAGTAGGCCAGTGGTAACGTTTCTGGCTGCATCTTTGGCTGATACATGTTCACATCTCTGAAGGGATGTCATTGCTAGTGAGTGATTTTGTCGACAACTTCTCAACAGTCGCCTGCAACCATCTTACACTAGTTCAAAATGCACCGTAATGATGTGTCATCTAGTTTGGTGACCGATTTGTGAACTTGACTAATATAGAATCCACATTCTAATAATTAAGCGCATGACATGGGTGTTAATCTGTAGTGACTAGACAATATACCCATAACATTCCACTAGTTTAATAATAGCATATAAGGCAGTAGCACTGGGGAAGACACATGTTCGAATCTCTAGTAGGAGATCATTTCCTTTCGAAGCTGTAAACACATCTAATCGGTTAGTTTCAGTAAGCACAAATAGCTACTTAAGGGCTTCCAATCAATCGTCCGCGCAAACATCTAATATTACTGAAACATGCCTCATAATCTATTTCTACCACTACTAGTACTTATTATCATTATTTCAAAAGTTAAAATATGCAAGATTTAGTTAACATTTTTTAAATATTTATACTTACTATCTCATGAGAAAGTTTCTGAATATCATTTTGTATTCTCCCAGCTTGAAATGAACTCTCACTGAGTAGATTTACACCTTCGCCTGAACTGTTTACCCTTGAATCTTCTAGTAGACTAGTGTTCTCCTGGTCATGCAAAGCAGCGGCTTGATACAAAAAAAAATATGACGAAATTTCGTTTAAGAATAAGATTTGAATAAATTGAATAACTTAGGGGAAATAAATAACTAGAAGAGTTCATAGATCAGCTTGTCTAACTTCATTACAATTAATCCAGACCCATATAAAACCTCTGCCTCCGACTGATTACTAAGCAGACTGGAGACTTTTATAATTACCAACTCCCTACTCTTCATATTGAAGATCTGATGATAAGAAGGGATTATCAACAAGAAGGTTTGCCAACGAACGAACCAAGAACCTATCGCCCAACAAATATTCAGAAAGAAATGGATTGATTGGACGTATGCTGAGGATATCTTTAGATGATATAATAATGCAGATAGATCCTTGAGTAGGGCCCAGATGCGTAGTCGGTGACGAGATGGGTGTGAGTTAGAGGATGACATAGAGGAGATCGTGTGTGGGGCAACCGCGGAGCCAGCTACAAAAACACTGCCGATAATTTAGTGAAATGGAAATGTACTTCTGAAGCCTTGTGTTCTCAGAATTCATAGAAATAAAAGCAATAATAAATACCATAGACTATTTGAAGTACTGGGATACGATTGGTTATTAATATGTTCTTTTACTTCATATGGCTAATTGTCAAATGTTTTATTGTATTATAGTCAGCCATGATAATTCTAGAGCGATTGTTGAGAAACTAGGAAATGATATCATCCCACGATAACATTTGTCTTCTTAATGCGCTATTTGAACTTATGAAAGGGATTAACCGTTTTAAAACTCCAACAGAAACAAAGGTTTCTAGTTAGAGCACGAATCTGCATCAGTTAAAGAGTCACTAAAATCTAGAAAGTACAATGGACAAAAGGCCCGCCTCATGTCTTGATTTGACTCCCAGTATGGTCACTGGTGTGTACTGTCGAGGAGAGTCACGAAGAAGCAGAACTAAACAGATGTAGAGTGTTTAAAGGTGGCTTTCAACAGTTGTCTCTCAAACTGCGGTTTAAGTTCATCATCTTATTATTGTTGTTTTATTTTGTTCATTTGCATTCCCAGTGGAATATAAAGCTTCAGGTTTGGCCTTTGGAGTTTCAGTGTTACTGATGTTTATTTTTTTCCCTCGGTGGAATTGCTAGCCTCGCATCCAACCTCCCCTCTTCACTAGGCTTACTACTGACTAAGCGTGGTTTGGGATTACGTCAGGCAGGAATCAAACTCCGTAACATGTGACTGGTAAGTGTCTTACAAGTAGTTAAATCCCGACAAGCTAAGATTTGATATGCGAAGGTCACAGGATAGAATAATAGCTTATTAGACTGGTGAGCGTGGAGCCTAATGTAGAAGGTCCGTCAGGTTTTAGACGAAGCAAAATGTAGCGATCATTTGGTGTTTGAATCAGTGAGAAGATGGTAAGTGCACCTTAGTGGGGTGGTGAATTGTTGTCAGGTATCTTAAATCCCTATATTTAAATGCATCTTTTAACAAATGTAAGTGTAATATCCTTCTTTCTTAGGCAAATGGTGTTATCACTACCCTGGGCCAGTCAAGACGTAGGTCTGTCTGAGTAGCTTACCAAGAAACAACTGATAGTAACTGATATTAGCTGAAAGTGATTGCAGGGAACCCGGTAGAGTGGAGCCCTATGTTCTACTCAAAATGAAAAGAATGAATAATGATTGTTACGAAAGTAATCTTCAAATTGTAAAACTGTATTCTGCCCAAGGTACTTGTATTTTAATGAATTTTGAGATGACAAAATGTTTATTTATCGTATCCAAAGAATTAGTGAGCATATTCCCGTTCACCAGTTATTAATGGCTCCTGAAATCCCAGACAGAAACTATCAGTTTCATCAACCGTCACAACAGCTGTTACACTACTGGCTACCTTCAGGTAGAGTGTCTTTTTTAGCACAATGTATTTTGGCTTTGCGTTCGCAGCAAAACGTTACCATAAAGCCGTACAAACGCCGGAGCCGAAGGTCAACTTCACGTGGAAAAGTATTAAGATTCCTACAAACTCATCAACCGAGAATATGAAAAGTATCTAATGCCCACAGATATGCTTTTAATTAAGAATCCCTCAGCACCCTCTCCATGTGTAGAACTGTCCGGCCTTCCCAAGTTTGCTTTCCAGTTGCGTAATCAGCCTATACATTGTTACAGAGTTTTGGACTTAAAGACCGTATTAATAAAGCTAATTTCCCCATGGTGGCGGAAGATTTGTCCCCTATCCTAACAAGACGGGATAGCCGACGATTTACTTCAGCTTAGTAGAACTAATTCTGACAACAAACACCTTACTTAGTCTATTCAGTAATTCCTTCACATTACCAGTAGACATCTTCGGATTAAAATTTGTACTTTGTTTTGTTAAAAATGAGAAACAAGTTTCGCAGCCTTGGCTAGAACAGAAAGACCAACATCTACGTGTCATATGCTAGTGTGACTACTGCTCAAAGTATTTATCCCTACAGTTTAGCGTCTACCCTCTTCGTCTCTTTCGATCACTGCAACCTTTTCTATTTCCGTCTTCTTTACTTAAGTTGATTCACTTGGATAGTCTATGTCATTCCTACCACAGATTTACAGATTTTCCAGAAGCATTAACACGCCAAAAATAAACGAAATCAATGAAGGGTATCGAAATTCTCTCAGTCAATGCGCATCTGTTAAAAAAGAGACAAATAATAGTCGTGATTAATAATCAACATATTCGTCATTGAGAGAGAGATTTATAGTCCCATTAAATTCCGATTTTACTTACAGATTTTACAGTCTGAAAATGGAATCAGCCAAAAATAAACATTCTTACACTGGATAATGCTTGATATTTTTCCTTTTTCAAGATATTCAAGCAGACATGACTTTCATCGATCCAAACTTACGCTGTTGGCAAGTGCATGTAACATGGGCTGAACTTAAGTACAGAGATATTATGATCAATAAATAAACTTGCAACCCAAATACATAACCAAATGGTTTGATGAAAAACTTTGGAAATTTTAGAAGATGTAGTAGCTCAACAAAAACACCAACCTATTCAAGGCCTTTGAATTTAAAGTGATGTTTAGCTACAAAGTAAATTTCGAACTCTTTGGGTTAATTAAACTATTCTTATATAAACTCTAAATCCTGTAAGCTGTTTCAGAGTAGTTTTGCCTTCAGTAATAAACAAGCTCAAGAAACTAAGACTTTGGATAAAAACGTTACTCGAAAGAAGTGTGTATAAAAGTGACCTTTTGTTCTTTAAGTCGTTGGTAGTGGATATTTTTTTCATTTATAAAAAGCTCACTAAGCTACAAGTAAGTTGCATAGACTTCTCTACCAGATATACAGACTGCCTTATTGATAGCCTTTTGCATATCAAAAACGATTCAGCTAGTATTATTGCTGAGGATTATTACTCACAAAACATCATTTCGTACTAAAGGGGGCCATGAGAGAAAAAGCGTGGCCTTTCTCAAACTATTCTGAAATATTTAATCAGAGATAGATTTACCCATGCTTACTATAATACTGAATTAAATCTCGCTATTTCTGAACTAACTCTAACATTCTATAGTGAGAAAATTCTGAATCTCTTCTGAAATGGTTTGATTATCCGGACAGACTAGAACTCAGTGCTGGTTTTCAGCATGACTGGCACTAATTCAACACCCTCTTCTTTTTCTAGGTACTCTGAGGAGTAGATCGGAACCCGATGGGTTTGCTTATCGGCGTTGTTCCAGCCCTCACAGCCCATATTCAGCAGTGACTAGCATTATTTCACACCGAAAAGACTTAATTCAGCACATAGTGGCAATTTTTATCAATCGGCTAAACGATCACCTGTGTTTTGAAAACTTAGAGACAAGCTCCGAAACTTCTCTGCATCTAAAAAGATGTAGATTAAAGTCAAAAAGCAATAACTGGGATAAAATGATGTTTCGAATAAAATGTATCTCGTGAACGCAACGTAGATTATCAAGACCAAAAATTGACTTACAGATTGTAAGTAAAAATGATATGTGCCATTTAAATTGCCTCAATAACTGAACTTTCATCACCGATGCATGCAATTCAGCATTTGCACGCACTGCTTCAGAATATTCGGATTGACAGACAACACCCGATAACTCTTTTCTCAGTCTTATAACCTAGAATGCAGAACAGTGAGGACAATACTATCCAGTGAACTTTTTCATGGAGTGCTTCCACTTCAGGATCACACTGGAAGGTATTTGACATAGGTAAAACTAAAACATAATATTTTATGAAATGGTTTTACTTAAAGTACTAAAGTTCTCCAATTCACTGCATTGTGAAGCTTCTTCATCAAACCTTACATCTGAGTCTGTATTTGTAGATAAATTCTCAGAGTATTCCACAATGCGTTCCATTTGACATGTTTCACATGTCCGCGGAGTATCACCATTGGAAAGCAATTACGACCTTGAAAGCAAATACCCAATCAGATATTAAGCAACTGCTCATGGAATATTATAAACAAAACTGGCTATTCTCTTCTTGTTTAAAGATGGTGATGGTCTATCTCTAATCGCTGGAAACCCCTTTTTTACTCTATTCGCCCGCATTCCATAACTTTAGTCGTATACGAAAACTCCATTCAGTTTAGAGAGAACTTCGAGGTCTGTTCTGGGACCATGGCAACTCATTTCTCATTAAAAATCTCTGGACAAAAATAAGAGCGTCAAGAATCCAAGAAAGGCTCTTTGAAAAGACTATATTATATTCAGAACCACCATGAAGAATGCCACATTTATACAAAAGTGGAATTCCACCGACGAACTCCTTTAAAATAGGAGCGAGGATGCTGAAGTAGATGCAGTGCTAAAATAATTATGAGTCTAAAGCTTACACCATTCGAAATCACGTGCTGATATTCGCTGTTGATGTAAACTGGCTAAGTTCAAAGTATGCTGTCAAGCACCTACGATATTTTGAAACGCTGTCGAATTACGCAATGTTGTTCGACCGCAGTCTCAAGTTAGCTAGGCTGAAATCACTGCATCCTGAAACTGACCAGAGACAAGTTTCCAGAGTTTGTCTATAAAGGCTATAGGGCTAAGAATGCAAGACTGCTTTTTCCCCTTTTTAACCAGTTAGCTCTGTTTTTAACATTAAGTGGAACGAAAAATACAACATATTATTCCATTATGGATAAGATTTTATTTTCATGGATCACACAGTGTTGTACGGTTAATATTAGAGTACAACACTGAGTGATCTATCAAAAAAAAATCTCATCACTAATGTAGTTATACTCTACAACAGTGCCCAAGTTTTACACTTATAACAAGTGTTTATTAAGCAGAAACTCAACAGTCGCAACTTCGCTTTCACTTTTACCATATGAATCTGACTTCCATACTTCCTGATAACCAGTAGAAATCAGGCATATTCGGACTACTCCTTCCCTATATTATTTTATAATTTGTGCTCAACTTCACGTCAGAATTTTGATAGCGTATCTCCTGTGATCTCTAGGCCTGCTCTACTAAAGTAAGAGGTGCTAGACTAAAGCCCTTTGTATTGGTAATTTATTCGCAGTACAAAGTTGATCGTGCTTAAGTTTTCCAAGGGGATTTATTCTATTCCATGGTCAGTAGATCCTACGTATCTGGTGCTGGTCGTGATATACAAAGGAGCATTAACATGTTGTTTCTGGAACCTCAAATAGTTGAGATTCCACCACCTATATGCTTTAGAGTTGTCGCCTAACGTACGCGTATTGCCTTCGACGGAAGATAAATTGCCCTACTCAAAAGTAGCTGTACTAGCAGCAGGAAATTTGTTCTTTGCAACGAACCAATCGCCTTCAGTGAGCAGGAGAGTCGCCTGAGGTTGATCTGAAGACCAGATTTGAACAAGAAGTTTGTCCTGTTTTTCCAGTTATAAGAACCCTCTCCTCTCGGCACTAGGTGGCGTCATTGTTTATAGTTCACATGCAATAGGTAGCCTCCTCAGGGTCACAATAGACTCTGTGGTAGGGTGAGAGGTATTCTAGGAAACGCTGATATTCATAACAGATATAGACTGTCTTCAGAGGCGTAATTGAGCGAACGCTGCTATATTGGGTAGATGATGACAGTAGTTATGAATTTTCGGGTTGCAGGAGTTCAAAGCACCGTGACACAGTAGTATCTGTTACCAGGGCAAGAGGGTGAAGTAATCTCAGTGACGTCGAGAGGCAATGTGGTCTCGAATACTCTGAGCGTTGCGACAGACTAAGATTAGAACCACTCTGGAAAAGACGTCTTAAGCTATACCTAATTTTTTACTACAAGCTAACTAATCTGCTCGTGCACTCCTCCGAGCCAATAATTAAACCTACCACTGTCATCAGTTACAATCTTAGAAATTATCACAACCTAGCTGCTATGGAGCATTGTCAAACTTACATGCGCTACAACTGCTTCTTAAATAAGTTTTCAGTCATTTGGAGTAGACTACCAGCTGATGTGCGCGATGCAAACACACTCGCAGTGTTCATCTCTTCAATCACCAGACTGCTCAAAGATGACAATGCACTTCTGCGTTTGACTCTTACACCCTCTTTTTCACCCTACATAGATATTTTAAGTTCATTAAACGTGTAGTTACAACAAACTACAATTATAAATTTTTATATTATTGGAAGTACATGATAGACATTTTTACGCAGGACAATAATATTAGTTCACGCAATATAAAAGTTAGCATAACGGGACTAGTTGGTTAGTGCACCAAAATATCTATAGTTACTAAACAGGATATAAATGTATATATACATATTAATCACTCCTTAAGGACTCCACTTGCTTTCTTTTGCGTTGTTGTTGTTGTTTGTCTTCTTTTTTCTCACCATTTTAGCTTCAATTTGACTTTTTGAATGAGAATGAATGAAGAATGTTGATATATGACCATTTACAATGACAGATGATCTGCAAACATTATTGGTCCCATATCTTACAATTCCCTCGTGAATTACGCATTACCTTCACCAACGACGTAACCTGGATTACAGTTGTGAAATATACCTTTATACCAATAAAAAGGTATTGATTTATAATACTTCACGATTGTAACTTACAACATAACTGATCGTGTCTGCAAAAATAGCTTGCATATTTTGAAAACACCCGTTTATAAGAAAATAAAAACTTTCATTATTATTAGTCTACATTCAGTACAATTCACTTGTGATGTTACGATGAAAATGCTGACTCAAGTATACAAGTGTATCACTTATTTTAAATTATTATCAAATTTGGATATAGATCAAGAATAAGACCCGATGCCGTACACACCAAAGTTATATGGGGGAATTACTTCAAGCTTTATTTTTTTTTTATTAATGCGAAGACAATATTTCTATATTTCTTGATGTGCTCCATTGAATGACTAGTTATCATATTGTTCCCACAAACCAAAGACAAAAACGACTGCGACCTTATAATTTAACCATGAACCAAATTTATGTAATTTCAATAATACTTATCGATGCCTGTACAATTAATGTGTCCTACACAGGTAGAAAAAAATGTATTTCAATAAATTACTGTTATCAAACATGTTTACTAATCGTATATGTAATTTATCATATTGATGATGCTTGTAGACTGGCGTCCCTCATTTACAAAATCAGAACAACCTGTTGGACCTTGTGTTTTGTCATGACACAATCCCAGTCTCCACCTATGTTGGTAACAGATTTTCCAGTAGTGACCATAGAATGGTGCTCTGCTCTCTGCCTTTCTCACCACTAAATACAGGAAACAAACAGGATTCAGGGAGCTTGATTTGTCGTAGTTACAAACATACAGATTGGGGATTAGTCCAAGAACTCATTCGACTCTGTCACTGGGATGAATATTTTACCACTGACTCCCTGGAGACTGTAATGTCCTTATTTTACAGGAATGTTATCCTTTGTCTAGATACTGTTGCTCCTAAGAAGGTAGTGAAATTAAGTAGACACCAAGCTGATTACATTCCGAGGGCATGCCGCAATAAGTTAAGGAAGTTGAAGAAACAGTACTATTCAACTAAGGATATATCACTACTGCACTCAATCCATGAGTCTCTTGAATCTGTCAAGCGCCAACGCTCTCAAAAGGACCTCGACGAAGAATTAAGGGCACTTGAAAGCACCTCCAAAGTTTATAACTTAACAACGCTTCTTAAAAAGCGAATGCAGTCGACGAGGGACATCCCCTATTTACTTCATGACAAAGTTATCTACAATGAGCCTTCCACCATCTGTGAAATATTCAGTGAGTGGTTTGCTAACTTCAGTTTAGAAACGCGCATTCCTGGTGACACCGGCCCCCTTACTAGTTCTTTCCTCGGAAGCATAGTGTTCACCGACCAATTAATAGAACAGGCAGTTAAAAGCCTGAAACCTTCCACTAGCACGGGACCAGATGGCCTTGCTTCCATAATTTTCAAAAACAGTGGGTGTGATATACCCCTACTACTTCTTAAATTCTTCTCGATATCTATGGACACTGGCACTTACCCTAATGAGTGGAAAACTAGCTTCATAATTCCACACCATAAATCCGGTGATAAGGCAAACGTCCGCAATTACAGACCTATAAATATAACCCCAGTTGTCTCGCGAGTCATGGAGAAAGTTGTCAAAGATCAGTTGTCAGACTATCTACTTAAGGAAGATCTTGTTACAAGGTCTCAACACGGATTTCTCAAAAATAGGTCTTGCGTTACTTGCCACTTCGACTTTTTCAACTGCGTCACTAGTAGTCGCGAAGCACGTAAGCTAGTTGTTGTTCTCTACTTCGACATATCTAGGGCATTTGACATGGTATCTCACAGCATTCTCTTTGAGAAGCTGTATTCATGTGGGATTCGCAATCCATTACTGAGCTGGTTAAAATCCTTTCTAAGCAATAGGGTACAAATAACCAAGGTTGGATCTGTGTTGTCTCATCCCAGACAGATCACAAGTGGGGTTGTGCAAGGTAGTGTCCTAGGTCCACTTTTATTTACAGTATACATTAACAGCATTTGCAACTGCTTCACCTCAGGTAAATCATTCCTATATGCTGACGACCTCAAAGTCGTTTACTCCTGCCACGCTCATGAACTAAGCGATATGGTGAATAAAATACATCTTGAACTAAGTAGTCTCGCAACATGGTGTACTGAATCCTGTCTTAAGTTCAACATTGATAAATGCGGCTGGATTTGTATCGGAAACAGTAACCTTGACCTGAATCTTGAAATAAATGGGCGTAAACTAGCCAAGCTCAACTCAGTCGTAGATCTCGGTATCAGATACTCTAGTAACTTAACGTTCTCTGAACAAACTGATTATGCCAGACGTAAAACACGAAGGCTCCTAGGATGCATAACTCGTAATTTCTTTTGTTGTGAAACTAGGGTTTTATTATATAAAGTATGTGTCCGACCTATTTTAGAATACTGCCCGTTTATTCTTAGCGGACTCAGGCAAAATGACAAGCTTAAGTTAGAAGGAGTGCAACGGCAATTCACCTTAAGAATTCTTGGTTTAGAAAGTGGTCTCCAATACTATGAACGTTGCGACAGACTAAGTTTAGAACCACTCTGGAAAAGACGTCTTAAGCTAAACCTGATTTTTTACTACAAGCTAACTAATCTGCTCGTGCACTCCTCCGAGCCAATAATTAAACCTACCGCTGTCATCAGTTACAATCTTAGAAATCATCACAACCTAGCTGCTATAGAGCATTGTCAGACTCACATGCGGTATAATTTCTTCTTAAATAAGTTTTCAGTCATTTGGAATAGACTACCAGCTGATGTGCGCGATGCAAACACACTCGCAGTGTTCATCTCCTCAGTCACCAGACTGCTCAAAGATGACAGTGCACTTCTGAGTCTGAATCCTACATCCACTTTTTCGTCCGACATAGATATTTTAAGTTCATTAAACGTGTAGTTACAACAAACTACAATTATAAATTTTTATATTATTGGAAGTACATGATAGACATTTTTACACAGGACAACAATATTAGCTCACACAATATAAAAGTTATCATTACGGGAATAGTTAGTTAGTGCACCAAAATAACTATAATTACTAAACAGAATATAAATGTATGTATACATATTAATCACTCCTTAAGGACTCCACTTGCTTTCTTTTGCGTTGTTGTTGTTGTTTGTCTTCTTTTGTCTCTCACCATTTCAGCTTCCATTTAACTTTTTGAATGAGAACGAAGAATGTAGATATCTGCCCATTTACAATGACAAATTGATCTGCAAACATTATTGGTCCCATATCTTACAATTCCCTCGTGAATTACGCATTACCTTCACCAACGACGTAACCTGGATTACAGTTGTGAAATATATCTTTATACCAATAAAAAAGTATTGATTTATAATACTTCACGAATGTAACTTATAACATAACTGATCTTGTCTGCAAAATAGCTTGCATTTCTTGAAAACACCCGTTTATAAGAAAATATAAACTACCATTATTATTAGTCTACCTTGAGTACTATTCACTTGTGATGTTACGAAGAAAATGCTGACTCAAGTATACAAGTGGATTACTTATTTTAAATTATTATCAAGAATAAGACTCGATGCCGTACACACCAAAGTTATATGGGGGAATTACTTCAAGCTTTATTTTTTTCCCAAGTATTTGTAATCCATCCAAAACATACTTGGGTTTTTTTTGTTAATGCGAAGACAATATTTCTATATTTCTTGATGTGCTCCATTGAATGACTAGTTATCATATTGTTCCCATAGACAAAATGACTGCAACCTTATAATTTTACCATGAACCAAATTTATGTAATTTCAATAATACTTATCCATGCCTGTACAATTGGTGTGTCCTACACAGGTAGGAAAAAATGTATTTTATTAAATTACTATTATTAAATATGTTTACTAATCGTATATGTAATTTATCATATTGATGATGCCTGTAAACTGGCGTGCCTCATGTACAAAATGAGAATATACTATTATTTATTTATTTATTTATATTTTATGGCATATTCTACTTGTTAACATCTAAGAACACTGATGATGAAGCTAACCTACAGAATTTCGGCTATGATTTGGCAGAAGTAGTGATCCATAAAGATGACATTTGCCACTTGTTTTAAGAAAGACAAAGGGTAGAAGCAATCGCGAATGACAGTAATTTATGAGTATTACACACTTCGTACTGAAATACAAGGGACGAGACATGGAAATATGCTACAGTGTCGGCTGCAGAACAGACGAAAATGGCCCTGTATGAGCTTACCTGGATAACAGCAAACTGCTGTCCAACGCACATCGTGGCTTTTTGAGAAAAGTCTACCCTCTAACAAAGGCCAATAAAGGAGAAGACTATGTCAAAATATAACATCATAAATTTCAGAGAGATATATACTGAACTGCATCACAGTGAATTCTTCACAAACTAGAAATTACTGAAATCACAGACATCTCATTAATTTGGACCGAAGAGTTCCCTATCAGTGGGAGGCAGAGTGTAAGGATAAGAAAGAGACTCGTCCTAGTGAACAGCCCGAAGCAGTATACCATAAATTTCTAAAGCACACCATTTTGATAAGGAAAGATATATCAAATTTGAAGTGCCAAATGAGATCATTCTATTTCACAGGTTTATATAAACTGCAGACTACCTGAAATTATAATGGTTACACAGGATTAAAACAATATACTACTATTTTCTAATGGCCGTAGATAAAATGCTATAAAGTTACAAATATCAGTAAACAGCATTAGCTTATAAGTTCACATACAAGATCAAGAAGGCTATGGTTCATAAGATTGTAGCGTGCTAGATAAGTTTATATCACTTATATGGATGACTAATCAATGTGTCCAGAATGCAGTTACCTAGGGATTAAGATGTTGATTAAACGCTCTACATGCACAAATTTGTACTGAAACGGCTAGACGTAAATGCCTCAGCAAATCTTAGTAAATATGCTGTCCTTTATATATATAATATTTTGAAGTATTTGGAAATCACGAAATAGCATTCTTTGAGACTTGGAATTTGGTGTTCATTTCTTCACCTAAGTTCATCAAGGGAGCAAAGTTTTTAAAATAACTTTTTATTTGCTCTATATATTGGCGAATTACCATTGTTTGCCATACCATCTATAGTTCTCCACTCAGACAACCTCAAAAATTGGAGTTGGTTGAGACAAGACCGCAAACAGACCTTGTAAAGTAGGTCTAACAATTGATGCTGTGTAACGATGTTGTGTGTGCAAACACATGTACTAGGCACTCAAATATCAGCACATACGATACAAAGGGATCAATTCTTCTTTAATTTGAGACGCAAGCTGATCCGGACATTCTAGCAAGTCACAATTTGAAAACGGGGTCACACTGATGATAGATTGCAATTACCTGCTTTATATCTCTATGTGCAATATACGCGTACTTTCTAATTATTGTCAATCGTACGTTCACCGCTTCAACTACACTTCAACTACACTTTTGGTGGAGAACCTCTATCCTAAAAGTCTGTCCTCGCCTAGAATCCAACTCATACGTATATGCATACAGCAACAGACTGAACATCTTTCCATTGTCATACCATTTGCAGAAAGGAGAAATAATCAAGATATCCAGAGTTTTAAGGAATGAACACGAACCTAATCAGTCTTTTCCCTTTGATAACACCTAGTTTAAAAATCCTGAAGGACCGAATAGGGCAGTTCAAAACTAGGGACGGACTGTATCTATTCGGGAATTCGCTTCTCCAATAGAGTCATAAACTTTTGGATTGTAGTCTTATAGGGAGCAGTGTCTGCTCATCTTATTCTGCCTTCCTTGAGAGTATAAGAGACATTCAGAGACACTAAACAGAAAAGTAGTAGCATAGGTTATGAGTCTTACATATTCATTAACTATAAATGAATATGGTTTATTCAACTGTGTCTTACATATGATGGATACTATAAATTAATTGGATACTATCACATGTGATGGTGAATATTAACATACTGAAGATATTCCATTAGGTTTTTCCTATAAATCGAAAAAGGAACAGTTAGTTTTATTGCTAAAGTATTTTGTTGTTTCTATTTGTGAATGCTACGTTGTCATTGGATCAAGGCCATTGTGCATTTTTAAATGCCGATAGCCGTGTATTTGAGAGTAAAGCCATCCGCAGAGGTTTCACTAAAAGAATTTCTCCACTTTGGAGATAATCAGGTCAGTAAATTACTTTTTTACTCGATTAAGCTCTGTTTGAGGAGAAAATGTGCCTCATAGGGTGCTGCAAACGATGTTCTTATAAGATGATTATATTATAATATCATTTGATACCATTAGATGTACTATTGTACTATTTGCTGAAAATTCTTTACTGTAGCATTATAGCTGTTTTGGAATAAAGCAAATTACCATCTAATTAATACTGACATTTAATTCTGAAATTAAAAAACTATAACTTCTTAACTAAAGAAATTATATATAATTTCTTTAGTTGAAGACATAATCATGGTTAACTCCCAATGGTTGATTTCTAGCCAGTAAAATCACATGTCATTGCCCCTAACATTCTGCAATGCTTTCGAAGTCTGCGACAAATATTCTGCAGTTCGCTCAAAGTTAGTAATTACTGGAAAATCCTGCATACTATTAAATTTGACTGCTATCATTCCTAAGTATTCTAACTGCAGAATGTACGTGATATAGGACTATTAAAGTGTCTTGATCCCTTAGGTTTGCATCAAACCCATTCGGAGAATGCACTTGGGTGAAGTAGTAAGAATTGTATAATCTCAATAGGCTGCTACATAGGCACATTTCGATAAAGTGAAAATTGAAATGTACACTTATCCTTACTTTCCTATTCATTTTTACCTCATTTTTCCGTCTTATCTACCTACCCTACGCAAATAAACCAATTTTGCACACGTTGCATCTGTCATTTCCCTCACTTTCTGGACGCAGTTCGGTCGGTCGGTTTTCGACACAGAACTTTGCACATATGTGCGGCAGTTCAAGTCGCCACACTCCATGTAGCACACAAAGAAAGAGAAGAAAGTAGGAGAAATGCATATTAGAGACAGTAAACAGAGGTGTGAGACAAAAGAATAGTAATAACGGAGAACAAAACAGTTTAATTGGAAATCATAAGTCACAAGGAGTGGATGCATCTGCGCCAGTCATCAATGAGAACGATTTTGAGCCATGTCACCAATTGTTTCCAACCATTGCTTTTTACCGTCTCGAGGACCCCAACCAGGAAGTCTACATCTTCCTACGTGGCTTAGACTAACTGTTGTGGATTTCATTGACTGGTGCCATGTTTTCGTTTGACCGCCGCTAGCTTTTTTCCAGCCTGGCCCTATATCAGGCTGGACGCAGTTCGGCCAACGTTTTCATCCCCTATACCCACGCTCACGAAAAAATTCTCCTACTCAGACGCAAATGATATTGAGTATATAATGCTCAAAATAATGATATAATGATTGCCTCGAGACCATGATACCGAACTTATTCTTCCAAATTTGGCAGAATGTTTCTGATCTCTTGT